>VXBL01006513.1:725686-899108 GCA_013400195.1 Aramus guarauna | reverse complement strand
CCCCCCCCGTCACCCCCGAGATAATGGTATGACCCACTGCCAGCCAATGCGGACGCGGCATATACTCATTCCCTGCCTCTGATTGGCTTCTCTATCTAGGGCTTCGGCTCCTTCTGTCTGGCTTAGCGACAACGTCAATTTTCGCCTCAGCGGGAGCCAATGCGATTGCTGTCCGTTGCCTGATTGACTGTTCTCTCGGTGAGCAGCTAGAGCTGCCTACGTGGGGCGCGGTAGGTGACGGGAAGATGGCGGCCGGCAGCAGCGGCGGTGCCGGCGGCGGGCTGGGCGATGCCTACAAGCACCACGCGCAGCTGGGGGTCTGCGAGTCCCGCGCCAAGTACCGGGAGGGGCGGAGGCCGCGCGCCGTGAAGGTGGGGCCGCTCTGGGCCTTCCGCGGGCCGGGGCCCGTCTTAGGGCCGCCGCCGCCGCCGTGAGGGCGGTCCGGTGCTGCTGGCGGGGCCGCGGCGCCTGGTCTGGCCGTGCTGTGAGCGGGACCCCGGCGGGGCGGGGCGGGGCGGGACCGCCGCGTCCTCAGCGTTGGCGAGTAGCGCCGGAGCGGGCCGCAGGCGCCGGGCCCGCGGCTGGGATTGTTGGCGGAGGCTTCTTGGGGGTGGGGAGTCCCCCCAGCAGCCGAGCTCCCGGCGTTCCTCCGCTGCAGTCTCCGTTCTGAGTGCTTGTTCCCGCTCTGGATGTTTCTCAGTTCTTTTCCTCCCCTTGGTGCCAAGGTGCATCGGGACGTGGCCTCAGGCAAGCTTACTGTGCTTGTCGTGCGAAACAGGCATATCCTAGTTCTCTTTATTACAAAAGTCAACCCATCAGTGGAGAAGAATTGGCTGTTTTGGATTGCAAAACTAAAGCAGGAACTTGGTTTTATTCCTTGGAGGGGTTTATGTCTTAATTTGAGACATTTCATGCTCTTTAGTAGCTAAAATATCCTGATGGTTGTGCTGTAGTCCACTTTGAGTGTTGTCATCAGGGGTAGAGCTCTGTTGTGCGGGGAGTATGCAGCTGTGTAGTGTGATGGAGGCCCTGCCCTGAAGGGTTACAACCTTAAAACGTTAACCTGTTTATGCAAAAAAGCAGACAGTAGATACTGGAAGGAATAATTGGAGTCACTGCCGTGTTGTATTTTGTAAGCTGATCACTTAGAAATGCACATAGCACAGGTAGTCTGGTTCTGCGCAAAATATAAACCCCAAGATTAAGAGCAGCGCAAGGAAAGCTAAGGAGCTGCGTCTTGCTGTTAGTAGCCAACACACAGTTGGGGACACAATGCCACAGCTCAGCAGGACTCGCGTGCACCAGGCTGCTTTTGTACTTACACCGTGGTGTCCAGTGGCTCCTGGGGAGACCAGAGAAGGCTACGCATCATGGGCCTGGCCTACTGCGTAGTAGGAACTTCTCATTACAGCAGCCAAACAGCTGGATTTGCTTTTTGTGTGTGCACTTAATGCGTACGGTGTGCTGTAACGGCACCTTCTAGGGCTGACTTGGGAAAGACAGCAGGTAGGAGTAAGCTGCTATCACAAGAACAATTTATGTGACCCATTTGCAGAGAGTATCTTTTCTGATGGCAGTTTGACAGCTAGTTTCCTGAGAGGTTCTGTTTTTGTCCTACATTTGCTGGATTTTGAGAAAGATGTGTAGGTCACATGGTCTAAATATTTTTGGGTTTTTTTTAAACAAAATCAGAATGAATTTACTTTGATCTTATGGTTTAGCTACCTGTTGTATGTATTGAGCTGTCACAGAACTCTCCGCAGAGTTTGTGTTATGTGTCAGTCGTTACATAAAACAGAAAAGAGTAGTTTGTGCAGGTTTTTAACCTGCTGGGGGAAGAACTTGCTTCTTTAAGCATATTCCTTGTATGCCTGTCTTAAACATCGCTGTCTCCTCACCACAGTGATCAAACAGCCTTTGCACACACGTGATCTGCCCCAAGGAATCGTAGTGCTTTTTTACCTGCGTGGCCTCCCTGCCTGCAAGCAAGACAGATTTTAAGTGTTATTTTCTTTATTTTGACAGTGCCTCCAATTAACTTGTTAATAAGTCAGTGTTGCAAGGATATTGGCTAGAAGCTTAGAGATTTTACTCAAATGGCAGTACTCTGACCTGCTGGAGAGGAGTCAACTCTAATTTGTGTTCTACTTTGAGTAAGAAGCTTGAGTTCAGTTCCTGCTCAGTGATGCAGAGATCCCAGGTAACTCTGCGCTTACCGCTTCTGCAAGAGTCTAAAGTCAACGTAAAGTACAGAGGGATTTTCAGCATCCTTGAGGATGGACTTGAGGAACAACAGAAAACACAGAGAAAATGTGTTACTTTTGCAGTAAAGGAAGAATGTGAACATTTTAGAATACTTTTTTTTTTCTCTCCAGGTTTATACTATCAACTTGGAATCCCGTTATTTACTAATACAAGGAGTTCCTGCATTAGGTGTTATGAAGGAATTAGTTGAACAATTTGCGTTATATGGTGCCATTGAAGAGTATCATGCTCTAGATGAATATCCAGCAGAGCAATTTACTGAAGTTTATCTTATAAAATTCCAAAAACTACAATGTGCAAGGTATTGGACAGGGCAATATCTGCCTCTCGCTGTCTTAATCTTTTACACCTTCATTATTTACAATCTGTTAAGATTCTAGAGAGCTGAAGTAAAATCCTCAGTTTTGCCAATACCATTTAATTTCCTTCAGGGTGGCCAAGAAAAAAATGGACGAACGAAGTTTCTTTGGTAGTTTGCTGCATGTGTGCTATGCTCCGGAATTTGAAACAGTCCAAGAAACCAGGGAGAAGTTACAGGATAGAAGGAAGTATATAGCAAAAGCAACAAATCAAAGAGGTTTGTAATTAAATTTCATATAGAATCTTAACATCTGACTTCAGTGGTGGGTGGGGATTTAATTAAAGTGCCTTTTAAAGAAAATGCTTGGTATCTGGCTCTTTTAAAGGTGCATTTTAAGTATGTTTGCTGCAGAATGGAGACATCTTTCAATATTTAGAGAGCTGTATCTTTTTCAAAGCAACTTCAGTTTCCAATAGGAAAAAAGAATCACAGAAAGGTGGCTGGGAATGAAATATCACTGGTATTGCTTCTGTAATTGTATTAAATGTTTTTTCTTATGTGTTAGAACTAATAATGACATCAAATAGTGAAGCCGCTTTTTTTTGTTGTTTTAAAGATTGCTTTGTGTTAAAGAAAGTAGAGGGGCCCGAGAAGACCATCTCAAAGAAGTCTGACTGTCCGTGGAGTACACCAGGGTCACGTGCAACTGGTAACTGGGATCCACCCTGCTTTACAAGTTGTCACAGGGTATCCCAAAACACAGGATGTCCATCTGGGAATCATAATCGGAGCCTGTTGACGTTTCCTCAGTATGATAACAATTGTGCTGAAACCTCTGGGTACTTTGGTCAAAGCACATCCCTAACTCTAAACGTACAGCCGAGAGGACATCCTCCACCAGCTCCTTTAACGCAGCAAAGAACAGTTCCCATTGATAATGGAGTTGATAGGTTTATGCCTCGTACAACTCACCTGCAAGAACGTAAGAGGAAGAGAGAAGAAGGAAACAAGTTTTCCCTCATTGGAACAAGTGTGGACAATACTGAAGTCGTTATTGGTCCACAGCTACCAGAACTACCTAAAGTAGATATGGATGATGATTCATTGAACACTTCAGCTACATTAATTAGAAATAAACTGAAAGAGGTATGGATTCTGAAAGTTCTGATGCTTTCAAAGACACGCATTATGTACTTGTTTTCCATAAAAATAGAGACCCTAAGATAACTTAATTCAACATTTACTCAGTACTATCAGTTTATTTCCCACTTAAAGCTAGCCTTACTACTTAACCATTTCATAATGCAGAATATTGCTGGCCATTCTACACCGTACCTCTTACACAACACTTCAGAAAGCGTAAGTGTCAGTGCGTGGTCTTAATGGATTTTTAGTAAACTACACTTTTTTCCATGTGGGGAGGCATGATAACTTTGCAGGTAGTCCTGCTGACCCCAGTGTGGGACTTGTATCTTGTTTCTGATTGAAATGGAGTGAAAAAATAATAGAGTTGAATGTAATTTTGCCGTGACAGTTCTTTGGGATTAAAAGATATATAGAACCACAAATTCTACGCAGAGAAGCATGCCTTAAGTTATATAACCTTTTATGGAAGATATTAATCAATTAGCAGGTCAAACACTCCTGATAAAGCTCCATTTAAATTAAGATATGGAAAAGGTCCCTTGACTATAATGAGAGTGATTTGTAAGAGCTTCTCTCCAGTCAAACTGATAAATAACCACCCCTTATATTAAATACATTCCTAAAATACGTGTCAAAACACACACTTTCCTTTTCACTTCCCTTTGCTTCTTGAAATAACCTGAGTTTAAAAAGCATATTAAACCTTACTTTGAAAACACCTTTGGTAGGGAGGAGGGTGATAAAATACGTAACACTCTATCACTGAGTATCTGAAATTGGTTTACGGGGTTAAAAATACAAAAATGGTACTGCTAACACTGTTTTCTAAATTTCACATCTCATGTTTAATGCTGCCTTTAGTGTTGAATTTTTCTGCAGAAAAAGGGAAAAAATAATACAAGTCTGATTATTGTAATATATCCTTCCTAATGCTCAAATGTGGGAGACATGGCTTTACTCGAAAACTACATAAAAAAGGAGTGGTTGCAGTTTGCTAAGAATTTTTTTTTCCCTGATTTAGGTAGCAGATTCTGTTTCAAGAACATCTGTGGAAAAGTCGGAGACTAGCTCTGCCAAACCACCTGTAAAGCAGAGAAGAAGAATATAGATACTGCTGGCATCTTTTTAAAGGATATAATTTAAAATACTTATTTCTTTATGTAAAAAATAAAACTGTTTTATACTGTATTTCCAAGCAATTCTCTGTTAAAAGTTGTATCAATTTATACTGGTTTGTTCATTCCAAGAAACAATGTATTATTGTCACAGTCTTGTCCTGTGTACCTCATAGTAAAACATTTTATAACTCATTGAAGAACTGTATTTAGGTAGAGAAGTAAATTCTATTTATTCAGTAGCTTTTACAGTAAAGGAATACTTAGTCATAGTTTCTAGTTGCTTCTATTTTTACTATACTGTGAAGAAAAAAAACCTCTTACAACAGTGTTCCACTTGGAGTTACAGTTTACGAGTTTCCTGGAAGGTTTTCTGTTCAAATGCCATACTGCTCTGTTTAAAAAACAAAACAAAGGTAATATCCAATTAACTAAAGGACTTAAAGGTAATTGGAAAAGATGTTAAACTGAAATGTGTAAGCAGTGCCAGTCCTTAAGATACCTCTTGCGTTTTAGCTTAGAAAAGGTAAATCCCATAGCATTAATGATGTCATCACTGAGAGACCAGTTAGAACATTTGAAGTTATAACTGAAGGGGAAATTCAAATTGTTAACTGCTTAGCAGTGGAGATGTGTGACCAGGGCATGCTGTGGTATGGAGGGCAAGGTGGCCCAGCTGCAGAACGAGTTAAACTGGCTGGAAGCAGGAACGCCAGAGACTGGGATGACTGAATGTAAAGGAGCAAAGTTTCCCTTGGTGATGGTAAGACAGACCCACAGCATTGTGTTGCAACAACCCTGGAGTGGGAGCGCTCGGGGCCGTGTCTGGGCAGCAGAACTGGCATGGGGCTAAGGTGCCCCACGCTGACACTCGCAGGATTGGTGCAAGTGTATATAAGGAATCAGCTCATGGTGTATCTTTGCAGGCTCCTTGTAGAAGTGCTTATGGTGGCAGGACTCTGTCCAATACATTGTTTGTTACATTTTTTAAAAATATATTTAAGTACAAATGAGTGTTTAATTTGTGTCGAGGGGTACAGTTAAATTTCTCCAACATAACCCCACTGGGAAAGTTAGTAAATTGTGGGTTTTCTTCACGTAAAGCTCATAGCCAAAATCTATTTATCACTTTTGGGACTTGACAGGACCACGTAGAGAGAGTTCTCTTTTAAATTAACTCTATCCCTGCCGAAACCAGGACACAGTGAAACTAGAGATGTAGTAAAAAAGCAACAGTTGGGTAGGGTACAGAACAGAGGGCACCAATGGTGGAAAGCAAGAAACCAGCTGAGTTTTCCACCTCTTGCCTGAATTGTGTACCTGCTTTATCAGCAATGTTGACAGAAAATAATTTTTCTATACAGATTAGCAAACACAAGTTTTGTTAAACTTTTTAAAAGCTTTCACTTGTGTGAAAAATAGATTACTTACCTGGGTTTTCCCCCACTCTTGAAAGTCTTTTGACTGCCTGCCAGGAGAAGTCTGGCATTTTGGAAACTGCTGCTTTGCAGCTGCCATGATATAAACCAGCCTGCCATGGTGGCTACCAGACCCTTTCTTCCTGTCTTCCAGCCTACCAGGTAAGTGAGCTGGCAGGAAGCATCAGTTTCTGGCAAATGAAAAATTGCTGTGTTTCCAGCTGTCTTACACAACTTTCTGTTTCTAGGAATTACTGCATGTATTTCAGAATTTTGTTTTTGCATCTTTCTGAAGGCATAACTTTCAGTATTTAAAAATGGCATGCAATTCAAATAGAATAATGATTATTGTATTAGGAAAAAAAATTATAGACCAGAAATGCTCTCCGCAATTGAACTTAACACTAAGGAAATGAGCATGTTCTAAACTACCATCTTCCAAAAAAAAAAAAAATAATTCTGAATTGAATTAGACATATTGCTAATAAATAAAGCCCAGTTAGATGTAATTCAAAACCAGCAGTGCCATGCTCTGAGATGAAGACTCTCAAGGTCTTTTTTACAGAAGGTCGCCAGCCTCTCCCAAAAGAGGCTCTAAGTGAGAGGACGGCAGAGTTGCCAGTGGCGCTGAAGAAAGAAAAATAAAAGTTGTATTCCTGGAGAGCTTTTGGATAAACAATTCAAGAGACCAGTCTTGTTTTCTTAGTCTGAGAGGGTGCTTGAGGACAATCATTCATTGCATTGCTGCCCCAGGACACACATTGAGCAACGGTATGTTCCCACGTTCTCTGGTACCAGTGTGTGACTGTATAAGGAAACGCTGGTGCTGTGATATGAACTCAGCACATACATATCTCACAACTGAAGTGTTTAGCAGTTGCCGTCAGCAGGCCCCAGGTAATGACAGTTAATGCCCTAATACGTACATCTTACAATAGTACCGAAAGTATTGCACTTTTTTTTTTAAACTTAAGGCTGCCGTACCTTTATGTCTGGCAAACATGGTCCAAAGGCTTCCAAGAGAAGATTTTCATCTCTGACTGCTTTTTCAAAGTCCGTAAAAGAAAGCTTGCCATCATGATCATAGTCCTACAAAAGGAAGGGAGATCTTCAGCAAAGGATGATTACTTGGAGTAATTGTACTTTTGTTTAACATGGGAAGAGGCTGAGCTGAGAACTGCATGGACAAATCTCAAGCACAGTTGCACTGAGATAAATTAAAAGTAGGAGAAAATGTTGGGATGTGTTCTGTATATGTATTTACATCATGAGCATACCTACATCCTATTCATGAGACTGGAAATACTTTACCCTAGTGGTTTCTATAGTAGGCATGCTTCTGTCTTGTCTCTTTCCATACAGCACCCAGAATCATACGGTGGAGCGTGCTGATGCTAGCCCACTTCTTTCATACTGTGGAATTTCAGCATGGCAGAATATTCCTCTGGGGGTGGAAAAGGCATCCTTGTGTTTTTAGTATTTCTGCAATTTGAAAACCTCCTGTTTCTACTGACATGGCAGCTTAAACAGCAACAAACACTGTGGTGACGATAAGCACTTCTTTAAACCACAGGAAATAAAGGCTTGAAGTGAAGACATATGGGTGGATATGACTGGTGTTCAAGGCACAGGGCCAAATAAAAATTTTTGAAGATCAAGCCATGGAACCCTCACGGCTGGTGAGCTCGCAGGGAGCACAGGTTCCAATGGCCAGAAAAGCAGAGGCAAGAAGCTATGTAGACAGATTCCTGAACAGGAAAGCCTGCCACTGGATGCTTAAGCAGAAGTGTCTGGGTACACACTGCCTTTGACATTCCTCAGCACAGGGGAGAGCAGGGCATGAGCACGTTCATTACAAATATTAAGTATGAAAATAGTTATCATGGAACTGGATGTATGCTTAGTCACAATGCAGTTGTACCTACAGGCAATTGCTCAGAGCGTAGTTTTTTTCTTCTTTCAGTGATGGACTCCACAAATGCATTTTTGGATATCTAATAATTAGTTGTTTAGTTATTTGACATGGGCAGCAATCAGCAATAACCTACTTGGACAACAGCCCAGCAGCCAAATCAGGTCTTCAAACAAGTATTAGAGCTTTCTTAAGTTCTTATGTAACAGGATTATGTACATGATTAGTTTATATATGTTCTCACATATATGAAGATTTTATTATGTCGAGAGGATACTGCTTGTGCTTGGACTAGCATAACCCACTTACCAGCTGCCCAGACATGAGGGTATTAATTTTGGATGCAACCTGCAGGAAAGTTGAGCACGTAGGTGCTCCAAAGATTAACAAATTGCTGAGTCAGAGCTTGTTTTCTGCATGAAACTAGACTTGGCACTATCAAGGAGTAAGGGTAAGACGGACCTTTCAGCTGAGGGTGTGCGAAAGGGGTGGGCTTGAGAAACAGAAACATAGGGTTGAATAAAAGGAGTTGGGATTCAAGACCTGGTTTTAAGTGAAATTTTTGACCGCCACCATAGAAGGGGAGGTTATATTTCTTGATTTAACGAAAATGTTGAAATACAGTCCCTGGCTAATTTGGATATCCTAGATTAGCCACGGTAAGACAAGTTTTACATTAATAATCTTGAGGTTACTATTCTAATAGAATAAATAAATTGGACAGAGATGTTTAATGATCAATTGATAAAGCACAAACGTACTTAATAATAAAGCTACTGCAGATGCCTAACACTGCAATAAATGCAGATCTCACTGTTGATTTTTCTGCTTTTGACTGGGCTTTTGTTTTGACTGGGCATGCACATATGTGTATGCACACATAGATGTGCTAGTTTATACATACAATTTATAATGCATTCACAGAATAAATTAACAGTTTCATGTGAGGATACTGGACTGGGACTCGTTAGATCTGGATTAGATTTCTGGCTTTCCTTAGGAGTCTCATTTATCTCAAGTATGGAACTAACTCCGTGGCTCAGAATCCCACTGTAAAGCAGTCACAGTATTTAGTTACCTCACAGGAATGTTCTGAGGTTCAGTTAATGAATATTTGAAAGGCACTCAAGCATCACAAAGAGTAAGTACTTGCCATTTTCTTCAGTGCTATGTCTACCAAGTCCTTAATTCCCTCATCAGGATCTTCTTCTGATGGTTGTTTGAGAAGGCTGTTTTTCAGCATTTGAAACATTTCCTCTTTTGAAATGTATCCATCACCATTCAGGTCGTAAACCTCAAAACAGTCTTTTGAAAAATAAATCAATTTAAAGTTCATACAAAATATTACCACACACCATTAAGTCACCTATAGACAGAAGATGTGAATTCTGTGTTGTGCAGCACAACTATTGAGCCATGTTTACCATATATAATATTTATATATGAACTATGTGTCACATTTTGGTATATATACTAGTCAATTATTGGCTATTTACCCTTCATGGTTAAAATCTGTTTCTACTCAAATAAATTATCTTCAGTTCACAGAAACCATAGTAACTTACAGATCTGAACTTCTCTAAAAGTGTCAATTTAGAATATAAATGAAGTTGTGGTTTAGAAGCCCAGTTTCCCATGGTGGGGTCCAGCTGTCTATGTCAGAAGGGCTTTACACCTACAAAACATCCTAGTAATTTCAGAAGCTGTGTTAGAAAAGTAAAGGAAAGAAGAATAAGCTGTACTAGCATGGAAAAGAGAACTGAAGTACTCAATGCCAAGAGGAAATCTCTGTAACAGTATTTTAAGAATGAATATCTGGCTAATTTATCTTCTAATTGTTTCTACCTCCCTGGAATCAGACATCTATGACCATAATAAACTTTACTATCGTTCACAAAACTTATTTAAACAAACCAACCAACCAACCTCTTGTTTTGTTTGAAGAAAAAAAACACAGGTGGTTTTTTTCCTGACAAAGACTAAGCCTACAGTGAACAACTGTACTGGCAGACAATACTGTAGATCACTATGCACTAGTATATTCTATAGTGCTTAGGGCCGCATATTTTACTGCTTGTAGTTGTACTGACATACTGAGGTACATCCTGGGCGCACATCCTAGTGCTGTGACCAGGCCACCTTCCAGATGGATTTATATAGTACATGAGGTACGACTGATGCTGCAACCTGGGAACTATGGAAACAACATGCTGTCATTCTACTTTTTCTGTTATACTTTCCCCTACATCCCCCCCTCTTTTTTTTTCCTGCTGCTTAGAATTCTCGAGTTCTTGCTATTTTTGCCTCCTCTATCTTTCTCCGTCATTACTGTGGAGGTTCTCATGAACATCTTACAGACTCAGTTTTTCCATCTATGCTTCCAAGCTAAAGAACTGCTAGAATTAACACAACTGCTGCTGTGTCTCCATTGTGCCAGACACAGGTCTTGGTTGGCTTGAGACTCTGTTACTTAGCCAAAATCACACTTGAGCTACATCTGCTTCTTTCTAATTTTGCGTGTGAATACAAAAACATATTCTGTCAAAACCGCATACTGTCGAACAAGCTTCAGTTCAAATGCTAGTTTTTGTCAGCAACAAAATAAGGCGGCAGCTACAACAGCAGTTTACACAGAAAAAACTCTGTCTCAGAGAAGCCATTTCAGAACTCCATTTAAACTATACAGGAGACAACTCTTCCATTACCAAATACTTTATACGAGTATCTACCAAATTATAACAAAAGCATTGCGTAATTTAATAGTCATGAATTGAATGATTACTACTAAGTACTACCATACAGATAAACCTTACATTTAATTTTTTCTTCCAGTGTCCCCCGAAGAAATACTGATAAGCCTTCCACCCATTCCACCACACTGATGCAGCTATCGTTGTCTCTATCAAAAGTGCGAAACACTGGGAAGTGTATTAGATACATGTAACATTTATATACTAGGGAAACGCAAAAGAATATTTTCTTAAATTCAATGAAAATATATTTTTTTTCTAAAGATGTTTTCTGCTTTCATCAATGTATGATTACCCTTCTTGAATCTTTCTTAGCTGTAACAACGAAGGGGACTTCTCACCTCAGCCTACTGATCTTCCACTCCAGAATTGGGATAAGACTTTTTGTTGGATTTGTTGCTTTCCTGACTTAACTACCAGAAGTAAGCTTCCATGCAGATGTAAACCAAATAAACCAATATCCCTTACACCAAGGTGTATTTGCATGTGGAAGAGGGTTTCAATGACTAAATGTTGTCTCAGAAAATCTTGGAGAAAGTAATCCTACAAACAATACATACAAAGAAAAATAATCTCCTGTCTTTCATGTACCAAAATCTTTTTTTTTCTTCTCTCTTCCCTGAAGTAAGAAACTTTCAGTCTTACAGCTTCACTTTTCATACAGTCTGTAATATAGTAGCTCAAATCCAAGATACAATTCAAAGTATCAACTAACATCTATAATGATTCATATTTTAGAATGGTAATTAGTAAATTTGCTACAGAAATGCCTCTACACGTAGACCCAAGCATTTTGGAATTGGAAAACAATAGGTTTGCTTTCGCAAACTGAAATCAGCCCCCTGGTATCTAAGCATTAAAGTAATTTTTAAGAATGTGTCCATGTAAGGTATTTTCCAAGCCACACTTGACTTGTTGCATAAAATGGCAACAAGGTTTTATTTTATGGCATTTAAAAACCCCTCCTGCTAGAGAACAGGAGAGAGTTGAACCAAGGGGTGGCTCTTGGCAGCCTGGAAAGAGTGGCAGACTCGTGCCTCCTCCACATCCTCCTCTAGACACCTGTACATCAGAGAGCATTCACGCGACTTTCACACCAACTGCAGATGTGGCTCTCATTACGAATCTGTGAAATCACGGTATTTTCAAGGTGTTATTTGGCTCATTACTCTCACCTCCCTGCATTGTCTGCCTGGTCCCTTCAGTGCTGTTCACAGCACCTCTGTCCAGAAATCACCTACCCGAAGAGAATGCCTTTCTGGGACCTCCAAGCCTGAGCCAGAGCTGTCCACCAGCAGCAGCAACTGCAGCTCCTGCAGGAAGCCCTGGAGAGACGCGGGACGTGACACCACGCTGCCCTCTTCTGTCGTGACACTCCGGTGACTGGGATAGAAAGCCACGGGATAGCCCTAACAACTGCCTCTGGCGGATCTCCCTCGTACAAGAACGTGCTAACTAAGGGAAAACTATTTTGAGTAAAGAATAAAGTTAGCTGTTGCTCAGCAGCTCCTGAGCGTAAGTCTTCCCTTGCTGCCCTTCCAGGGATGAGATGGCACTACTTTGTCAAGGCACGCTCATCAGGCCAACAACGCACAACCAAACCGTACATCTTTTTTAGACCTACACCTCTCACCTCTGTCCATCATCATGTCGTCCGTCATGCCAAACACGCTGTGCAGAGCGTCTCTGAACAAGTTACGGTCAAAGCCGACGGCAGCAAAGCGGTTGCTGGACTTGGCCACCAGCGCGTCGAAGACCTTGATCAGACATTCCACCTCGGTTTTATTAACTGCCCAGCCGAAACACAAGCACACATATTTATAACTTAACTTGGGACAAATACACGGCAGGCAGAGGGAGGCTACAGGGCCCGGACACCTCCGGGGGCAGCCACTGAACCCACTGCCCTGCACCCCTCCGCCCCGTTCCCTCTTCCCAAGGGGGCGGTGGGAATAAAGAATTCAGGGGGTGGCTGGCGGGTGGACGGGGCCACAGAGCGAGGGGCCACAGGGGCCGACGGGGGGCCCCGAACGCCCCTCAGCCGGCGGCGGAGGCACGGTTCCCGCAGCCCGGGGCCGTGTGCCGCGCCTGGGGAGAGACTCACAGTGCTTGGCGGATCGGCCCAGCGAGTCCACCAGCTGCTGCAGCCTCTTCCTGCTCATGGCGGCGGCCTCGCCGCTCCCCGCCGCCGCTGCCCTGGCAACAAGGGCGGGCGGGGCGGCCGCGGGCCCGGCCTGCTCGGTGCCTCCGGCGGGTCGTACAGAAATACTGCGTCATACGTTAAAAAATAGCAGTTGTGGAAAAGAAAACATCTGAATGTCAAACTTCTACAAATGTTTCTGGAAAGAAGAGCTGAAAACTGAACAGTCCATACAATACTGCTTGTTCATCTGCTCTCAAAAAAATCTATTAAAATACTTTTTTTCTTGCATCGCTTATTTTCTGCTTTGTCCCACTGCTGAAACCTGGCGCATGCCTGTACGGAGCCTGGTGGCACCTGAAACCCCCATCGCCTTCTCACGGACTCTGCCTGTAAAGGGAAAGCTGAAGGGTTGTGACCAGACTTTACTCGTCCGTCGGAGAAAGAGGATGCAAGAGGAGTCGCAGCACATATTTGTTAATGTATTGAAAATGGAAACATTTCATTGCTGGCATTAAAGCAGCTTTGCTGTGAAGTGACAAAGCCCGTAAGCCCCTGGCGCAGGTACAGCACTTCCAAAGCGTGACAGCAGCATTTGTGGCACACAGCTGGGTACAACAAACAGGTACATTCAGACAATTAAAATGACATACCGGGTTATGTATTTGGAAGACTGGGGCTCTCATTTCCACTTTTATTTCTTTCTGTTGCAGGTAGTTGTGTAAAAGTCAAATAAGGTATCACACGGGACAGAGCATTTCTGCTATGGTTCATTACATGTTCTTTTGCCAAAACTGCAACATCACAACTTAAAAAGAAACCAACCCCAACAAAACCAAACACAAACCCCAAACCAAACCCCTACTGTTCACTGCATCTTGCCTTTACTTTAACCTCACTGTCGAAACAGTGTCTAGAATTGGTAACATCAAGCCCAACAGTATAAAATATTTGATCAAAATATTCTTACTATGGTTTAGAGGGACATTGCTGCAACTGAATGGTTGTATTTTCCAAGAACTTCACTTGAAAAGTCAATTTCTCTGTAGAATGGCAATCATCCTTGTACCCCAGTTTTTAGTTACAGTTTGCAGACTAATCATCAAGGTCTGAAAGGTCTTGAAATTCTTGGCAATAGGTTATTTGAAACATCTGTATACAACAGAGGTAAGTCCTAAGTTAGCACCTGTGCAATGCAAAAGGGGTGATCAAGAGTACAATCTACAGTTGACCACTTGGGGTGGACAGGCAGATTTTAAAGGAGGCCCAGCAATGGGTACTTCAATGGAAGGTATTCATGAGAATTTAATGTAAAAACTAAAATCGAATAGTTGCTTGTGTTTTCTTGCATGCACATTAATTTATAGAAGTGCTTTTTTTTTTTTTTTCCCCCCAATTTCTAAAGCAACTAATTGAAAGTAAAACAGCTTTATGATTTAGGTCAACATTTTGTAGCCCTCAAGTACAAAAATATAAATACAAACTGTTTAAACAGTATCTTTAATGAGATTCTGGCAGTAGTTTTTTTTATCTAACAAGACACATCACATAACAGGTCTGCCACTGAACTTGCTTAAGAGTAAAATCAGCTTCAATATGAAGCTGTTAAGGTATCAAAACCCTGCTTTTTACATGCTAAATATCTTCAGCAAGTGTGCCCTTAAACACAGCAATGAACTTAACTATAACTAAATACATACATGAAACTCTGCATGTGGAACGTAATTCATAGAACTGGTTACAACAAATGATTACCTGCATTTTGTTAATTTAAAAATGGTACAAATCATGCAAAACGATTCTAAAGATAATGCAAAGAAAGCTACCAGTGTTTGCAAGGTGTTCAACTAAACCAAAATTACATTAAACGAAATACGCATATTTACTAGCAAAGGTCTATCGCTATTTCAAAGAAGCAGAGGTAAAAATCTTCAGGCTTTGAATGTCAGTTATACTGCAAAATGTCATTGCTCTTGCTTAATGCAGAAGCACATGCTTAGAAGGCCAGAACTGCTTACTCAGAAAAAGCCTGCTGACAATGGTTCTGGCTTCCCTAGAATCAGAGATGCTGCATGGATTAAGAATAGCAGAGATTTGCAAGAATCAAAGGCAAAGGCACCCTATTCAGTTAGCCAAAATAGTAGCATTCCCTTTCTCATAAGCGTGACGACGGTAATGGGGCTGATGATAAACATTTCTACAAAGGCAGCTTTTTAAATGTTATCATTAATTTCCCATTTTGTAAATGCCACTAGCAGACACCAGCTTGTAGTAGTTTATGTATAATATTAACCTGCAGGATAAACTTCGGATTTTATTTGTCCTGATTTACAAATAAAGTCTATTACTAATGCTTTAAAAGACTACTTTTACTATCTAAAAAGTTTAACTCTTATTTTCCAATATTTTACACCTCAGCTGGACTACCATCTCATATTGTTTCAAACATCTAACACTGCTTACTGGAATTTTATGGAAGTTGTACCTCATGTATTAAGCAGCAGGCAATAACAATGGTCTTTCCCAGCACAGCTGCATCTGGCTGGCTACTGAAAGATTAGGAATATTTCTAAAACACAGGAAAACTCATGCAGTTTGGTAAAGTTTGCTGTCATTTCACAGTTTAAGTTTCCTTTAGTCATTGCACTTCTGTTGATAGTCTTGGGTTTTTTAAAATATTATTCCGAATCTGAATTTGAACCAGCAATCTTCTTTTTCTTCTTTTTCCCATGTTTCTTATGCTTCTTTCTCTTTTTTGTTTTATCCTAAAAAAAAAAATTTAAAGGGAAGTTACTGTATAATAAAATTGCCATCTATTAAATTCTGCTAATGCAAAATGAGAGCACAGAAAGCATATCTTTACAAAGACATTTCAGAAGAGATTTCTAGAAAAGCCTATTGAGAAATCACAAAAAAAAAAAAATTTTCGGATTTTACCCAGTAATTTACACTATTATGAGCAGTCTTCAATTTATCTCTATCATGGTCTGGCTATTTCATACCTCTCATCACTGTCACTATTACATTTCCTAATCTTTGAAATGATTTCCAGTGCCTTACAGATTTCTGAGAAAGTAATAAGCCAGTGCTTTAACAAGCAGTGACTTGTCTATGTGGGAATAACTAGGATGTTTACATATTTTAAAGTACGTGCTTACATTTACTCTGCAAAATTAAATAGTTCAACTACACTTGGCTAGACTCTCTAGCACTTGCACCATGGTCTGGTAGGGGGTGGGAAGAATTATACACAACACTAACAAAGGAACAGCACTGATGTCTGCGTGGCACACTGCTACCCTACCCAGTACTATAGAGATAGTAGTAGTTCTAGTAGGTTGACACAGAGTAAAATATATGCTACGATAATGTTAAACCTATATAAATCTCAAGTCATATGTATCTGTATAGTGACAAATACCTATAGTGACAAAATCTTCCTTTAATTCAACAACTGAAAAAGTGACTTCAGCAGGTGAATAGAGAAATTGTTAATTTAGATTTATGTGACAGAAGACTTTTGCTTTAAAACATTTGTATCACTGAAAAGTATGAAATTGGAAATTAACCAAGTACAGTGTATTTATATCCTAAAACTACAGTATGAGTAAGGATACTTGCTGTTTTCTCTTTTTCCTCACTGTTTTTCTTCTTTTTTGCTTGCACCTGAAAAAAGTAAATGAAATAAAATGTAATGGGAGAGCAGCTTTGGAAATGCTGTTTTAAATAAAAGTTTTGAGGTTTTGTTGCATAAAAATGAATGCTGGCACAAGAGTGGTAGAACACACTGAACAATTACCCATGAAGAAGCACTGATTATCTGTGTTATATTCTAGAATACACATTATCCTATAAAAATCCAATTTGGGAACACACTCTGCTTTTAATATACAGCAGAATAAGAAACAGCAATAGAGATATAAAGGTAAAATTACTAAGCTAATAATGTGGTAAAAATTCTTAATGAAAAAATGCAACATATTGGAACCTTCCGAAATTTTGTAATCCTACAAGAATACAAATCCTCAAAGTAGTTATACACAAAGGTGAGAGTAATATTATTACGTCCAAAATTTTTTTAATTCACTGGAAAAGAGAGCCAAAAAAATTTAAGCATTTGTCTATCTATTCACAAACAGAAATCTTGTGAAGGACACCATACTAATCACTTTCCTTCATTTCATTGAGCTCTAAAATATCCATAAAAAGTTGAAAATTTTCAAGAAAATTAGTTCAAAATTACTTGTAGGTGATAGGAGCTGTACTAAACAATTCTTACTAAATGCTTTTTTAAAGAGAAAAAATACAAACAACTTTGTGCTACACCCTTTAAATTCAACTATACAGAGCAGAAGAGTTTCAACAATGTATTAAATCTAAGCCAGTTCATTCATTCACTTGTGCAAATCACTAACCTAAAAGCATTATAACATCTGAAATTGAGATTTCCCACTGACCTCCTCTGTCTGATCGGATTCTGATAAAGATTCTGATGATAAAGGTCCATCACCACGATCGGCTTTCTTCCTTTTCCTGTGGTGATTTTTGCCTTCCTACACAAAATAATGTATTTGTAAGTAAAGTAAGGCTTTTCAAATTTTATAAAACTTCTGCTTAAAACTTAGATTATTATTCCTAAGTCGTGAAATATTTTTAAATATTGTTGACATTAAACTACTTACTCATCATCAACAAATTACCCTACCAACTGTTAAAATGCTTTTCGTGGAAATAATCTTTTTCTGTCTATTTCCTTCTCTTGTTACCAAGATACAGCAGCCTTCTAAAAGTGAGAGGAAGAATAGTACAAGATAGTCTCTTATTTTAAGTAACAACACAGGAAGGAGTAAGCATTTGAAAATAAAATGTTTCACCACTTTTAAATACTACTGAGTAAATGAAGATGTCTCAATACGTGCATACAAACTCTGCAGCTTCAGACTCTTGCTTTGTTGATGAAATAAAAAAAAAAGATCTCCCTCTATATTTATGTCCAACCAGGACAAGCTGTCCCTGCCAGCTGTACTTCAACACTTCATATATAATCTCAGTATATGTAAAGGACAGTCTTTTTTTTAATGTTATTTTAAAAATTTTGATGCTGCATGAGGTTGCTCTGATGAGCTACTTCTCGACATCCCCCCTTGCTCCAGAGCAGACAAGGTGTTCCCAAGACTGAAGCTGCTTTCTTCCACTCAGTTTCTAAGGCCAGAAACTGAAAAGAATCTTTCTAATCATCTTTTTGCAAGGTGAGATCACACATCTCAGCTGTGCTATTTAGTCTGTTATAGTTACCTCAATCCTTTCCCAAAAGTACGCATGCAAAGCACACATTTTTAAACATAATGGAAGGAAGAAAGTCCTCAGATGTGTGTACAAATTGGTGAGGTGGTGGGAAGGAGAGAGGGGTTTCATGCTCAGAGAAAAAGACAGAGTAAGGTAATTTTTCTTAAGCTAATACATTTTTCCCTGGAATTTTTCAAAGCTATCTGCATTGGGTCTGAGCTAGAGATAATTCTCCCCACAGTGGCCCCCAGAGTGCTNTCGTCCTTTTGCTTTTGCTGTATTAAACTGCCTTTATCTTGACCCACGAGTTTGGGGGTGGGTTTTTTCCATCTTATTTTTCTCCCCTCCCTGTCCTAAGGGAGTTATCACTTGGCGTCCAGCCAAGGTTAAAGCACCACACCATTATAAGTACAATATCTATAATTATGACTACATTTAGATAAATATATCCTCTGCCTGATGTTCCTTAATTTACAGCAACAAGCCAGCATCCTACCAGGCATGTCACTGAAATACCATCACACATCTTTTAGCTCAATGTGACTGCTCAAGATAAAACCCCAAATACTACAATGCAGCTGATCTACTACAAATACTTTTTTCATATACCTTCATAACAAAAACATCCAGCAGTTTCCACAAACCACAATTACTAAAGCAGAAGCTGAACCCAACTAGAAGTCTACCTCAAATTGGTAGTACTGAATACCTTCTGACTATGTAATTTTGGACAGAAAATTTCCATAGGTGTAAATTGAGGCATTCAATATTAAAAAGAAAAAAAAAAAGACAGCAAGCTCCATTATATATGTAAAATACAGTTCTGATGTAAGTATTTCAAGAGTAAAAATACCTTCTCTTTTTCATAATCTTCCTTTGACCTTTTCTTTTTTGTGCTGTCCTAAATAGAAAGAAAAACATAAACCATGACGAAATTATTTCAGGAAAAAGGTAGAAATGCCAAAAGCAGGCTGACCCATTGTCTTTTTCTGTCTATTGAAGGTTGTTCTTCAAAGTTGTTCTTTCTACCTTGCAGTTAAAAGGAAATATATAAAAAAGCCATAATTTTGATGCAGCTGCTGATTTCCTGAACCAGGTAACAGAGTACTTGCAGTACATGCAGAGAGCCTCTGGAAGGGATACCAGCTATCACTACTGTAACCACACGTAACAGCCTGGAGTTTTTATTCTCTATCCATGCCCATCTCACTGATCAGGCAGGGGTTAAACAGGTATTTCTGTGGAGTTTTCTGCCTTCCAATTTCAGCAGTAAGGGTATCTCTGTGTCCCTTTATGTAACAAAAGTTTTCAAACTCCCAGTAGCACAAATTCACAGGTATATGCAAACAGTGATTCATCACAACTTGTACCACACTGAGTTAGGTATTCCAGTGAAAACGTACGATAAAGTCTACACACAGAATCTTAACAACTCTCTGTATTATTAATATTTAGCAGGAAGTACAGTTACTACCCACTCTAACACAAAAAAATGCTAACAGAACAAATTGCCTCATGTGTCTTCTCCACTTTTTTGTTCATTCAGTAAGCCCGAGTATCTATGTTGCTCTACAGTCAGAAAAGGAAGAAGACACCCTCAGTTTTTAATAGGCATTTGGGAAAGGCTCAGTTCTCCAACAGGAAACTACTCAGTCCACAGATTCTTAGAAAGGCAATATTCTGGCCACTGATATCCTGCAGTACCTGTATTTTCACAGATAGTGTTCAATTAAATAGCATAATCACAAGAACTTCACAGAACTTTTTAAAATGTTAATGTAGTATTAAAACTAAACATTTGAGCAGCACAAAAGCTGCATATGTTTGAAGTCAGAAAAAAAACAACCCTAAAAATTGCTGGAATAAAGCATGTTCATTTCCTAAAGATCAAATTATTTCTGCCAGGCATTGTGGCCAGTGGAGGAAGATTCATGATTGCATCTGGAAGACACAAGCGCAGCTCAGCTACAGTAAGAATGCATGGCTTTAAATGTGGAAGATTCAAAAAATAATGATATGCAGAAGTCAGAAATGTTTATGTCTTTATAACACAGAGCAAGAAAACTGGTCAAGGGTAATGCATATTTACCTTGCTGTCTGACTCAGATTCAGAAGTTGAGCTCGCTGAAGATTTCCGTGAGGAACGATACTTCTTTTTCCTTCTTTTCTTCCCTTGCTTTTTATCCTATCCACAAATATTGTGGGGAAAAAAGAAGAACACAACCCTGAATTTATTCTCACTAGAATTAAAGACTTATGTTAAATGTAAAGAATAGGGAACACTAAATTCCTACACGTTATCATGTTCTCTTGAGGAATAAAGTATGCTACAACTGATTCTTTTAGCGGAGGACCTTCGTAACTCTTCTGCATTGAAAAAATGTAAACTGGTGAGAAATCCAGGTTCTCTAGATTCTGTTTATTATTTAGATGTGTGCTGTAGAATCGTTTATCTGTAACAAGAGATTTCTGCTAAAACGTAAAAATGGTATGTTTGCATTTTTATTATTAGATAGGGGACTCTATTGAAAAAGCATACAATTCAACGTGAAAACAGAAATGGATCCAGTTTACAAGCCAGTGTTCCTAAAGAAATTCTTGAACAGATAGGTACCTAAAATTCACAACTTTATAGTATGTACCCAATGCATAAAAATTAAATAGTTTTACACAAACCAAGCCCTCAAACAATATTCCAAAATATATTACCAAAATCTGTGTTAAATAAGCCTCATGAACAAAACACATTAGATTCTAGTAAGTTAGTTCTTACCTCGTCTTCTGAATCAGATGAACTGCTGGAAGAATCAGAGCTTGATGAAGAAGAGGAAGATGAAGACAACTTGACCAAACACAACAAAAAGTGAAGCTTGTGAGATGCAGCATTTTATCTAGCAAACAGTCAAAAGTCCATCCAAACACTTCCTTTATCATCTCTTCATTTACAAAATATTATCAATGAAATTTTACTTCCAAGAAGCTGGTCTTACATAGATTTTCTTAAATAAAACTCTAAAAAGTGACTTCTAACATTTTTCATTTAATAATATATATTAAATGCTCTTTTCCTCCCTATAAGCAGAAGTAAAATTCTCCTTGTATAGAATATAAGCCACCTCTCTCAAATAAAAAAAAATCCATCAATTTAACAATTAAATTCAAAATTACAGCTACACTCTCTTTCCAAGAGAACTTTAATGGCAAATAGGAACAACCTCAAAGCAAAAAAGCTCAGAAAACTGAAAATTTTGCTCACCCTATTAGATTTCTTCTTTTCCTTTTTCTTTTTCTTAAAAATAGAATAAAACAAATGTTACTTTGGCATCATGTTCTTTTGTCATGCATTTAGGTTTATGTACTTTGATGCTGGCTTTTAAAATGCATTGATGACATTCTGTATTGGCAGCACCAATGATAAATCCAGTTCCAAACATAGACTGTATGAAATTGAAAATAACTTACCTCTTTCTTTTTGGAGGAACTCTCGTTTCCACCCAGTAATTTCTCCCTGTGTTTTTCTAGTTCTTTCTTCCAATTCTGAAAACAAACCCAAACACAAACAGTGACATGAACGTCATTTCAAAACAGCTTAAGAGACGTTTCTTGAAATCCTGTCCTCTGACATTAGTTTTCACAAAACCCACAGAAAATAAACAACATATAATGTTAACCAAGGCATTGCATTTTGATTTTGTAACCAAATGCATATGATTTTACAGAAGATTAATACTCATCGAAATACCATGGTAGTTCACATCTTAATGTTCAAGTTATTTGGACTTAGGAGATTATCCTTTATCTTGAAGGTCATCAATTATGATATTTTTGGTTTTGTATTACTGTGTTCTTGCTAGACCACTTTAGAAAGTCAGGGCACCCTACCAGAAAAATTGCTATTTTGTCTTAAGTTTTAAAATCACCTGAAACAAAACTTCAAGACAAATTCTCCTGGCCCTTCTTCAATGTATGCATGTCTCTAGTGTCTGTTACGGGCCTTGTTGGTGTCCACAATTATTACATTATTATACATGTCTTCATAGAAACGCTCTTACTTTTGTTAGGCCAAGCACACTGCACAGATAAAACTCCACTCTCATTCCTCCTTTTCAATCCCTCACAAGGTCTCTAGGTTTACCTAAAATCCCTCCTTCAAGAGCTCTGAAACATCCAACCTGCCCCCATCACCCTGAAAGGCTGCAGGCTTCAATCTGCACTATTCCTGCTTCATGTGCTTCCTTCTTTATTATTGTTATTCTGATCCTCTCCTCACAGCAAAGCTGTATTTGTATTGTATTGGCAAAGCAACGATAATCCACATATTGTGCTGAAGGGACAGAAATATCAGGAATTAAGTAAGATTATACCTGTGCAATGCCATACGATACACAGATTCCCAAGTCAGCATACTGTGAATTAGCTGAGCAGTGCTCCAAGAGACATGGCAGATTAGCCAGGATACACTCCTGTGTGTAATATGTTTCCACAGTCCACGGTAGCATCTACGCAGTATTGCAACGGGTTGTATACTTTGATATACCAGCTACCCAGAGCTTCTTGAGAGGTCTCTAACAAAAACCTGTGCTTTATTAGGCAGGTGTTCTCTTTAAAATTATTTTGACTGTGCCAGTGTTATGTTTAAACAAAAAAGCACAACATCTGTCAGTAAAATAGGAGAGAGAGCACCTCATTCAGAGACTTGCAATCTTTCCAACCATTCAGAGACTTGTTCTTAGGAGCTTTAGGAAGAACTCATGGACATTTCACAATTCCTACCCTTCTGCCATACCAACAGGTTGTTATCTTCTATCCATGCCAATTTCAATTATTTCACAATAAAGCAAAGATACAAGCAGGAAAGGAATATGATAAAATACTAAACCAAACTCACCAAGCTAAAAATCACAGAGTGCAGAACAAATGATCCTCTCAGAATAGCACCCCAATGACCCTCCAAATACTGGTATAACTTTTTAGGCAAAAAGGTATAGCAAGAGCAGAGGTACTATGCCCTTCCAGTAAGAGAGGAGGAGCATAATCTACTTCAACCAGAAACTCGCACACAACGATGAAGACTACTGCTTGAAGCTTATCCCAAGATACCAGAACCCAAGAAGGAACAGGAACAATTAAATTCACTGTGTATTAATTTCTTCCTGTGTACACAACAGGAGTTACATGTGAAACTTCCTGATACTGTGCTGACCTCCAGTAGGTTCTGCACACAAGCATCACTACAGCTGCATTTATAGTAGGGAACCAGCATGGAATGTAATCGGCTTGCGATGACAGAGAAAGAAATACTTTATAGTCCTATCTCTATGCTGAAGGCGATTCTTTGTGCCTTCTCCCGTATTAATATTACATGTACATTTCTTGCCAAAGACATCTGTTTCCAGCAATACACCTCTTCCAATATTTTTGCATTATGTAACCTTAAACAAGTGAAGATTAGCACAACAGACTTTGGTCTATCATACCAGAAAATGCACGAGTTTGCATATGTTTATATTAACAAATGATTTATATAACTATATTTACATTTATGAAAAGTTCAAGTTTTATTCAGCAGCAATTTTCATAACTTTCTATGTAGTGCTTCTCTGAACTGAGAGTAGCTCTTCATGGGTTAAGTAGTAACCTTAACTTCCGATACAAACGAAACAAAACATTTACTCATTAAAAGCTTGAGTGCAGTGAAATACTAGGGTATTTGGTGCTGTTAATGATAATGGAGGAAAAGTAGCATATAAGATAAGAACAATCAAGTAGTAACATAATAATATTACCAACCTCATTCATCTTTTCTTCAAACTCAGCCAAAGCCCTGGATCCTTTCTTTTTCTTTTCCAGTTGCTCTTTCACTTCTTCCCTACATAAACAGGATGATAGATCACAATTAAAAATTCCTTCCTCAGTGTCTAATTTTTTGTAGGGTATTTTGAAGTTTAGCTTTGGCTGAACTTCCAACAGAAAGAAGAATGAAAGCATCTTAGATGTTATGCATATGGTTACCTAACCCTAATAACCTAAGTACAATAGCTAAATCCTTCTGAAAGATCTAAAGCTAACTTTGTAATTAGGTAAATTGTTCTCTAATGCCTTATGAGAGGAGGCAAAATGGACTGAACATAAAGTAAGTTTTTGATAATATCTCAAAGTGATGATTTTGTTGGGTAGGGTAAACTGTATTCTAAGAATATACCAGCAAAATGGTCTTCTAGAGATTACTGTGTTTAAAAATTAAGTGTGTCTCCAGACTTTAGGTATTAGGATTTGTCAGAGGTAAAAAGACCAATGTTTACCTTTTCTGAGAAACTGTTGCCAAAATATTTAAATACAAAAGAGAAATACGCATTTCAAAATTAAATACTATTGTTTTTAAAAGAGGAGATTGAATACATATTTAGAAAAGAACGCCTTGGCCAGAGACCAGGAATCTTTCAGGATGTATTACTGGGTATTCTGGGGAGGAGGTAGGTACCAATGTCATATTAGCAAGAGGGAACAAATCTTTCACTCAAAAGGTCAGAAGGGCAGACGAGTATTGCCACTTACCATGTTGGTCTTGGCCTGTTCAAGTAGTCTTGTATTGTTGGTCCCGAATTTTGGGCAGGACCTCGCGCTCTGGCCATAGCTATGGGATTCATATAAGCCTCGAATACGAAACAACAAAAAGAAATGTAAAATTCATCAGCTGTGCTACAATACCAAAATCTGTCATTTTCGTTCTTCACAGAAACTTTTTCTCACTTGCTCAAAAATAATTCTGACTTGTTTCTAAAAATGTAAAATATTTAACTAAACCAAGTTGATTTGGTCTAGCAGAAAGACTCAGATAAGCGCTTTCAATTTGAGCTATACTGTGGCAGAAAGAACTCATCCACAAAGAGACCATGTTCCTTCCAATAATTCCCCTCCCCGAGCAATGATTTTGCAAACTGAGTAGTGTATCATGATTGCTGAAATATTCTTCCTTGGGATACGGAAAATGTAATTAAATATCAGCTCTTACTCTCCATGACAACTGATCTTAGGCCTTTAAGGTTTTGCTCAAAATTGATGATAGTAGATTCAACAAAATCTGTGTAGTTTCTTGCTGTAACACCAAAATAAGCAAGTGGTGGTGCTTTGCTACAATTATGCATGTATGAAAATTCTGTTACTTAGGGTTATTTTAAGGAGGAAAAAAATACAAAACCCCTAAAACTCCCAATGTTATGAGGTATTCCATCTTTCAAACCCATGCATCCTCTTCATATTCACTCTAAAAATGTAATAGGTTATAAAAGATAAATTTATAACTTAGAATCCATAATCCACCTCAGCAATTAATAGAAAAACTCTAATCTAGCAAACAATTCTTCAATGTTTTTGAATGCAAGTAATGTTTTGCTCATGCAAAAGGGAGGTACGTGTACCCCCTTATCTCATGAGCTTTTATCACTACATTATCCCAACACTTCGTAATATATTTTTGCAAAACATAACACACACTGTTCTTACTGTCTAGAGTTTGGAAATGAGGAAAAAAATCAAATAGTCAAAACAATGACTAGCTTTGGTTGCCTAATCTGAGATTTTTTTTTTTTTTTTTAAGAGTACAACATTTTGTAGATTCAAAATAAAGATTCGACCACATGTGTAGCTCTTCCATGTCCGACACTGCTTTTTATCCGGCCATAAAGCAAGCATTCAGAAACCACCATACACAGTAAGTCACCATTTGTGAGAGCTGTCAAGCAGCAGCTGCTGCCTCCCCTCCTGTTCCCCCCACCACAGAAGCAGCGGCCACAGCAGCGCTGGACTGGACTGTGAGCGGGCTGGTGGCCTTTGGCCCTTGAGGCTACATTTAGTTGTGGAAGAGGGACTCAAGGCTCTGCCTGGGAAGGGGCAGCGGGCCGGAGGGAAGCACTCCCCACACTGAATTTGGCTTGTGGTCCATCAGGTGGACCACACTGAAGGAATCAGAGGACTCTTTAAAGTGGACCACTTTTTGACTCAAGTTGACTGTGCAACTCTAAAGCTGATGTTTGCTGCCATTTCTTGGGGCTTTGCTTTGTTGCTTTAATTCACACAAAAAGGCTAACTAATATGGGCAACTAAACGCCGAGGTATGCCAATTTAAACTAGTTTAATCTCAGCTTGGCACGTTCTTTTGTAGCTAGGTGGATGTATATGCCCAAGTAGTTACAGCAGTTAAAGATACCTATTTGCGTTATTAACTCTAGCATTTTATATGTTACAAATCTACAAATGAGTAAAAATTTTGCATTTTAATTCAGCTTCAAGTACAAAAGTTCCTTTAGCAATGCAGGAAAGTAGTATTTGAAAACCGTTTTCATTAAACAAAGGTAATTTCAACATATTAGATTCACTAGAGAAGACAACAGAAATGTAATCCATGACTTAGCTTACTCCACGGAGCAAAGTGAGTCAACACTTCTTGGTTACCATTCAAGAATTTATACCTGAGAGCTCCAGCTTCTTACATAATTATTATACCTAAAACCAAGGTCCCTTGCTCTTCTTAAATAAATATTAGTTACTTTCTTACCTGAAATGAAAAAAACCCAACCAAACAAAATTCTCTCCACCTGCAGAAGAGGCTACAACGGTCAAGTGTTGGTTTTCTAC
The DNA here is from genome assembly GCA_013400195.1 of Aramus guarauna. Classification (NCBI taxonomy): domain Eukaryota; kingdom Metazoa; phylum Chordata; class Aves; order Gruiformes; family Aramidae; genus Aramus; species Aramus guarauna. The sequence continues at coordinate 872,141 of VXBL01006513.1, read as the reverse complement.
TTCCTCAAACTCTCTCCAGACAACTAGCTAGGAAGCTTCCTCCAATGGCTTTCTTTAACTTTCTGGCAGCAAACACATAATGACTGAATACAATTAGGAGATTTATGTCTTAAAACACGTTCTTATTATTTCAAACAAGTTTGTTTATAAAGAAATACTTCACTGATAAACATTTCTTAGAAGTATTTACACTACTTTGCCAAACTGCATGTAACTAGCCAGAGAGAGCACAGAAATGCACTCTCAGTAAATGAAGTGCTTGTCTGCACATTCATTTTCTTCTTTTGGCACTTTGCTCAAGCAGCTATTAAAAGGTATTTGTTGTATAGCTTTCATGCTCGTAAAAAGCATAAGGCACCTTCAGTCAGCTTGGGTTCTCTCTGGTGCCCTGCAAGTATCCTGCAGATGTGAAAAAAAAAATAAATCTACTTTCCATCTCCAAATAGTCAAAACGATGGTGTATTTAAGAAGGGACACGGGAAAGAAGTAACAGGCAGAAAGCTCTATGATCACAGAAGAGAAGCAAAGGCTCCTATATTATAACGTGTCTGTACTAGCAGCCATCATGGCATAATGAACCTCATATAAGACTATAAAGATTTACTGGCATTGGTAGGTGCATCCCAACTGTCCTATTACAAGAAAATTATGAGTAAATAAACAGACACCCAACTACACCCCAAAACATTATAAGAGGGCAATACATTTCAAGCACAGGCCAGGTCTTGCAGTCTAACACTGTCAACTCTTTCTCAGCAGACTCCATTATTTTAATGCCTCAATAAAGCAACCAAATACACTTAGCTAGCCATCTGTACAATGTATATGTCCATCACGTCTATCACATAGTATTCCGCCAAGGTAAGCAAAGACCTTTCCCTGAATGGATCTGAGTATGAACTCATAGCACATACTAGAAAGAGACAAAGAAAGGTGAAAAAAAAGTATTATGACTTTTTTTTTTAATCATAAAACTCATTAATTGTAAATTTTCAATGCTTAAATGAAATATGAGCATAAGGTGAATGGCTGACTGGTACAAAAAAAGTTTAAAGGAAAATACGAGGAGGGATGAATGTGGTAACAGTACAAAATTAGGCTCTGCCATCAGGTGCGTAGAAGCGCATTTTTTGGCCTGCTTCTGACTGCTGGCTCGTGAAGTTAGCAGAGCGCTGCGCAAAGCTCAATTTCAAATCGCTCAGGTACGGCTGAACGCCAAGTTGAAGGAAATACAGCTCAGCGACGATCAGAGCTACTTCAGCAAATGCTGAAACTCCCACTGGGAACATTTTATTTTTGTAAGGACCAGGCCAGCATCTTAATCATCTTCACTTGGCAGATCACAAAGCAGGCATCAGTCACGACTGCTGCCGGATTTGACAAGGCAATTAGGGGTTCTGCCAGGGAGTCGCGAGCACGTGCCTGCCCACGCAAAGGGACACCCCACGTCCCTCCACACGGGACCCGCGGCAGCCCAGGCCCGGGGCGCACACCCCGGCCGGGCGGGCCCACAGGGCACGGCGCGCCTTTGTTGTCTGGCGGTACGGGGCCCCGAGGTCGGCCGGCCCCCCCAATCCCGACGCCGCCTAACCAGCCAGCCCTCGAGTGCCTCCCGCCCGCCGCGGCAGGCCCGGCGGCACAGGGGCCCTCTTCTCCCTCGCCGTGGGGCGGCGGCCCCCTTTAACCCCCACCGCCCCCCACCGCCNCCGAGCTGCGCGGAGCGGCGATGGCGGAGGCCACGCAGCGCCGCCTGCCGGGCCCGCGCTGCCACCGCGGCCGGAGCGGCCCCTGGTGGGACCGCCGCCGGTGGGTGGCGGTCGTTAGCGCCCCGCCTCAGCTCCGCTCCGCTCCGGCCTCTTGGGCGAGGGGAGGCGGTGAACGGAGCGGTCGGAAGAGGAAGGGCGGGAAGGGATGATGAAAGCGGGGGAGCTCGAATGCGGGGCGTCGGGTGGGGCGGTGGCAATGGCGGGGAGCCGGCGTCGGCTACGGAGGGCGAGCGTCGTCGTGGCGGTGAGGGGGGCCCGTCAGCGGCAGCGCCCCGGCCTGCCGGCGGGAAGACAACGCGAGGGGCAGCTGGGGGAGCCGAGGGCAGCTCTGAGGGAGAAAGGACATGCAAAGGTGCATTGGTATCCCGGGGCGCAGGGCCCGGGGCGCGTCTGGGACAGACCTCCCAGGAGAGGACAGAATTTCGTGATGAGGGTTTTGTTCTCTTGTTCTATTTAGTGGTCAGTGACAGGTGGAACCGCAGTGTTTTCTTTCCTTTTCCTTCGGGAGATGCATATTATGAAACAGCAGCCCACCCTGGCATAGAATTCAATGAAAAAAAGCACACGTTGATCACTCGTTGGCTATCTGCACTGCAAAATAAAGAATTATCGCAAAATTGACCAGATTAATGCAAATGCTAAAAGCCTGGGAATTACCAGGTGTCCAATTTCAGATGTCCTTTTCTTAAAATATTACTGTTAAAAATGACTCCACGTTAGCTTTTAGCTTTGTAAAAATGAAAAAAAGTAATTGCATATTAATACTTTAATCATACAAAGCACAAATGAGTTCTTTCTGAAATAGCATTGCTGTGTTCATCATTTTTAGCAATAGATGGAAAAATTGGTGAGTCTGTGGGAATTTGTTATACCAAGCTATTTTAGTAAAACCAAGAGCAGGGTGTGAGGAACTAGAAGAAAACTAAAAAGGTGACTACACCGGAATTGCAAGTAAAACTTGCTCAATTGCAAGTAAAATTTACTGTTGAAAATTGCAAGATAGTGCATAAGGGAAGGGATAAGTTTAATTCCTCAGAAAATAGTTGGTATGTTCTGAAACAAGGATGGTGACTTTGGAAACGCATCAGGCTGAAGTTCTCATTGAGCTGCCTGCGATGCTGGAGAAGTACATTGAAGACAGGAGAAATAAACTGCATTAAAATATATGAAAGATTAGGAGTATTACTAAATGTATTACAATACCCCTTTTGTGAAGCATGGTGATGTCTTCACCACGAACACCTTTTCAGACCTGGGCTATTTTGGAGTATGCCCATGCCATCCAGTTTTAGGTGGCTGGTGCCACCGCACTGCACCCGTACAAGCTGTCCCCAGCGCTGCTGCAGCCCTTGGGGGTACAAGGGTGGCCCCAGGTGTGGGAGCACAGCTGTCTGTCTGTCCCTGCACCGACAGGGTGGTAGGACTCCAGGTCTCCACAGGCTTCAGCTCAGCTGCAGCGGTGTAGGCGATACCTCAGCTGCATCAGGACAAGAATTGCTTTCCAGAAATGTTGTGACCAAATTTGAACCAGGAGAGTTTATTTATCCAACGCTTTGCGCCGTGAAGTTCTGGTGGCTTTGAGCTGGTGCCTGGAAAGACAAAGACTTGCCTTTGCAGGAAGCCAGGGGTGAGGAGTCCTTCCCTCCCTGCGCAGGCAGTGGGGAGGAGGGACTCCTCCGCTGGGCACGCTGGAGTATTTTAATTAGACTCCCATTAGCTTTTCTTCCCTCGCTGCGAAGGAGGCTTGGGAGTCCAGCCAGACAATTCAGCCTACTAAATCAGATGTCTAAAAATGGATGAAAATACTTAGAGAAAGGACTTCTGTGTGACAGGAGACTGAAAGATGACCTTGTTTATCGAAGGGGGAAGAAAAAAGCAACACAACTGATGGGTGTAAAATGAGGAATGATACAGATACTGTAAATCTTGCTTTCCATGTAAATGGCAGGCAAATGATAGGCTAAGACAAGGCATTTAAATCTTTTAAAATTAACATTTGTTTCTATGGTGCTAATAAGCACGTGACATTTAGTGTCATTAGATAATTTTGAGGAGAAGAGGGTGAGAACATTTATGTGAATAATGAGAAGCGTAACATGTGTGCTTGGTTCTACAAAGTCATTAGTATTTTTGCTTAATGGCATTTGGTTTTAATTTTCTCTTCCATAATTGGGTTTTATGAACTTCATGCAGGGGGTAAGTCGCCTTCTCACAGGTGAGGGCTGGGAGGAAAATTCCCGTATGAAGAATTTGTTCCATAATTGTCCACAGGCTGTTAGATTTTCTTCTGTGGTATCTTGCCCTGAGCAAGAGATGAAACACGGGATAGTATCCAGATTTATGTGGTAGCTCTTCCTTAATCTGTTAAATACTTCAATGATTTTTTTTCCCCCTTTTCACGAAACATCAGTTGTGGCTAATATGGCTATTCCTGATGCTGACCGTTCTGCTCAGCCACAGCCCTGATAGCAGTTGATGTCGTGTCTGTCCCTGGCTGGACTGCTGCTCGTAATCTTATCATGTGCTTAAAGATTAATTTGCAATGTCACATAATGTAAAGGGAGGTGCTGTTTCTATTTAGTGCTGCGCCACACCTGCAGTGTACATGACTTAAGTTTTGTCCAGGACTTTCATGGGTCCTTATATTTTCTTGGGGTGGTACAAAGTTTTACGTTTAAGTTGTAAAATCCTTTGTGGCTTTGGGGTCTGGTTATCTTCGCAGTCATTTCTGTCTAGAGCTTTCATCCAGAGGCTGAGATCTGTTTGGATCCTTGAGGTAGTAAGTTTTAGATTCCTATGCCTGGTGGCTCATTGGGGGCCTTGTTAGTAGCAACTACTTGTATCCTGCTCTAAAGGGCACTTAATGGTCTTTACAATAAGCTGAAGCTTTGAGTTATTTTGGTAAGGGTTTTTTGGTTGGTTAGGCGTGAAGACAGAAAATACGCATCTGGTTTTAGAGTTGGGTGTTGTGTCATTTTGTGTTTGACTCAAAACACACGCTTTTACCATTTCTATTTATCCAGGAATGTTACTAGTCATGTTTATAGCCAATCAGGAAAAAAAACAGTCAATCAATAAAGTGTGCTCAGATTCTTAAAATATGGAAGATTCTGCAGCAGAATTTTGAGGAATACACAAATACCACACACGTTAGTGCAACATTTGGATGAAGTAACGTTTGGGGAAAATACTGCGTTTCATGACTGGCTGAGAGCCATGATAGCTGAATTAAAGCACAATTTGCCTAAACCAAACCAAAGATTTTAGTACAAACTAGTGCTGAACCATATAGCATTCATAGCAATTGCAACAATTTTATGCCTTTGAAAGAAAAAGTGATCTCCCCCCCCTTTTTTTTTTAAGTGGAATTCATCCTAGGTAAGCAATAAAGTAGTTCAGAAATGAGAAATCAGGACAAATGCAGTTAGATTTTTATAAAACTCGAGGTACATGGTAAGGTGCTTGAAAGGGTGTGCGTATGCTTATGTTTCTGTGTCTGGTCGTGTGTATGTTTTTTTTCTAGAATACCCAGGGTGTTGAGAAAAACACTGGCAAACATAAAAACTAGAAAACAATGTTGCTAATTTTCTGTATTTAATATACAATACTTACTGCATTTGTATCCATTTTACATTTTTAGATAAAAGAAAAATATAGCTAGAAAGGTGAAGTAAACCTCGGGAAAGCAGTTTTAAATACAAAACTAGTTCTTTGCCTTTTTACTTTCCAATAATTTGGGAACAACTAAAAAGAACTTGACACCGTGAAAACTTTTATTATATTGATTTTCATACTGAACCCTCAGCACCCAACAATAAATACACAACTTTGCTTTTCTTGCACTGCCAGCAGCAAAACGTTCAGTTCCAAAGGACTGTAATTCTGATATAATACAATATTGATAACCTTCTGTGTGCCTTAATTTAATTTTGCTGTATTGACACATGATTATTTTTGCAGTCAACCATCTTTACAAACTTGTAAAAGCTAAAGAATATGTTATATGGAAAGGTGCATGCTTGAAAGACTATGCTCCGGTGAACTTCAATGCAGTCAATGTAAAGTAGCCCCAGCTGAGGGGGTTCTTAGAGCAGAAAGCCCCAGAGGGTGAAATTTGGGACACAGAGCAGGCATGCAGTTAGATCAAAGGGCTTTGTTTGAAAGCTTGCAGAGGGAGCTCTAGAGTTTCCAAAGTGTCTGCGTTATTTCCCAGCCATTCTGTACAGCAGAAACATACTTTTTTTTCCAATGCGTATACGGTATTCAGCAGCTGTGCAAGAAGAGGAGAGAGGCTGCAAGATTTCATGGACAGCAATGGTGCAATATTTTATATACCACAGTTTGCGTGTTGTAGCCCCTTGATGTCATATTGGTGACTAAAAGGTAAACCGGTATATTTGAGTAACAGCTCAAGAAATCACTGTTGCATTTTTCTGTACCTCTGTAGGTCATACATACGCGATTTTAATGCTGAATGCAAAGAACGTAAAGAACATGGAATAGTAATTATGAAGCACACAGAATAAAAAAAAATGATGCACCTTTAAAAGAAACAGTAACACACGCACCTTTTCATGTTTGTACCCTGATTAAAAGAACATTGTGAATTTCAAGTATGAAGTGATACAGTGAAATCACGTCCTGTGAGTAGGCATCAATGGCAATCTAGGTAGTACAGTTTGCACTGTAAGTAACTTTCCACCTTCCAAAATAAAATCCTACCGCATATGTAGGTAAAGTGTCTTGAAATGCTAAAACTCCACATGCCAGTTGTTTCGCTGGCACAAGCTGATGTAATGCTGTAGAAGTCAACAGGACTATGCTGATTTTCACCAGCTGAGTATATGCCCTAAGGTGAACGAACAAAAAAAAAAAAATCGAAACCGCTTTGCGTGTTTTCCTTGAGCTATCCAATCCTAGACACCTCCAGAGCAAATTATATTATATTACAAAAAAGGGGGGGGGGGGGAAGAGGGAAAAAAAAAAAAGCCAAACAGCATTAGGGGCTGTTGTAACTTTCTGAAGGTTTTTAATGTTACTTTTTGTAAAATCATGCTGAGAAAGAAAGGTACTGAGACATACTTTGATTTGCTAATAGATGTTGGTGGTCTGATGTAAGATCAATTAATAAAGTTACTCTGGATGTGCCTCAGAAGCTGTCCTCGCTGTTCATAGTATTTTATACACCTGAAAGCACGAGTTTTAATAATGCCTTTTGAGAACACAACTTATCTTGCAGATTCCGAAACCAGTATCCCGGGCGGGTTACAAACAAGCTTGACTTTATACATGTCTTCTGTTAACTTCACGGGGATGTGTAACATGTAAGGCAGGCACACATGGAGTGTCTGGAGCCGTAAGAACTGAATCTTATTGCTGATACATTTCTGTACCAGCATTACGCTTTTCTCCACATATCCCAATGCCACTAAGAAGTGCGCTTCTGAACTTCTATATTAAAAAGTAATGAATAGAATTTTTGAGAGAAATAATATTACTAGAGTTAAGATTTTTATCACGCGTTACCATTTATATAGTATTCTTGCTGATTTACTAAGCTTAGGTTTCTTTACATAGACCTGAGCTGCCTGACGCTGAAATTTGTAATCTTACAAGGTCAAATTCTTGGTTCAATTTAACTGTAGTCAATGGAGTTACAACAAGAGTAAATTATGCTAAATGATTTAAAATACTTTGAAACCCCAATCCTATTTCATGCAATTGTCCATGCACCAAAAAAAAGTATACCTAAATTTGCTGCCTTTATGCTTTTGTTTAGCCAACAATTTCACTTAAAGCCCAGATGGGCAATTTTATCACTGCAAAAAAACTTTCTTCAGTTACAAGATGCCACACAAACTTGGCCCCTGGCATGAGCATCTGGAATCCACAGATACCTGCTGGACCTGCTACAAACAAAATAAAGCCAAAGGCAGCCTATGTAATGTTTTCTAATTTTAATTCTTCAGATAACGTTCCCCCACTATGTGTAAAATTAGCTCTACAATAGCATTTCAAAGTAATCTGCTTATTCTTTTACATATTAAAACAAAGAAAAATACCCTAAAGCATAAAAACCCTACATCTGAACACACATACTACTCTAGTTGCAAAACTCAATGTACAGTATGAAGCTTATTTATATTTTGTTCTGACTGATCAAGCTTTCTGTCTCGCTATGAAACTAGCTTCACTTCAACAACCAAAATGGATGCTAAATGCAAATAAACAATAAAGCAGCAAGACTCAACTCATTTTTGGCAACTACCCTTTCACAGGACTAGTGTGTTTTCATAAGAAATAATATACTGAATTATAATAGCAATAATTTAGGTTAATGTCAAATAACTTGCAGATACATGTGTCCACATCTTCAATAAACATTGACCCCATTTACTGGTGTCTTGGTGCTGTTATTAACCATGTGTCCTCACAACTACAGTCAATTACTACATGAAAGCCTTTTTCTGCAAATACTTTTTTGTGAGCAACTATACTCGCATGAGTAAGCCCTCTCAGCTCTGTGGGACTGCTCAGGCGAGGTACAGCGTTCATCTGTTTGCATACGCGGGCCTTCAGACTGAAGAGTATCAAGCTAGTGAGGAAATACAAATACGCACCGTTACACAGAAAGTAGCAGGCAGACATACAGACGCAAGCACCCTGTGATGCTTTTGGGAGTTGTAATAGAAACATCATTCCCAAAGTATACAGTTCAACTTCTAAGACATCTTTTTGAGGGTATAATTTTCCTTTAACTAGAGCGTTCAAAGACATTATACTTTTAAAGCTGTTCAAAGTAATGCAGCTAAATATTACATTAAAAATAAAACCCATACGAGATTCAGTGGCAGATATAGACCACTTAAATGAATTGGAATGAAACGGACCATAAATACATTAATCTGAAAAGAATTTACAAAGAAATTAAAGACTGAAAGGGAAGAATAAATGGGTGCCTGTGGGCTTGGTTTCAGTGCCAAAATCATACAGCTTTGTGTAGAAAACAGATTCTATCAGAAAAATAAATGGCATCTTTACATTTTTTCTATCTGAAGCATTTTAAAACGTTTTTCTCGCCTTGACAGAAGTGACTGCCTTGCCTGCGAAAGGTGCCTGGCTAAGAGTCCTCAAGACTCTTTCAGGCCCCGTTCCAATCGGAACCGGCTCTCATCCTTACCGAAATGCACTGCCATAACGTAAACTGCCGCGCACATTGCTGTGACCCTAAGTGCGTTGCAGGAGCGGAGTTCAGTCTCCCTGAAAAGAGGTTTTGACCACTGCGGAGAATGACAGTAAGGTTATTTAACAGCGCTGAATGCAGGGAAAGTGTCACGGATATTGAATTCTGTTTGCTGGAATCTAAACAGAGACAAATGATTCACTTGGTATGGACCACCAGAGAGCGATCCAGATTGTTAGGCAGTGCTGGCCAGCTCTGGTTTTGAGCTAGTAAACTAGAGTAAAGCTGTTCTTTTCGACTTATTATGCACAATAGGAAGGAGAATGCTGGTAGTGGAGGTGAAATAAATCAAAACAAAACACAGCTGGAAAACCACTGGTTGGTCTAGGGAGAAAAAGAAAGGGTGGATCAATCTTTGCAGTCCCTTCAGTCGACACTGCAGTCGATAGGGACTGTTATGATAGGGAACTTCAGATCAAAATGTGCAAGGCAACCAATACTTTCAGATGAGCACATCGCCACTGTACAGCCTCACATCCACAAACTTCCCACCAGCGTGCCATTTCCGATGTACTTTTTGTTGTAGTTGCAACCCATAGTTACAGCCACCTTTGTTACAAGGGACTCCAAGATAATGTCCCTGCAAGAAATCATGATGGATTTTGGGTCTTGCTGGAAGAAGACTGAGAAGCACTTCTTATTTAACTAGCACTCTGCAGACCCAGGCTATATTTTGAACTCAGTTTGTCGTTTTTTTTTTCCATCACCGATGAAGAGTGAGTGTTTGAGATGATACATCATCATCCACTTGCAATAAACCACTTTGTCTTTTCTCACAGTCATCCTTCCTGTGTGGCCAGAGAGCTTTCTTAAGGGAGTTCCTACAACACTGCTTTTTAAAGTGCAAAAAAGTCAACTGTCATAGAAACAGTAAGCATACTGTCCCCTGTACATCCTGGACAGACTTTTCCTCGGGACAATATATTACAGGTTAAGGTCTGTCTGTGCCTAGTGCTTGTGGCAGGGCTCTGTACTCCAAACTGCTGTAGCAAAAAGCAAAGGAATGAGCTTGATTGCCTGCATGCATCCAAGTCATCTTGAGAGTTGGGGACCTGCATGTAAGGAAGAACTGGTTCATAGTTGCTCTGCCTCACACTGGGAGGAAACCTCTCCCTGGGAACAGCGGTCTCAGGAAAGGGGAAGGAAAGGGGGGTAAGCGGTAGGAGGCTGGCATTGCTAGTCTCGTTGGTATCTGTTAAAACTTTTTGTGTAACAGAAGCATCATTGGCCGCTCTTATAAACACGGACATCACCGACAGTTGTCCAGGGATCTTCTATACTTAGTAAGTAACCTTATGAATCAAAAATTGTTTTGGCTCCTCCAACACATTATGTTCAATCTAATCTACTCTAGCTCATCTCTTTGCTTGAACCAGTGAGTGTCAAAGTAGCGCACACTTTGCCATATTTGACTGTAGTATTTCCCAGTTCCTGATGAGAAGCAAGGAAACATCTGTAGTACAAATCATTGGCTGCCTGCAGACTGAGGGGCTGCAGATTCACAAGGTAGTAATTTAGCTCACAGCTTCCTAAGTGCCTGTGGAAGCATCAGCAGGGCCAAGTGACAGGTGATTGTCACCGCAGTAGGAGGAAGCAGGGTGGTGAGAAAGTGTTGAGGAGTGGACTCCCCAGGGCTTCTTTCACAGTGTCACAGTAGGATGAGCTGGGATAAGGAAAGATCTGGCCACAGCGTGAATGGCCGGGTGATCTATCACCATATGCATTTAACATGCCAGAGAACTACTGTGTAGAATTAGAGGTTTCCCATCCCTGGAATTGTGAAATTTGTCTGTGCCAAGCCTAGTTGCTTACACCTAATGGAAGGACCAAAATTAGGTGCTCTGTGCCAATGCTTACCCAGCCACCCACACACATGGACTAAACATAACAAAATGCTGGACAGGCCTGCTATTCTGTATTTTTGGAAGTGGCATAACAGTAGTTAATGGTAGCTGTCAGGTTCACACAGGAGCTCAGAAAGCTCCATTCCTGCTGCACAACCTATGAAAATACTTTTTTTTTTGATGGCAGATAGCTCTGCAGTATTATTTACACTGGGTGTTGGACAGACTTGCTAGGCTCTCAGACTTGCTCCCGTAAGATGGGGAACCACCTGGACTGAACCAGCAAAACCTGCATGTGAATAATCTTACCAAAATCCAAGTGCTCGAAACCATGCCATTTTGGATTGCCAAAGGATTTTTGATTTGCGGCAGGAGTCAGCTCGCAATGTGCCACGATATGGCACGCTAAGGGACACTGTTGGTGACTCTCCTGCATTAGAGCAGTACAGTCTCCATGTCTGCAGCTGAACTACAGGCAGCGTCTGCCTCGCCAGCTTGATCTGCTCTCAAGTTGTCTCATAACACTTTTTTTATATATATATATATATATATATAACTACACAGAAAAACCTCTAGCTTCTGCAAAATCTGATTTAAAAGATAGAGCTGTTGCTTTGTTGAAAAACTGCACTGGAACTCTTGATTTGAGTTGGCATTATAAGTGCCTGGAACTAAAATCCTGTGCAATAGTCTTGCTTTATCATCTTACGCTTATGACGGTGAATGACACGGGAAAACAAAATATGGAAAAAAAGTCTTCCCCTACACTTCTACATAACTTCTCCACATATTCAAATTCACTTGTCAAAATTGTCCTGAACTCTCCTAATCTCTGCCCGGTTTTGCTATCTTTGCAGCTCTTCACAATTTTCCTCCCTCATCTAGCTACTCAAAATTTATCCTAACATTCAAGAACTGTGTGGTGGGGTTTTTTTTTGTTTGTTTGTTTGTTTGTTTTTAAAAGGCTGAGGATTCGTGTAACATGATATACGTATGAAATATGGAATAAGAGGAAAGGCTGCATATTGTAGAACGTTAATTACAAACTCCTTAGGAATAATTGCATGAAGGAAGCTGGCGGTCTAGAAAATTGATTTTCTGTTCAGTGGCAGAGACAGTGGTCTTTGGCTAGGTTAGCATGAGCATGTCAATGGGAGCAAGAATCCATGTAAACACTAGAAAATGTGTTTTTTTTCCGGGATATGGATGGGTTTTAAGCTGCAGAAAGCTAAATAGTGTGGATGCCAATTTAGATTGCTCAAAAATGGACAGCGAGCTTGAGAGCTTTACAGCATATCCATGTAGACATCGCCAAAGTAAATCACAAGTTAAACATTACCTGTTTTCCCTTCTCCTTTCAGTCAAATAGTATAGATTGCTTTAGTGCAAAGGAACATTCAAATGGTAGTTAGAGTAAGTTCGTATTTGGATGCTTTTCTTCCATAAAACCCTATCAGCTTTGCAAGATCAGTGAAAAAGTATCAGTTTCAATGCATATTTAATACACATTGTTTGCATTTACATTTTTCACGTTATAAATACGTTCCTTTTCACTTATCCCAACAATATTTTCCCAATGGTTCCTTAAAATCTCCTTTTTAATCTTTACTAAGTGTCAGTTGTTTCTTTTTTTTTTTTTTTAAAAAAAAAGAAGGCAGTATCTTTTGTCTGATGATCTTTGGAGACAAAAAACCCTACTCTACCACAATCACCCCCTATCAAAATATCCCTAGCAGAATCTCTTCTTACTTTCTCTAGCCATGCAAAGGTCTCATTGACATTGGGCTGGGTGAAGCCCACCAGTATATTCTAACACAGTTAAAACATTTAATCTGAAGCAAAAAATGCCGTATGGTTAGGGAGTTTGGGTTTATCTTAGTCATTTTGCACAGTCTTTCAATGAAGGCTGGAAATCTGAATATTGCAGAAGCTCTCAAAGGACTTTGTTTAAATCAAAGCAAATTTTCTGTTAACTTTACTCACAGCAACCTTGAGCTTTTCTGCCCAGAAAGGAAAAGGCTCATCTAGGCATGTTGCTGGCTAATTTCAGCTTCTGCTGAACAGATGAAGAACTGATGGTATCTGCTTGGCCTTGCAGAATCAATTTTGAGAAGGAGGTCCTATTTGATTCAGTTCTGTCTGGGTCTCTATCACTGTCTGAATTAAAAACATATACGTAATTCTTCAGGAATATTTTTAATGGAAAAATATATCAGTTTCAAAATTTTGAGTGTTACAGCTAAAAGAAGGATTTTTAGCTGGTTTCTGCAAGAACCTAATGAGCCATTTTTATACTATCTGCGCACACTACTCCTAAGTGTTTTTATGGTTCTTATATTGTGTATGCATTGCATATCAGTATGCAATACTTGCTAAGCTTCAAACTAAAGGGAAGAAATAACACTTGGCAAAAGTATATTTGTCAGTTCATATGTCCACATCTTTCCTCTTTTAATGGCCTAGTTTGCTTAAATCGATGAGAAAGCTTCTTATTGTTTTACATGAATTACTTGGATTTGATGGTTACAGAGTCTGGTCCAGAATTATATTACAGCCATTATCCAACAATTTGCAAAAACAAAGAGAGATAATAAAATAAATAGCTCACAAATAAAACTGCTATCTATCTGAGTTGTACAGCCTGCAAGACTGTTAAAATTGTAGTTGTGTTTTTTGCACACCTGAACTGTACTTGCACAAAACCCCTGGATATGAAACTAAAACATGGAAGGTTAAATATACAAAATCCCATTTACTTTTCTAGAGATTGTTTCTGATTTTTTTTCTTCATGGAAAGTAATCTTTATACTGCAATATTTAGTAATCAAGAAGAAGTAAAAGTGATAGCTTATTAACAGTCAGTTACTGAAGATTTCAGTATATAACATGTTATTATTCTCTGTGAAAGTAAAAATACATTTCTTAAATTTTCCCAAACAGCTGCAGTTTGGAAAAATGTTTTTTTTTCTAATATACTAATTTCAAGAAAACCATTTACACATTAAGAGCAGTGTGAAATCCTGTTAACATCAAAAAAAGATCTTGATATTTAGAAGCAGTTTTGTAGCACTAAAATAAATATGTTAGGTTCCTAAGCTTGTGGTCAATTCGAGCTTCAAGCATAACACAACAAAATCACTCTAATAGCCTTGTATCTTCTAATTCACATTGTATATAAAAATCAATCTATTCCTGAAACTACTGTATATGAAAAATACTAGCAAAGTGGTTCTACAGAACAGAGTTCTTAGAATAAGCTTCCTCATTATTCAGCTGTGTCTTATACATGGAAGATAATTAATTTACATGGCCTTTTAAACCAAACTGTGTGGTTTATGATTCATATACATATTTGACAACTGATGTGTTTTCAGTTGTGAGTCAGATAAGTGCTCCAAGTTTGTTGGCTAAAAGACCAAACCAGCATGTTTTCTCTTTATTTTCCGTATTAAAGTTGACCTAATACCTAACAGCAGAGAGAATTATATGTATAATAAAGGATGCTTCTCAAAGACAGCGAGTGAACCTGTGAAAAGTAGTACGGCACAGTATTTTCTTCTTATTCACCAGAGCAACCATCGAGTATAAAAACCACTTAAGAGTTACAACGCTGGATACCATCCCCCATGCAGAAGATGCTCAAATGCTACAACTTACTGATTCCTTTCATGTAAAAGGCTCTGTACACATAGCACCAAATTTCAATATTTTGCAAACATGACATCTTCATTTTTTGGTGTGCTTTAGGACAGAACCAGCAGAGAAAGGTACTCTAACATTTACCATTGCGGACTAATTGGCTGAAACGAACCTGGAGTGTGGGCACAGCCTACACAGAAATATGCACAAATGCTATTTTTAGAATTGTACTTGGCACACAGGAGGCAAAACTAAGGGTGAGGAAGGAGGTTGCACAAAGAGATTATTTTTTTCATCATCGGTTCTGGGCCCCTGGGCTGAAAGAAGCAGCACTTGGTAACGGGGATGCAGGGGACACTGACATTGTAGCTATCGAAAATTTGGAAGAATCTTGTTGGAAATAGCACCTGTGAGTATCACTGAAACCTGTTTCCATAAGGGAGCTGAAGGAGAAGAACTGGAAAGCTAGAGTGAGGGTGGAGACAGGGTGAAGAGAGAAAAGGGCTGCCCCAGGTCTATTGCTATGGTACAGCACTCAGCACTTCACTAGCTGCCTTTGGTGATTTTTTTGCCTTGCCTATTTGGTCTGTTTTTCCTGCAGAATTATGTAGTAGTGGTAAAAAAAAAAAAAGGTTGGTGGGAGATAGAAATTGCTCCTTCCATTACTTGGAACGCCTTGTTCTCTGCTGAGAAGAGCACAGTGCCTGCTTGTGCCTGGGTGCTCTAGGAGCTAAACAGCTACACTTATTTTTAATACATGTTCTGTTATTTTGTTATTCAGTGGGTTTTAGCTGCTGTTGAACTGCTCCTGTAGAACACAGACAGGCATAGTTATTGCTAAGAAGAATTGCTCTCTCAAGTCTTATTTAAAGGGTGTACAAGGAGTTTTCATCATGGTCTGGAACATGCGTATCAAGGAGCACTTTCTTTTTCACCTATACAAATTCCTATGTCCTACACACATGGCAGTAATGAGTAAAGGTACTCAAAGACTAGAACTGTACCAGTACAATAAAAAGAGCAAGAGCATGGGCTCGTGCACAGCCCCACAGTTGCCTGTACTGCCTAAATATCAGCATGATTCCTGGCATGATTTTAGCCAGTGCCAGCACTTTGCCCAGCCAGAGAACAGGATTTCTCAGTTTACTAGCGTAAGTTAAGCCCTACGGTTTGGCAGGGAAGACTGGAATAAGAGTAAGTCTATAGTGTGTTAAATGGAATTTCTTCCTAAAGAGATTTTGAAAAGAAGGTAATTTGAAAAGTCATTGGTCCTTTGACTCCAGGCCCTGCCCTTGCTACTTCAAGGACTCCATTAGCGAAGTCTTTTCCCAACCCTGCCAAGACAGAACTTATATTTCTTTTTTTGTCCCTGCCATTCCCACTGGAAGGATGTTCCAGAACGTGACCCTTAGTGCAGCCCTTCTCAAGCTGTTCTCCCGACACTCCCATTTATAACCTGATCCTATATTAGACAACGTACAGCACCGCGTTGCAGAAATTCTGCGTCTGATTCCATATACCAGCCCCTGCTTTTCCCTGCTGCTCTCTGAGCTCTCCTTCTGATACTACAGATTGGGAAATACCGCTTCAGTAATTAACTTCCTTACGATTTCCATATTCTCATTAGTTTTTGGGCCAACACTAACCTTTGGCTTAAAGTGTTCTGTTTCCTTCTTTTTTGTTTTCTCCTAGTAAGGTACCTACATTCAGCAATCATATTCTCTTCTAGCCTTTGCTTCGCTAAGCTTAATACAAGAAGCTCTTCTAACATGGAACAGATACACGTCTCTGTCTGAGACTTTTGAGCCTAATTTGCAAATACCCCCTCCTCCCCTACATTTTCTCCCTACGTTAGTCGTGGGAGAGCTCTGGGAGAGTTCCCTGAGAGCTGCTGGAAAGCCACATCAGCTGTATGCCCTGATAAAGGATGTACGATAGCTCGGTGCTAGGTAAAATGCGGCATGTTTTTGAAAGTGCTGAACTGTGTAGAAAACTTTTCTGTTTATCACTGTGGCAAGATTCTCCTGAATTTTCTCTCTGTTGCTCTAATTAGTGTTTAAAACCAGTTAGCAAAAATTTCAGCCTGGCCCATGCTTTTCTATGAATGTTAAAAGCTATTCGTACACCAGCCCCTTGACCCGTGGAGGATTAGGGCTGGGACACCAGCAGTGCAGCGGGTTCGCAGTTCCCCTTGGATGTAGGAACAGAGAGAATGACAGAGGCAAGGCCAAGATTAGAGGGTTGGCTGCCGTGACTGCTTCCCTGGCCTTCAGCTTGCCGCTCACAGAGCTTCCAAAATTCTCGTGTTATGCATCCGTAGTACCTCTGTGTGCAGATGCCTCGTGCATGCTCTTGCCAGGCCTCATTTGCTACTTGCCTGTTCATGCTGGTAGGTTTTGCATAGGCATCATTCTGGGCATGAAGAAAAGCACAGGCCACTGCATGCATCTGGTCCTTTTAAAAATCTGGCTTATTTAAAACAGACCTAATTTAACCATATGTCACATACTTATGTGTCTAACAGTAACGAAAAGCTTTATCCAAGAGACAGGTAAGATCCACTGACCATCCTAGCGATGGTACGTGTCCCGGACAGTGCAGCTACCTGAAACAGAGTTAACAGTGGAGTTAGCCCCAACAGCCACTCTATCACAGCACTGAGAAACCTGCCAGGGAGACGGCTACAAGTTCCCGTGCCACCGCTGGAAAAATTACATTGTTCGACTCACTGCTAAGGGCTTGCTTCTGCCAAGCACGTTGTGAATGAGGATATAACGCTGGCTCACTGGCTCGACAAGATGAAATAGAGAGGAGGAAGAGAGAAGCCTAAGGGACTATCCAGGAGTAAGCAAAGCTAGCTGCCTCGCTTATCATCAGTTATACTGCAATAGTGTATATTTATGGTTTTATGGTAAGGGCTAACTCGTTGGACCAGTATTTTCCCCCAAGTCATATCCAGGTAAATGCGCTAAAGTCATGCTAGGGAACAGCTTTTATGGATTTAAAATATTTCTTTTTTTCCCGGTACAGTATTAAAAAAATAAAAGCTTCTTTTTCAAATACTGAAAATATATTTTAGTTAAGGTAAAAATACTAAATATAAAACTTTCACGTAATATTTAAAATAACTGCGCTATAAAGGCATGTGAATTGCTTAGTTATTTTGACATTCAATAATGGCACATTAACCCTAGTGGAGAAGCACGTGCCGGTATACCCACATGGTGGTTTAGGAGAGAAGCTCATGCATTTCTGCATAGGAAACAAGTCTGTTTAATAAATGACATCTGAGGGATTTTGACAGTAATGTTCATGCACTTGGGATGCATGGGGGGCTGTTGTAGGTAAGGCAGCGCAGTATACAGCATACAGTTCGGTACAAATACAGCTATAGGATTCTCTGCTTCTGAACTGGAAATATTTTTTCTGTTTTCCTTTTTGGCTGATAATCAGAACAGGTTGAAGGCGAAAATCTGTATTGATTTTCATTGGCTCTGCTCATGTCTTTGAGCTGCATATCAGAAAATTTGGAATGAGATAAAGAAAATGTGCTTGCAGCCGTTTCCAGGGAGGAGTGATGGGTTAGACGATGGGCTAGAATGTGCCTGGATTTCAACACAAACTGACCATTTGGAAAGCAAAAGAGTCTTTAAGAACAGGAATCTACAAGTTTTTAAAAACACTTGTTCTTTGCAACTTGCACACAAACGTAGCTAGGTAATAACTTGTTTGTGTATGAAAAAGCCTAAAAGTTGAGACCTTTGTTATGATCACCATCATTGCTGTTGTTTTTATAGAACAATGAAATGATAAAATAATCCATCCCAGTTTTCAAGTGGGGAAGCACCTGCATATATGCTATGAATGAACAGTAGCTGGATGTGTTAATGCACGTATCAGTTAACTGCAGGTTGCAGAGATCTGATATTTCAATGCCATTCTTTAAATATCACTGTAAGAGATCACATAATAATAATAATTAATAATAATAATAATAATAAAAAAAGTACCAAATCATGCTTCAGCAGCTAGAGAGAGAGGTTGCATCGTGGTTTGGCAGTGAGTCGATCATCCTACTCCACACTGGCAGCATTCAATATTAAAAAGATAAAATGGCAGCAAAACCGGTCAGCAGCTTCTCTTCGTCTGGAGTTTTCCCAGGTAGATAAACAAAACAAAAACAAAACAAAACAAACATAAAGCTGCAATGGGAACAGGTCAAAGCCCTGGCCCTTGCGTTGCTCTGATGAAAGTAAACTAGATTGATTTCCTTGGATAAGCACATCACAATCCCAAAATAAAAGATAAGTGCATAAAACCTCCAAATAATGATCTTCGCTAGAACAGCTATGTGGTTTGTATGGGACAGTGGCCTTGTCAGCTACACGTCTTGTTCATTTATGGTTCATCTTCAGTCAGCATTATGATGCATTCACCTCACTCGAGTTTTGGCTGGATGACATGTGAGAGTCCAGATTCTCCTTGCATTTCTCCAGATCACGGAAATATGGGTGAGCGAGGGCAACATAGGCAGATATTCTCTTGGCTGGATTGAACGCTAAGCATTTCTGTAAGTATGAAAAGAAGTTGGTTTTAACTAAAATGTACAGTTAACAGTGCTAAATTGCTTATATACATTCATGCATGCCACCTTCAATATATGATCAGTATGAGACACAGCAGGGTCTCAGTAGGTGCTGCACGGTAAGTTGACCATCTACATTAAAACAAGCAGTGGGATCATAGTATATGATATGGCATCCCCAAAGCTAATAGAAAATAACAAATTAGACAACTCAACTACTCATAGTTTAGGAAATCCCAGAATTGAGGTTTTTTTGAATTCACATGCAGAGGACATCTGTCTCACAGACTGCAGGGAACAATTGTTCATGAACAACTTTTGAATCCCCTCAGTGTTCAATGCACTGTTCTTTTCTGGTCACAGAAACACGGATGGCATCATAATGTATAGGTTCATTTCTAGACTCAGCATTTCTGTAGGTGTTGGGACTTTGACTTTATTGCCTTTGTATGCTAATGTTTTGTGTTCAGTTTCTCCCTCTTCTTGGTAGTTGTATTTTTGCTTCTTTCCAGATCCTTATCTCAGCCTTTGTCCAGCCAGCACTGAAATCTCTCCTAAAACACCTTGCGTTTTATACCTTGTTCTTCTTTTTTCCTTCATTCACCTCCAAATAGTATTCTTCCCCCTATCTTTGTCTAACCACTTCCTGCTCCTACTTTCTTTTTTTCTATCTGAATTTCTACCATTTAACTTCTGAAATTTAATTCAGTGACTTCCAGTCTTACTCTCCCCTTTCATCTGTCGCTCCCAGTTCTCATCTCTTTGCCTAACAGGAACAGCCTCCCTTCCCACCTCACCTTCTAGGCAGAGATACTTGTCTTCTCCCTCCCTCCCTCCCTCCCTCCCTCCTTCCCTCCTTCCCTCCCATCATGCCTCACACTCAGTGAGCTCTCTGCCATATTTTATTCATTGTTGTTCCCTGAATCTAATTCTTTTCCCATGTCTAGCTTCCATTTCCAGGCTGCCTGCAAGCACAACAGATGCGTTTCTTCCCTGTCATTTCAAGTGTCCAGATGTAGTCCAGCTTACCGCAGGTGGGAGCTGCAGTCATAAGGACAATGCAGGACTATCTGCTGTTCTGTAGAGATGCTGTTGGCCAGAGATAGCAGTTCCTGAAGGGATGGAGCAAGTCTTTCAAGAGTTCCACTGAGCCTACTCTACCGAGCCCGTGTGAACCAAGATCTTTTAAAGGCTTCCAGAGAACAAATTCAGATAGATTTCAACAAGCATGGCAAAAGAAAAACTGAGGCAAGGCCATTGCCTATATTCCATGCCAAGACTGAACTTCAGGGCTGAGGTTTATAATATATCTATAAAAATGATGGAAATAATTTCACTGAATTCAGTGGTACCAGTTGTACCAGCACAATTTGTTTGCTTTTGTTCAATCCTGCCATTTGTTAAGAGGCAACAACTGATGAATTCCAAATCTCAAGTTTTCAGCATTCAGTAGAAGGCATGCAGATGTAATCTGCTTCTACAGACCATTTTCTGCATTATACTGGGTCCACTATACAATGAAAAATGGTAGGTCAGTTTTTGTACTCACATCAGGTTTATACTGTAAGAATGGCTGAATCAGTGGCCCAACAGTGGTCAGTAATGAGGATCTAAGCATAAGGTCTAAAGACAGGTCAAACAGGTACTTCCCTAACACAGTTTCCTAGTTTCTAACTATCCCCAGCTCTGACACCTCCTGAGCCAAAGGTGGTGTCTTTGTGCTGATGTTTCACAGCTTTACATTAATCTGTCTACCTACTTTTGAGCTTTTCTTTAATAACGCCATTAAATGGAAACATAAATGTCTCTTGGCATGTTGCATGCACAATGGGAACTATCAGTCATGCAGCTTGGAGAAGAACAAATAGAAACTCACAAGAAGCAAGTCTTTGCCCAGCTCATCAATATCTGGTACAAATTGTTCAATAGGTTGCGCAGGTCTGGAAGTGAAAGCGTTTCTCGGAAGGGCAACGTCATTAGGCCAGTCCTCTTCTTCTGGGAGTCCAATTACACTGTGAAAGGAAAAACTTAACGTTAGGTCTGAACATTTATGCAGTCTCCCCTTTATATTGATTACACTGAGTGGCAGTTTGTAAGTCTTTTCGTTTAAAGGAGATTAATTGTACAGTAGTGCACTGATCTCTGTTAATAGAGGCTGATGAGTGTAGGTCCTCGGTGTGCTTGGGAGAAATCATTCCGTGGCCAGCACAATTTTCTGGCCTATGTCTCAATTTTCTGAGTCTTTTTGTTGAAAAAGGGCTGAGTGCTTTGGAAGAAAGTTGCTCAGCTCTTGACTGGATGGTGCAACATATGTCGCTCCAGGATGATTAAAAGCAGTAAGTTTCAAAGGGGAATTGCATGCAAGGATCTTTATCCACAAGAATAGGGACCGAGAGAAGAGTGTGGGTCAAGAAGAGGGTAAGGCAATAAAAGGGAAGTTTCATAATGCTTCAAAGCTCTGTGCAGTAATTGTTGCCCAAATTTAAACAATTTATTTGCTTCACAATACAGATTTTAAAGTATCAATTCAGAAGTGGCAGAGCACTTGAGTGTCTTTATGTTTTTACTTTCAATTGTATTTTAGTTTTTCTTTACCCTTTAATAGAATATTTTAATTTCTTTTTATATTTTTTCTTTATTCTTTAAATTCTAGAAGATATTTGTACTTATTAAATAATCATGCTAAGGTTTAAAACCCAGATACATGAAATAGTAGGTAAACCTCCAATGATGAATCATGTCTCATACATTTCATGTCTAAATCTGATGCTAGTATTTGTGGGGTTGAAACATCAGTTTCTGATGGAAATTGTGGAAAAAAACTATACATTACTAGTCAGGTTTCAGGGAAAAATCAATTTTTACAGCCTGTAAAATCCAGACTTTTAATGGAAATGCTGACAGACAAGAAGGAACATGAGAAAAGGTCACTAAAATACTTGGGTCTGCACTAAGCCCAATGCCACTAGGGAGCAGCATCGGCCTTTCTTCTTAGTGAGGTTGGTAGTAAGCCTGGGTGAGGCCAGGGGCCAAACACTTTGATCTAAATCACAGGTCACCTCAGTGAACTTAGTGGAATTACTTCACCTCTACCTACATGGATTTTAGATTGTAATTTGGCTCACCTAAAATAACCTCCGAAAATTACTATGTCCTCAAAACAACAGCATGGCCAGAAAGGCAGCGCAATTAAAATCTCAGGACAATTTAATTTTACTACATCTGAAGACATCACAGTTCTTGGGAAATGAGAAGTTAAATCTGTATGAAAAATTGAATTTGACTTTGATCACCACAGGTGGAGGTATGAGGCAACTCCCTTGGCCATGGAGGTTAAAGCCATGTGGTAAGCTGTTTGAGCATCTGGACCTGTATTAAATATAATACAAATAGCACCGCAGGAAGATGAGGGGAGTTAAATATTTTAAATAACAATGAAGTTTAACCTGCCATTCAAATGTGTTTGGTTAGTCCCAGGTTCTTTACGTTTGCATGGGAGAGAGCATGAACAGGGCAGAATGAGCACAGGCACAGGCAAAGCTAACAAAAAGAAACGAGGATGCAGCCTGTCGGACACCTAGGGTGGACAAGACCAAGAGTGGACAGGAGAGACATTTTTAGTTACACACTCACGTAGTACTCAAAACTCTTAATAATGAATGTCTGAGTAGATGCCCTCACTCTGCTCTGGTAGCACTACCACTTCAGTGACTAAGTTTGGGAGTATCTTGGATGAGTTTCACCTCCTGCCAAAGGTTCAGGCCTGGTCTTGAGAAACACGGAGTACTTTCCACTCCCATTGATCACAATGGGGACAAGTCTGCTCAAACCATTGCAGCGTTTAGCCTGAAATGTATGAGGATATCCCACATGCTGATGGTGTCCTGGAAAAGCAGGAAATTGTCTTGGGCCACCTCTGAGGGATTTACCCTCAAACGTTGTGGAATTTTACCTGATGCAAATCAGAATGCGTATGTAAAGCAAAGGTCGACCACAGCCCCATTATCTGAAAGAATGCACCAGTCCAGATTGCGAGAAAAATCCTGAATCTACTTTCTGTCCAAATTAGTCTGCAGAATGAGTCACTATTGTAGAAAGAAACAATCCTCCTACAATAAGAGCTATGCCTAACTGTAGGGGGTTCTCCAGCTGTGAAAACACAAAATAAACACTATTTAGCATAACCCCCCCCCCGAACCCAAGAAAGAAACTTTTGAACTATTTAAGGAGAACTGCACAAAAGAAGCAAAAACAAACTTTCTCTTTAAGTAGATGTGTATTAAGGAATTTATTCTAAAATTAGCATGGCATTTTCCCTTCTTGATGAATTCTTTTCTGCACAGGTAATCTCGGCCCCTAGGGGGATGGAATGATCCCTGTCGGAGGCTGCTGCTAGCAGCTATGCATTTAATCCTAGCCCAGTTAATTTTGATTTTTCCCCTTAAATGTCATAAACAAATCAAAATCCTTAAAAAAAAAATACAGCTATGTCTTCTTAAATTATAACATATGTTGTATGTATCAAAACTATCTTCATTTAATAAAGCAGAATATCGTAGGACTAAAGGAGTAGCTTTGGCAGAAGAAGCAAAAGTAAACTTTAAGGACTGATTTTTCTGGATTGGGCAGGAAGAGCTATTCAGCGCATGACAAATTAACCACGCAAGTGAGTCACATACACTGGTATGGTATGCAGGAAAGGGAAGTCAACCGTATGA
Source organism: Aramus guarauna (assembly GCA_013400195.1). Lineage (NCBI taxonomy): Eukaryota > Metazoa > Chordata > Aves > Gruiformes > Aramidae > Aramus > Aramus guarauna. The sequence continues at coordinate 848,346 of VXBL01006513.1, read as the reverse complement.
AATCAAGACCCGCAATTTAGGAACCTCATATTAAATAAATGAAAATGCTTAGAAACAGATCTGTTGTGATTTGAGAACTGGAAAAATGATTAAACAGAAGAATTCATTATGTGTTCCATTTAAGCTCTTCTCCCTAGAAATTTTAGTATCTTCTTTTTGGAATATCTTCAAAAGAACAATATTTCAGCCTTCTCTCTCCCTCTCTCTCTCTCTCACTCTTTGCCTATCTATTTCTTATTTCATCCAGATCCCTGGATCCCTGCAGCCCCTCCATATGAAAAGGGAAGACAGAGGTGCAGATACAAATGGATATTCATTCCCTGGAGTGGGACCAGCCCTACGTGGCTTTGATTTCCTAACTGCATCATACTTACATCAGATCTTAAATTTACTCGGTTCTTATAAATTCAGAAACATTCCTTGCTCTGAAGAGCTTTTACAAGAAAAAGTGATACAATCCTACTTAATTATCACATTGGTAATATCAATAGCTTAATTTTTTTTGTTTTTAACTAAGAACGTATTTTGGAAGAGATTTATTCTACCTCAGAGAGTTTAGAGCTTCCCCACCTCCTCAATGTATTTGATATATCTGAAGAAGAAAACCACAAACTCCTAGAATTGTAAAATGGTTTTAAAATAAAGTCAATTAGTTCATCTCTGACAAAGCACATGCTGATATTCCTTCTGTTCTCAGTTGCCCTCCCAACCAAAATATGTACTGTTAATTATTTTAACAGGCTACACAGTTTATTTTCAAAGCTAAAATATTTTCTTATGTACAGAAGTCTTTTCTGCAAAGAAGCTGTCGGTAATCGTCTTAGAGATTTCAATTTAATAACAGTTTTAAAGTATTGTAATGTTGTTTTCTGAAATACACAAAGAAATTACTGAAAAATAAAACCTCTGCATCTGTTTATGTGAAGAGAATCTCTTGGATCCAGCAGTTTAGGAATACGCATGAACGATACATACACAATATGTTTAAGAGATTTAAAAAGCCAGAAACAGAAGTCTCTCATAACTTCCTGATGATGGCTGTTAGTTCTGCAGAACTATATTCCATGTTGCTTCCTCCTCCCACTCTGACACAGAATACACGGAAATATCATGTTGCATACGGTAGCAATAGGAAATATGTTCTAGGAATACTTTGCTCTAGTCACATTATTGCATTAAAAACACAGTGTTTCAATGTTAAACAGATATTGACATAATGCAACTAGTATTACTTACTCAAAGATTTTTCCTAGCTGATCAACATCTGAATTTCCACGGAAGAGCGGTCTGAAAGAATAAAGAAATATTTTTAGGATGTGACTTGCTTTAATTCATGTGAATTCATATTTGTTATTGACAGCTGCCAACATTGGGTGAAAACGTGTTATTTTTTTTTGAGACCTTGCTTCTGCCTGCAAGTTTTATCCAGTCTGTAAGTGTACCTTTCGAGTTTCTACTAAAACTGATAAGGGGACAGATGAGACGTGGTTTTGAACGTGCTACTTCTGAAAATTTAATTGCATCCTTTAGCATGCATGAAATAACTTTCTATAAACTAAGACTATCCTATTAATTATATCATTAACAAAATAGTTTTAACTATAAAGAATATACTTAACTAGCTGTTTAGACAGACAAAACTGGAGTGAATGTCATGCAATTCATTATAACATAATAAAATTGGAGATTATTTATTATGGATATAAATGAAAAAATATTGTATATTGTATATTGGAAATGTGCTCCTAAGTTTAAGGGGTCAAGTACATGACAATGGATTTATGAAGGTCTGTAAAGAATGGGGTGTGAAACGGTACAGAATTTACCTTGAAGGACAGGAATACTTCTGCTGCATAAATAAAGATACGTTCAGGAAAGAAACAAATTAATAGGCTGAATGTCCAAAGGTTTTCAGAAAAAACAGCGACTAAAAATACTTTCAGAGAGTGGTACACACTTTTTCTTTTTAAAGTGCAATTTAAAATATTTTCACTCATCATTTATAAAATACTATCACCCTATAGTACCTAATTAAATTTTGAAATTTGGATTTGTATGGCCGTATGGCTGTATTACAGAATCACAGAGTGGTAGGGGTTGGAAGGGACCTCTGAAGATCATCTAGTCCAACGCCCCTGCTAAAGCAGGATCACCTAGAGCAGGTTGCACAGGATAGTGTCCAGGTGGGTTTTGAATATCTCCAGAGAAGGAGACTCCACAACCTCTCTGGGCAGATGTTCCAGTGCTCAGTCACCCCCACAGTGACGAAGTTTTTCCTCATATTGAGATGGAATTTCCTGTGTTCCAGTTTGTGCCTGTTGCCCCTTGTCTTGTTGCTGGGCACCACCAAAAAGAGTCTGGGCCCTTCCTCTTGCCATTCACCCTTTAGATATTTGTGAGTATTGACCATATTCCCTCTCAGTCTTCTCTTCTCCAGGCTTTAACCAGACCCATCTGTCTCAGCCTTTCCTCATACAAGAGATGCTCCAGTCCCCCAGTCATCTTTGTAGCCCTCCCTGGACTCTCTCCAGTAGTTCCCTGTCTTTCTTGAACTGGGGAGCCCGGAACTGGACACAGCACTCCATATGAGGCCTCACCAGGGCAGAGTAGACAGGGAGGATAACCTCCCTCACCCTGCTGGCCACGCTCTTCTGAATGCACCCCAGGATATCATTGGCCTTCTTGGCCATGAGGGCCCACTGCTGGCTCATGGAGAGCTTGTTGTCCACCAGGACTCCCATCTGCCCTGCAGAGCTGCTTCGCAGCAGGTCAGCCCCTAACCTGTACTGGTGCTTGGGGTTATTCCTCCCTAGGTGCAGAACCCTACACTTGCCCTTGTTGAACTTCATCAGGTTCCTCTTTGCCCAAGACTCCAGCCATCTTTGTGTTGAATTCAGTAAGGTGTGATCAACAGTGCAATTTTATGTTTAAATTCCCAAGACATTCCAACAGATTACTGATGGATGATTAAGGATCCAGCCAAAAATGTGAAGTTCCATCTGTGAAGATCAGGCCCCAGACATTGCATACCATTTTGGTTCAACAAATTGTAGGTTACTCAAGAAACACAATTCAGAGACACTGCAAACTGAGATACTAACTTGGGTCAACTGATAGCCAGGCTGCCCCTCTCTTCTGGAGCACTGTTGTGGTTTAACCCCAGCCGGTGACTAAGCGTCACACAGCCGCTCACTCACCCCTCCCCCACAGTGGGTTGGGGAGAATGAAAGAAAACTTGTGAGTTTAGATAAAGACAGTTTAATAGGATAACAAAGTAAGATATTAATAAAAATTAAAACAAGTGATGCACAAATGCAATTGCTCACCACCTGTGGAGAAAAAAACCCCACCCCGATGCCCAGTCTGTTTCTAAGCAGCCATCCTGCCTCCTGGCTAGCCTCCCCAGTTATATACTAAGGATGATGTTATATGGTATGGAATATCCATTTGGCCAGTGTGCGTCAGCTGTCCCGTCTGTGTCCTGTCCTAATTTTTTGTGCACCCCCACCCCACTGGCTGGTGGGGTGGTGTGAGAAGCAGAAAAGGCCTTGGCTCTGTGTAAGAACTGCTCAGCAATAACTAAAACATCCCTCAGTTATCAACACTGTTTCCAGCACAAATCCAAAATACAGCCCCATACCAGCTACTATGAAGAAAATTAACTCTATCCCAGCCCAAACCAGCACAAGCACAGCTGTCGGAGTACAGTACATGCAATAAACTTATGGTCATGGTTTCCAAAACTGTTCAAATGAGACCTGATGACTTGACAGGCAATGCATATTCCCATGTTTTCAGTGGCAGCTTTTAGTTATGGAGAAATGTCATTTCTCCTGCCTTTCTCTGCATACTCCTTTTCTCCTGATACAGGTCCTTACCAGCAGTGATAACCAAAGACAACATTTCACTGTTGCTCTTCCTAGAAGACCTCTCCCATCTACACTGGGAGAAAAAGGAGTACTCAGTTATTGTCCTTCCCCTCTCATTGCCCATACACAGGAGCAGGTGTAGGATCTGGATCTCATTTTGCTAACCATGAGTTAATTCTGAAAAAATGGCTCTTTACATCTTGACACTCTTACATAGACAGCAGAGCTCTATGTCACTGCCTATCTTGTGTGTCCACACCAAACACAGTAAGCAGATCCAGATCACTGTGACATTTCTCAGTTAGACATAATAATGCCTTTAGCAATCTGTGCCACCACGAAAAAGAGCAGAGCAATAACTGGAAGACATGCTGACCATCTTTGATGAACTAAACATGCGGTTTGTCTCCTTCATGTTTGCTGCTATTCAGGTCATGTCATATCAACTTACACTGCAAACTGCTTTGTGCAGGGACATTGAGAGAACGATTTCATCAAGTCCAATTTGAAACCATATGACATTAGATTGAAACTGATCGGGTAAAATGCAGTAGCCTGTTACTTGTCCATAAAGGGCTTGATTTATTTTGATACTGAATAAACTATAAATAATGGTAGGCACTGCTTCCCAGATATACGTGATCTTTACTAACTGCAGCCTCTTTAACAAGACCATTTCAACTCATACTTAGAGGTTTCTGTATTTTTTTTAAGCTTTAAGGCATCTAGCCATACTGGCTTCTACAAAAAACCCAAAGCTTAAATTCGCTCAGACAGGAGCATCTACTCCTGCTGTAAGTTTCAAGTCTGATTTTCAAATTGGTCAGTAGCTAAAATCCTAGTACTGTTTGTGGCAGCAGACACACTCCACATCTTCCAAAGTCAGACAATATGACAACATTAGACATTTTTTGGAATGACTGCTTAAAATTATTACCATATGGCTACTTTGAGTATTTAAGTTTGGCTTCAACATTAGAATATTGCGGCCCTTTAAACTAACAGAATCTACACAATCAAATAATCCTATCCATGCGAATGGAAAGCTGAGTTAATGTTTTAAAATGTATGCCGAACCTTGCATTAATATGAAAGCTTGGCAAAGTCAGCCTTGTTCGCAAATCACCTTAGGCAGTGTCATGCCAAAACAAGTATGATTCTTGGGATTTTTAAGGGAGGTTTTTCCCATAGTTGCTGCTGTCTCAGATCCACTAAGGGCTGAAGTAAGAATTTAAATTCTTTTGAATATATAATTATACAACACAAGGTGACCTTCCAACATACTTTGATATTTCATCATAATGAAGTGTTATTAATTCATCTTTCAGCCTCCTATCCATCCCACCATCATGACTAGAACAGAATGCCAACTCCAGGTTAGGCACCACTAATGTAATGAAATTTGCCTCATGAATTTTGGCTGGAGGTTCAATTGGAATATTGGACGGATGATTGGGGAAGTAGATCCACTTAATCAGCAGCTGTATGAAGATCTCGTCTCACATTTTGGCACTAGTAATGACTTGCCAGCACTGCAAATCCAGTACATAAAAACTTTCACCTCAAGCTGATTCTTTTTTTAATTCTATTCGTAAAGGTGGACATCAGGTCTCCCAGTACCACTGAACTGGGAGCACAGTCAGTAGCCACAGAAATGTAGAAGTTCACCTTTGTTCTTGGTATCTTTCACTTGACTCACTCACCCACTCACTCCCTGAGGTTTATTTATTCAAGCTCAATCCAGAAGTCCTTACTTGGGGATATGTTCTCCTCTCTGTGATGATAATCTGTGTAAGACTGGTTAAACTCCAAGAGTATGATTTTGTGTAATTCCTTCTTTTTTTCCTCAGGAAAGGCATGAAGCTGGGTTTGTCCCCTGTGGCAGCAGATGCAAGTCTGTCCTCTGACTTCAAAGAACTCCTAAAATCTGTGTCTATGGGTGTCTCAGGAAAGAGGGATATTCCAATGGAGGAAAGGGATCCATTGGGATACACTTGCCTTTTGTGTGGTTCCTTGATCCTCTCAACCTTCCCTGACTTTGCTTGCTATCAAATCCATACTCTGAGGGCTCCAACACCATTGCTGTTACAAATCACACACTTGAGTAGGGAAGAAGATGGGATGAAAAGACTTACAGTGCACCTAAGACATTTAATTTCCCTATTTGCTCAAGAAGTCTAAGATGTTATTGTGTCCCCATAATTTCCTATTTTTGTTGGGTTTTGCTTCTTTGACTTTTTGAGAAGAGAGGAGGAGGGAAATGTTACAAGGAATCTGCAGGTGTCCATCTTGTTTGACCACTCCTTCTCCAGGCCTTGGACCTAAAGCGTTATCCACTGCCCCTGCAATGGTGCCCACTGAATGGAGGAAAGCCCCATTCATGTCTAATGTGGGACCAGAATGCCCTTAGCCTACAGACAGGAAGATGAGTTGGAGGCACCGTATTACTGCCCTGTCCTGCTAAAATAAACTCCTACTGAGTCAATAAGCATGTACCTTAGTTCCTGAGGTACAAAATGTGTAGCTGCACAATTAAATAGATATTAGCTACGAGTCTGCATTGTGACAATTTTCACAGGATAAATCTAGCTACCTTTTTATATGGCAGTCCAACACAAAGATGCATATAACGCCTGGGTTTCCTGAGGAACACTGTTGCCAGCAGGTCAAGGGAGGTGGACCTTCCCCTCTGCTGAGCACTGGTGAGGCCACATCAGGAATGCCGGGTCCAGTTCTGAGTTCCTCAGTACAAGAGAGACACAGACATACTGGAGAGAGACCAGCAAAGAGCCACAAAGATGATTACAGGACTGGAGCATCTGACGTATGGGGAAAGGCTGAGAGAGGTGGGGCTATTGAGCCTAGAGAAGAGAAGACTCGGGGGATCTTATCAATGTGTATAAATACCTGAAAGGACGGTGCGAAGAGGATGCAGCCAGGCTCTTTTCAGTGGTGCCCAGTGACAGGACCAGGGGCAATGGGCACAAACTGAAACACAGGAGGTTCTCTCTGACCATAAAACTTTTTTACCATAAAACTTTTNGGAAAGGCTGAGAGAGGTGGGGCTATTGAGCCTAGAGAAGAGAAGACTCGGGGGATCTTATCAATGTGTATAAATACCTGAAAGGACGGTGCGAAGAGGATGCAGCCAGGCTCTTTTCAGTGGTGCCCAGTGACAGGACCAGGGGCAATGGGCACAAACTGAAACACAGGAGGTTCTCTCTGACCATAAAACTTTTTTACCATAAAACTTTTTTGACTGAGCACTGGCACAGGTTGCCCAAAGAGGTTATTGAGCTTCCCACCTTGGAGTTACTCAAAAGCCATCTGAACACAGTCCTGGGCAACCAGTTCTAGGTGACCCTGCTTGAGCAGGTGAGGTTGGACTAGATGATCTCCAGAGGTCCCTTCCAACCTCAACCATTATGTGATTCTGTGATAACACAGAAATAAAATTACAGATCATAACATAAGGTCGCAATGTAAAGCCTCACAAATCCTGAAAATGTTACCATCTGCTTGTAGTTTAGAAGGACTTGCACCACTAATCTTCGGGTTGAAAGGCTCTCATGGTTTTACGTAGCTGAACAAATCAGATTTCACCATTCACCAACTTTAGGCTCTTTTCTCTTGTCCGAAGGAATATACTCAGCTCATGTTGTTGTTTCATGCTGAGTTTCACCTTCACTGAATATTCTATCTATCTGAACTGGATATTGGTGTCTGGAAGGTTGAGTACTTTATTTTATAGACACCGTGTTTCATGTCTGTGCTACTCAGTAAAAACTGAGATGTAAACATTTCCCAAGCAAGTCTCCTTGAAAAAATTTTCCCTGGTGCAACTCCATGGACATGTCAAAGCAATTCTAAAAGTATTGTATACACTGACAATGCAATGACACCCCAGAGATAAATAAGGTTTAACTGCAAACTGGCCACATTACTTCTAGACTTTACTTTCAGCCTTTGGTCTACAAAGCAAAGAGGGTCTGTAACTCCTCATAAGAAAAGTCAGAATTTTGATAAATATTGGAATTAAAGACACTGAGAAGCAGTGCTCTACTCTACACTGCAGTACAGACACAAGGAAAAATAGTCTGACAAAACCACATGCATTGAGACACAGAAAAAGATTTCTGCAGGTTTCTTGGGAGTGGCTAGCATTTTGAACCAATTAGTGACATTCTGATTGGAAATTATCTCTCAATTTCTGGCATAGTTACTAAACTACAGGTAAAATGGATACAGGGAAGAAAGGTCGTGTGAAGAAAAACAGTATTGCAGAGGGAAGAAAAGGCAAGAAATTCTCTTTCTCGCCAAAATTACAGAGCTATCATGACAATTCTAGAGTTGCCAATCCAAGTGTCTCCAAGGCTAGACAAGCCTTGTATCTTTCCAGATATGTAAGAAGTAACTTCCAAAATTCTTTCTGCTACTCTATTTGTTCAGTGTGGTGACAACAGCAGATGGGAATCCTATCCCCTTCCTTGTTATCACAGAAAAACAGTAAGGATAATCTCTTGATTACTGACTGACTTGAATATATACAATATTCACAGTGAGAAGTCAGTATATTGCCAATCCACATGTCCTCAGTGAACTCATGCAAGAACTCCCTAAAATGCAAAGAGCATCATGGGTGGGAAAAGTACAACTTGCTTTTTGGGTGAGTAGGGCTTAGGCAGTCTGGTTGAAGAGATGGCAAGGAGAAGTGTTGGGAAGAAGAACAGTAATTTCAGAACAGGTAACTGCTGCTTTGAAGGCATTAGAGAAGATGGGGGAGGTGTTGAAAGTCCATGATAATTTGACATAGTGGAGAGAAAAATGTAAAAGGAAAGAATATAGCAGCAGTTTATGGAAGTGGTACAAGGGATTTTAAAAGTTGGTAAGGTTGTAATAGTTAAGTCTAGGAGTGTGTATGTCTGTGTGTATAAGAGCAACAAGTTGACGGTGGAAGAAACTAAAATACTAAAGCCAAGAAACATTTGCCAAGGAATCCTGCATTGTGCCATGGGAAACTTGCCAAGCTACATAGTCTGTTACTCAAAGATATATTCAAGTGATGTTTCTTTCTTTTTTTTTCCTTTCATATTACAAAATGGGATAGCTGGCAAATAATTTTGTCAGATTCTTAGTTACTTGTTATGAAGAAAATATTTTCATTTTTAGAATTAAAACCAAGTAAGACCTAAAAGTAGAATTATGAGATGACTAGAAATAACATGATCTGGACTGTCCTGTGGAAACCTTTATTCAGAGAGATTATTTCTGAGCTGATTCCTCACTCACTCTTGTTCCTACCGCTGTTTCTCTTTGACAGATCCCCTGGGCAACTCTGTACAGTGGGCATAAAAAGAGAAACTAAGGCAAGATAAAAGGAAAAAATATGCATCACTGTTTAAAGATGAAGAGCATTGGCCCTTCTGATAGGTAAAATCAATACGGTACAGTATAAAACATTACTTTGAAAACAGGCCACAGCTGAGAACATTGCAGGCTCTGGACAGTTACCCACTTCCAGTCACAAGTGACTTGCCTCAGCTGTTGTGCAATTCAGAGTTCTCCTTTTAAACGTAACATTCTTTTTGTACTTCTCCCTCTCCTTTCCCTTTAATAATATCATTGTGTGGGTGGGTGCCAGACACAGCATAGGAAGAAGTTACTTCATGTAGAGCTTATTATACTTGATCACAAATTGCTCAAAACTTTTAAGTAACTTCTCCAACATATAAGAAGAAAGATGACATAGATAAACATTACGACTGAGGAAATACTCTTCAGCTAAAATCTGACAGAAAACAGATCAGCCATCTTGAGTTTCTCATTTTAGTCTTTAACAGTCCCATTTTTTTACTCAAAATCGTATCATTCTTCAAGTAGGGTAGTACCACAATCATGCAAAACATCTCTAAGATCATTGGGGCTATGTCAGTATTAAACCATTATTAGAATCAGATCTAATGCACCAAAAGAATTGCATTAATTACTATTTTCTCTGGAGTTTATCATGTCACCTGGTAGACAGAAGCAGATAAAGGAAAACAGATAATTTCTGAAAAACCACTGCAAACTTCCAGTGCTGTAGTGTGAAGTAAATGAATTCTAAAACTAAAGATAAGATTCTGACACCCAGATGCACATATAGCCTATTTCCTAAGAACCATACAGGATTTCTGCCTGAGCTGAGAAAGCACGTTCTTTCTGCCAGAACGGAGGGGCTTTCTGAGCTCTGTGTCAGCACAAGCCAACAAGGGAAAGACCCAGCTGGGACAGCAAGCTTCCAGGACACTGTTCATGTACAGGCTCAAAGCTGCTAGAAACATGGCTGGGACCTGTAAGGCACAGGTGTACAAGAGGAGGTAAGAGGTAAAATAGAAAAGAATATTCATAATGAGAGAGAACACACTAAAAAAAGATTAAGCATCATTTTGGCAATCCACTTTGGGGTTAAGATTGCTCATCAGATGAATGTTTCGTCGTGTGGCCTTTCATCATGAAAGTTCGCACTGCTTTGCTGCAAATGATTGTATTACATGGAGATCCTGGACTTTCTGAGGGTTTTTAACATACAGGTTGGCAGCCTGGGAAGAGCCAGAGTTGTAAAGTGGACCAGTCACAAGAAATTTGCAAATAGATATGCACGTTCCCTTTGCATACATAACTGAAAGGGAAACATTAGTAAAAGGGAAACCAAACAGAGGTGCTGTGTACAGCTTTACGACCAAACCAGGGCCAGCCTACTGTGTAGATTCAGTTGTTGATTGAAAATACAGCAAAAAGCAAGAGAAAGAGCATAAATGTGAGAAAATATAAGCATAGTCAAAGGTCCCTTAGGAACTGGGCAAAGGAAGATCTTTTTCTGGGTGCATAACATCTGCTTCACACCTTTCATGTAAGCATCGTGTTTCAAGGTCCCAGTTGGCCTTGGAGCAGAATGATGGGCCTTGTCCCCCACCAGTGACATAAAAGGGAGGTTTATCACAGACATGAATGACCCCAGGAACAAACCAAGTGAGATATGGTTTCACAACCTCTCATAAGAAAAAAAAAGGGCCTTCAACAGAAGGATACACATCTATATATAAACCCCAGAAAGTAGGGTAAGTGCAGATATTATCTTTGAGCAGAATGTGCTCTAACATGGGCAGATCTCATCTGTTCCCAGGCAGAACTGCTTCAGCATTCAACACTTAACACTACTTTTGAAGTGGAAAAGCCTTGATAGGTTGAATGTCCTTCACTTATTCCCTCAGCACGCATGTCACAGTTCTCTTATCTGTGGACATTTGCTTCTCCAGAAGATTTGTAGGTTTATTTCACCAGGACTTTAAGAGTCGTTAGCTCAGCTCATGGAGCATGATATAACAGTGGCATTTTGAAAACTGTCCCAACAGTTGAAGCAAGTTCTGGAAATACATACACAACTGACCTTGGAAAAAGGGAAAGGAAGAAAAAATGTATAGTCTCTCCTCAGAGCAGAAAAAGAAGCATTCCTCTTGTTTGTACTGACAGTTCTACCAGCAATATGATTTAACCGTTTGTGTGTTAAACATCCACCCCATCACTGCACAGTTAGATTACATCTATCTGGTCAGTCAGCAGTCTGAAGTTTAATTATATAACTAAACTGCAGGCTTCTGCATTTTTATAGCATCCTGAAAGAACTACTGGTATGACAAATAGAATATGGTCGTGCTCTTCCCGTGATCACTTAGTTTTCTGTATTCTCTTCTCTCTCATGAATCTATTTCATATCCCCTTTCTGAACTTGCCTTCTCTAAAACTGCCATGCTTCTTTGCCTGTCTTGTGCAACTCAGTTTTAGGGTTTGAAGGCAGTAACCGAACTATGGATTAGATAAAGGCTGTTCTATGTGGATGGACAGGAGCCAAGAGGGCTCCTTCCTCTCCAGTTCACTCACATAAGCAATGGTGCAAATCTGTGTGCAGGATGCTGTGCACGGGCAGTGTGTGTGTCTGTGCAGAGCTCAGGAAAATCCTTACCTCCAGGTGTTCGTGCCTGTGAACAAATTTGCCCATATTTTCCTTGAAAAGATCTAAATCCTCCTTCTAGCGCACGCCAGAGCTGTTTTTCACCACTCCTTTCACTTAACTCATAATTTACCCCTCACTTAAAAAATCTAGTAGACAGCACTCCAAAATGACATATTTTAGTCTGAGTGTGAAGGTGCTCTTTAATGCTGTCTTTCAAAGAAGTGGTGTTAAAACATCTCTATCACAGCAGAAGACCTACCTGCAAGGTAAGCAACAGGAGTTTAAGTCTGTTCCTAGTCTTTATCAATTACACAAATAAAATGAAAGCAATCTTCTACCTGAAGTATCTACTCCTTTGCCCTGTATGAAATTTCATTGTGAAAATCTATTCAAATCACAATTTTCAGAGATACAGAATTAATTTTTTACAGTTCCACAACTTTTCTTGCAATGCCAAAATGACTCTGAGAAAGCTCATCAGTTGATATTTACTATATTTACTGGTCTAAAAAAACCCTTTTAAAAGGGACTTTGTGAGTGCCTCTTAGGCTGGGACTAGTTTTAATCAAAGGGATACGTAATAGGTTTTTAAGTCTCAGTCCCTTTAATTAAAATCCAATTCATGTTCCACAAACTGAGTATATTTTCAATCAGAGTGCTTTCCCAGTAAAGCTTTAAACTCAAAGATTTTGTGCCACTAGGTTGATTTATCTTGGAATAAACTCTTTTTAACCAAATGTGTAACGGTGTTGTCATTCTTGTATCAGCTGGAAGTCTATGCTCACAGAATCATTGCATGAAGAAAACTAACTCTTACCTACCCCTGATTCTTCTATACCAAAGGAGAAGCAAGTCAAAGGAACTCATGTACCACACGTACTGGTTTATTCAGTCTGCCCAAAGATACTTAGCAAATTAACATCCACGTATGTGTTCCCAGGTTTGCTAGGGTTTTACTTCTTTCTCAATAACGCTAAGCAAGGAGCTTCACAGACTAAAGTATACCTGATAGATAAAAGAGCTTATACACATAATATAAAATCATGAGAAAGGACAGTGTATAAATGATGCTGCAGTTCTATCACTACAAGTTACACATAAAATGGTATATCTTTTTGAATAAATTTATTGTGTAATTTTTTTTTTTTTTTTTTTTTTAAATTCTAGAGCTGGGAAGAGTAAGGCAGAAAAGCAAATATCCAACTACAAAAGCATCAGGGGAAAAAAAAAAAGAAAGACAAAATATTTTCTGTCATCTGCAGTAGTACAGTGGTAATGAGGTAAGAGAGACTGCACATAGGCACTCTCTGAGACTTCAGACAGGACAGCTCCAAGAGAAGTCAAATTTCCATATTTGAAGGGAAACAGAATCGAAAACATTCTACATGATCTAGAACATAAAATTCTCAATATAGGATAAAATCCAAGAAAAAAGGATTTGTTTTTTTTTCCTCTGGGAAAACATGACAAGCTAATGGAGAGAATCCTTGGGTTTTCCCTCCAGCTGGGCTTGAAGCTCCCCTGTGCGGCACTGAGTACGTTTTGATCTACCATCGCTTCTGTTGCCCCTGTATTAGGTGTTCATGGCACCTGTTGCACTAAGCCCCTCTAAATTTTCAGATAAACCTGAAGCATCAGAAGAACTGCCGCCTCCCCACAACTAATACGTCTCATCACTTTCTGCTGTAATAAAACACTCTTGGTCGGAAAAAAAAATCTCTGAAAGGGGATTACAACCCTTCAGAGAAGAAAGGCAGGGAGAAATTTCAGTGCTAAAGAGTAAACTGTTATGTGAGCAGAGGTGAAATTTCAACTTCAGACTTTTTCTCCAGCTGCTGAGTCTGAGTGTCAAAAGACATGAAATTGGATTAGAAGGACGGTGTGAAGAAAATACTTTAATTTTTAGCAGCTGGGCTGGCTTACAGTGAATTAATAAACACCTGCAGAAAAACTTGAGATAAGCTTTAAAGGTAGAAAGTATGTATAGCAACCATGCAAGGAAAACTGATACAGTTTTCAAAGGTCAGTTAAACTAAATATAACTTTGCCCTAAGCAATATTTTGTCCCATGCAATGCAGTCTGTTACTCAGGCTGGAGAAGCTGCAAGGTGTGCATTCACTGGCCCGTGCATAGTAATCTGAGTTCACCTATTGAGAGCTCTCCGGTTACTTATGCTGTTCAGCTATTAGTGATTTCACATTACATCTTGTTTTCCCACTTGAATCCTGCCTAAAAGAAAGCGTAAGTTAATTTCTTATATTAAAGAGAAAAAAGCAAAAAAGAACTGCCAGGGGATGACACTGGTGAGATGCCACCCTCTCCTACGCAACTGCAGCGTTAATGCACTTTATGCTGTAGATTTGTGTGTTTCACAGCTCCCCAAATTCATTTTGGGACAACTTTTATGCTGTTATTTCTGCTTTGGCATTACTAAGCCACAGCCCTGCTTCTGTGTTGTTTGTGGCACAACTCTATTGGCTTTTGACGTTATTTTAACAGGAATAGTATACAACTCTGTCTTTACAGATTGAATGTTTCCTCAGTCTCTGAAGTACTGAGCACCTGTAGCTCCTTGAGCCACCCACGTCTTGAACTTGTCAGTCCTCATATCACCAGGTTGTTCACCACCTTCATGTCCACTACACGGAGTTCCCCAAGATCCAGATGGAGTTGGGTGTAATTTCTGAAAAAAAATCTGTTTTTTTCAGAATTAAACAACCAGAATTCTCTTCTGGAGTAAGTGAAAAAATGAGTAAAAGCTTCCTTCCATGGTAAACCATTTTACGCCATGCTTTTCATACAGTTGTGGCTGGAGCGTTTACAAAAAAAAAAAAAAAAAAGAAGAGTTTACCAAAAAGTCTGGACCCTCTTTAAACTCCGCTGTCACTCTCCAGCAAAGTGCCCTCACCATCAAACTCTTAAAAGATCTAGGAGATGACCAACACCTACCTCTCCTTTTACAATGACTTTCCAGAAAAGGAAAACTGATTCCATGGCAGGAGAGAAGCAAGCCGTCCTGCTTCTGTGCCTCGGTGTGTAGGACACCCAGCTAGGATACAGTTCTGACTTTGTACTTGTACTCTGTCATTGCTCATGGTCTGATGAGATGTAGTTGTAACTGAGTACCTTCATTCTTACAGCGGCAGAGTATGATTCATCACTGCCAAACAGGCTTAATCTAACAGCTACAGATAGGAACATTACCGAAAAATCTCTTGTGACGTATACTTCTTTAGATGCTGAAAGCTTGCACTCCAATTATTTGGATATAAAGAGCACTTAAAAAATATTAAATTGTACAGAACAGTGTGTATGCTGTACTGACATAATAATAAAACCTGTTTTGTGGACATAATCTAATAGAAATGATCTGATAATTCACTATAGTTGGTGAAATTCTGGATGATATAGCTGATCAGGTCATTTATCTTTAGGTAACTGATTCAGACTCAGTCAAAATCAATAGTAACTGAATCTTCATGCCAATTTACTCCACTCAGTAGAATCAACGAGTGGAAATGAAGTAATCTCTTGGATGAAATTTTTATTTGACAAATGTCTATATTCCAAAAGCACTTATTACTAACAAACCTGGATACATTAGGAGAGAAGCCATGAATATGGAGAATATTTAAGTAAAAGAAGAAATACAAATTCAGAGATTGTCTTAGAGTTGCTTCCGGACAGTATGCGTTCAGTGCATCTATAAAAAGAAAGCACAGCACATCATGTGTGAGTTTCTGGAAGAAGTCATATGGTTCGACCATGCATAGCCAGGCTGCCATTTCCTCAAAGACTGCAAAATGAAGCATGCCGCCAGCAGAAGAGGGCAGCCAGGCATGTCACATGCTGACATCATGAGCTCTCGACTCGTCAAGTCCTGGCTCTGTCTCTAGCAGCGTCAGCGTACCACGGTGGCTGTGGCAATAACACACGTATTCACATCACAAGGCGAACTGTGGCTTCAAAGGAAGAAGGGACAGGAACTGGTGCGACCTGTGTCCTGCCCTGCCTCTTCTCTATTTTTCAGCACGCAGCCGACACCAGGACCCTGAGGACTGATGGCAAAGGAGGCTCCGGCTCCGTGCGGGTACCACACGTGCTGCTCGGTGGCAGTCAGCACGCGCACGCAGCAGAGGCTGTGGCCACCTCCCTTCCTCCCCAGATTAGGACTCTCCCTAGGTCTTTGACATCCGCAACCACAGCCAAAGCACAGACTCCCAGATCAGTTGGCAAGTCCTCTGCAGTGGTCTGAACCCTGGGCCGTAGGTAAGCTTTTCCACAAAGGCAGTGGGGAGCTGCCTCTGGGCACTGCGGTTCCCTTGGAGAAACGGGTTTTGCAGAAATCTGAATATCAAACTTTCTCTTGCTTTCTCTTTGACATTTTGAGCTCTTCTCTCATAGCCAATTATTTACTTGGTACAAAGTAGTACAATGTTTCAGAAAGCTGTTATGTTTTGCTCTGCCCTCTTGAGCTGTTTTTAAACTCCTCCTGTTGTCTGTTCCTTTAAGCGCACTTTCCACTTCTCTCATGCAGATTTATGGTTTTGGGTTTTTTTAGATGTAAAGAACATCTCACGGCTTTGGTGAGCACCTACATATGGAGAAGTGCTAGTGCGAAGCTGTTGAAAAGACAAATGAGAGACAGATTTGTCCTATATACTTCTGAACTATTACATACTACTTTTACGACTGACCAATGGTAGCTAATTATTGGATTTCTTTGCTAGACAATCAAACACAGAAAACCCATTAAAGCTGCCCAGATCGAAATTTCTGACTAGACACTCAATTTGGAAAAAAACCCCCACACTTGGGAGCTCAGCAACGTGAGCCACAGTTAAAATCCAGTCTTCCTCCCCCGCTCTCTGGAGTGCACCAGTGTCCAGGACAGGATCCCGTACACTCACTTGGAGCCTAAATACGGTTTTGTAGCCATTTTCTTATGAAAGAGAAAAGTAAATAAAAACAATGTTTAGTTCTATTACGAATCAAACAAAAGTACACAGAGCTTCCCCCGGCCAAACTCGAGGCAAAAAGCAAAGCTTCTCTCAGCCAAGTTCCTGAAGAGGGAAGCTGTGTGAAAGGGCCAGGAGACCCTTTCAAAAGGAAAGTCTTTGGGCAGCGTACAGCTGGCTATCCCTCTCCGCGTCGGAGAAGAAGGGGCACGGGTAACACTGCTCTGCTTCCCTCCCGTTCTCTGGCTGGTGGAGCGACCGCTGAAAGCCATCTGCAGCTGGGGGTACCATCAAAGCAGCCCTCAGGCTGCTCTGGCTTATCACAGGAATGAACTTGTCTTTGAGACGCTCCAGAAGACACAAAGGTGGTGGACCTTCACGTCAACTGGCCGGCAGATGTGCCGAGCACAGCTCAGCATGAGGGACCCAGGCGTTTCTGCTGCCAGCTGCATCTCTAAATATCTATTACAAATACAACAATAATAATACCACGGACTTTACAAATATCTGTATCATGACTGACATTTTTTGTTTTTTCTCCTAGCCATAAGGCCTTTTCTTCTGACCTCTGGCCAGGCTAATTCAGACTGTCGCTGACTGGAGTATCACCCCTCTGAGGAATGTATATTATTTTAAGGATGACGTGTTCAGGGGGATTTCGGAGTAGTGCTGTGCCAGCTGCACATGAAGAAGCTACGGGAAGCCTTCCAGGAGGGGAGCTCTCTCGTGAGCTCCTGCTGGGCTTGAGCTATGTGCGGCCGCCGGCTGCCAGCCCAGAGCCACCCAGCCCCGGTCCCTTGACCACTGCCCTGCCTGACATGACCTCACACCTGAACTCAACAGCGAAATTAAACTTGGTCAGTTAACACTGTTTCTGCGGGTCTTCTTACCCCTGCCTTGAGGTTCTCTTCTGTTTTTTTGTCATGGGTAGTGACAGTTTTTGGTTTCTATGGTTTATCAACGGTTTCCCCTACCAACAGATCTATTCCCCTGACTGAAAGTCTGGCACAGCTGGAAACTAGAAGGAAAACCACAAGTGAATGGCCTGGCACTCACTTAACACCCATCTCCAACCACAGACCGACGCAGTTACTGGATTTGACTAACGGCTATCAATCAGCCCAACTGTAGACACTTAGAAAGATATCAGCTAGAAAAGGTTTGAGGGAAAATGTGAGCTAGAAAACAACAAGGTATTTTACTTGTAATGGGGTGATGCTGTCTTGGAAACACAGCTATTTCGTGCTCAATAATTACTGGTATTATTCTGACTGTTTGCCCTTCTCTCCATTAATGCGTGCTTGTCCTCTGCCCAAAGCCAATGGGAGTTCTGCCCCGGAGGTCAGATTAAACAGAAAACAATCCTGCTTATCCAAAAACTGGAATAACATGAACAAGTGCAGTCTTCTGCCTTCCTTTGTTAGTGAAGTTTGAAGCAAAATGTCGTTGTTGTTCCATCAGATCACGAAGGTCACTAAGCTAAATTGTGGCTTGGGTCTATTCAGCTTAAAAAATGCTTGAAAAAAATCTTTGTAATAGGCTGGCCACTTATCTGGGGAGGAAGAAAAAATCCTGTTTTATTAGGTCTGGTTTGGAAAAACCATCAGCCTCCCACACACCCATATGCACATGAATGGCAGAAGAATAAAGGAGGAAAAGTGCAAAGCGCAGAATTTTGAACGCTGACAAGATCTTTCCGAGGAACGAACCTTCTCCTAGTACAGTTGGTCTGGACTGTGGTGAACTTTTATGGCACTTGCAACTTAAATCATTCTCGTAACAAAATAAGACAATTTCCAAAAATGGCAGAAACAAACTCAGGCCAGAACTGCACAGTACCTTGGTGCAAAGGTTGCAAATCAAGCTGTGTATCTTTCACAGTTGAAGCTGCAACATCCACCTTTGCTTGTTAAAACAAAGACAAAACAGAAAAGGAAAAAAAGTTGTTGTTTTAATTCTCCTGCTACCGAAATCTAACTGCGAGCAAGGAGACAAGAGAATGATTACACTTCTGAGCTCTTGGTCCACTAGATATGTTGGTTTAAGGTTCACTGGAAAACACCTGATAATATGATTGCCAAGTCTGTGTTTAAAATTCCTGCATGATAAAGAGAACAGTTCTCTCTGAAACTGCATTTCCAATGTTTGCCAGTTTATACGGCAACTTATAAGCTTATACGGAACTTATAAGCAGCATTCATGGCTGTATTTACTCAGTTGCTTTTTGCCTAGATGTCTCTACTGTCTTGGTTTTATTATACTTTCCCTCCCAATATGCAGTTACACATTTTTTTTTCTTCCATGGATTCCTCTTCTGCTCCCTCTATTTCTCTCTTCTTTCCAACATAGAAAGATTTGAAAATATATTACAGGTCTCGTCTCTCTCTGCTTTTGAAAGGCATTTCAGAAATGTGTTGAAAATTAAGAGAACAGAGCAGAAAAAGGGAAGGTTAAGCTATGAGCTGAAAAAAGGTAGAAACTTTACCATATGGAGAAATACAGGATCTAGTAGGCAAAGTAAAATATTCCTACTGCTGCATAGCTACTGTGCCCACTTAAAACAGTGAGGACTAAATGATCAGATATGCCGAAGCACAGGAAAATAACTAACACAGAATTAAAATGCATCTGAAATGAGATACAGCCGTGTCATAGAAGTATGCCTCGCAATTCCTTACATGGCAGTATTCATATTTTAGAGTCTCTTTTCAGACTCTGTTCATGGTACTATTCTTGTATGTGCAGAAAGGTAAAACAAAACCGAAGTCTTCACTACTATTAGTCAGAGTTGCCTTTCTCTTGTGTTCAGTATGACCAGGATTTTGTCTGCAACACCCCTGACAAGGAATATAAACCTTCCCTACAGAAGTCCTGGTGATTTTCCCATGATTTCCTACCCTACATAAATCATGCTGAGTTTATCCCCTGATTTCAGTTTGAGACAGAGTTTCATTTATGGCATGTTATATGAATATGTGGTCTCTCTCTTCTGGTCCTGCCCAAACCAAAGTATCTTCAGTCACATCTTTGCCTGCACTGATGCACTTGGGCCATGGCAAGAATACGTATGGTACTTAGAAAAACAAGCTCCATATTAAGTTGCAAAGTATTTTGCTGCTAATGTTCCGGTAAATGATACTTTACTGTTGATTACAGGCTTTAAACTAATGGTTCTGCTCCCCCAGTGCTTTGGATAATTGAACAATATTAATGGATAACATTTTTAAGTGGTGACATGCTGTTACTTAATTTGAAGAGAAGGTCAGTTAGTACATATAAATCCTCCTGTCAGGTATGCATTTGCAAAGTTATGGATTCATTGTCTGTTCCTCTAGACCATTCAACAGCAAAGCAACTCATCACGAGGAAAGACTAACCCAGGATATGTCCGGAGTAGAGGACACAGCACTTCAAATTTTCCAAGCAATTCTCTGCAATAGCAGAATTTCTGTGAATCGCTTTCCCCAAAGCCCACCACCCTCTCTACTTCATTCTCCAGATGAAGAACTTGCTTAGGCAGTTGAGAACCTGTGGTTCTGCTGTTGAACATACGTTGCCAGATGTATACCTAATTTTTTCAAAGTGCAACCTTAAAAGACCGCATCTGTGAGAGATTAGCACCTATAGGAAGAGCTAATTCAGACCAAATGAGCGTGTGATGAAACCGATGCTAGTTGGAAGAACAGACTCAAGGATGAACTGGACTGCAGATCTCTTCTGAGATAAAAGCTGCCTGTCCCATTCAAAGCACAGAGAACCTCCAGGCTCTGTTACGAGTTAGCACTTTGTTGCCTACTGGTAACAAATGGGAGCATGTACCTCCTCTGGATGAGGACATGCATACAGTAGCTCACATCCTCATGGCTTGATTTCTTTTGAACCTACTTTTTTTTTGGTGAGGGTGTGTGATATTTTCGCAGACAGATAACAACAATCATATGAAGAGTGGCTTAAATTCTTGCAAATTTAGCTTGGACAAGCTCTTTTGCTTTCACTACGCCGTCTCACAGAGACCAGAAGAGACAGACACACTGAGAATTCCAGCCTCAGCTCTTCAACTGACAGTTCTTCATGACTCCCACGGACATTGCAACCCTTATTTTGAATGAAAGTCTCACAGTCCTGGAGAGTTACCTGTTGAGGTTTATTTCACAGATAAGACACCTGAAAGCTTGTACAGGATCTCTGAAAGAAGTGCAACACGCTGGTTGCACAAGTACACTATGCTATAGCCTCTCCTCCTTGCCGGTTTGCAACGCCGTCCTTTACAGAGGTCACTCCAGCTGAGTGCTGTGCTGCGCACGTTAACAGAGATTAGCTCTGCCACTCTTTGTGCCACTCTGTCGCACCGAATTGTTTCTAGAGAGGTTAAAATCCTCTTTGAAGTCAGGGTTAATTTCAACAATGATTCCAGTGAAGCCAAGACTTTACCATGTGATCCAGCTGAAAAGAGTTACTCTTTTCACTCAGTGATAGAAGTTCAAACTTTCCTATCCAGCTTCAGGTTTTGGAGACATCTTAAAAACAGGTGTTCCTGTTACACTTTGCTATTTTCTGCTGCAACCACTTGACCATACTTGTCCTACAAAGCATTAACTGAAACTTAAGCTGCAGAGCCGACTGCTCTTCCCTCGCTCACAAGTAGAGGAATCCGGGGGCAGGTGGTGCCCCATCTCCTTCCACAGACCTATCCTACCACCTGGTTCAGGAGCCAACACAGAAAAGTACCTGCAATGGATGATGGCTGCGTTCCAAACTCTACAAAGGGAAATAAAGATTTACTATATTTTAGTCTGAAAGATGCTTTACAATTACTCTGTACTGTAAGACGTATCTAAGAATGAATATGTGTGTACTGCTACTTTTTTTTAAACCTGTTAAATGTTTTGTGATGAAAGGCAGCCTGTAGGTCCCCAATCCAGTGCTCACATCACAGCCTGATCACCAGACCAGGCTCTAAGCTTTGATTTTATCACGTCTGTATACATTACCTAGAGCGACAAAGTCCTGGGCTCATGGCTTTTCTACACACAATGATGTAACTCCTCTAAATGGACAAATTTATACAATTGAAAGATAACTTATATGCCTATAGCTTGTTTCTCTATGTCTGTTGTTTGTGCCCACCAGGGAACTTGCCCCATCATAGGTATTTTAGTGGAGTCACATATCTTTTATCTGCTGCTATAATTTTCAAGCATGGTTGGTAATGCAATAAGTGTCTCACATATATTAGGAGCTGGCAGAGTTAGCTGAAAAATGAGACATCCGCTAAATACATGATTTAATATTTTAAAAGAAATAAATAATAACCTCATGCTATTTGGGCCAGTCTTGTGACTTATGAAATTCTGAGACTGATGATCTTACCAACAGCAGGCTGATTAAAACACCATGGAGCTGGTGTATGAATGGTCTCAGTAAGAAGCTCATGTGCATGGAATTAATTTCCTTTTCAGCTGGGTGAAGCTTGGGGCACTGAGATAATACTGTTTTACTTTTGGTTTGGGGAGGTAAAAAAGGTTTTTGAGAGAAGACCCTCTTTCAAGGTTTGGGTTTGAATTGGTACCTGAAATGTTTCTGAAGATTGCACATGCAGTCACAACACTGGCCACTCTCAAACATATGACTTCTTCAGATTGACTGAGCTGTGAATATAACATAGGCTACAAAACCCGAGGGTCTCTTCTGATGATTTTTAGCTCTATATTTACTACAAAGGAAGGCAAACTCAGTTGCTTGTGCAATATTGTAGTTAAACTTGCCTAGCTGGAATCATCCTACAGATATCTGACTCATTAGTCCCACATAAACATCTACTATCACCCTAGTCTGTGCAGGACTGAAATCGTATAGAATTGTGGTTTTGAAGACTGGACATGTACAGATGCACTAAGAACTAAGCATTGAAACATTTTGACATTTTTTCTCAAGACTGCCTACTCGGAAGAGAGTCCAAGACTGGTGATCCCTGCTTACTTTTATACATCATTACACCCAGATTCAGATTCCAGTCTTCTTCCCCTCTCACACTCATTCACCTTGATTAAGTATTACCTAATCCAAGCAAGAAGAGAGACAGTCCCTTCTTCCCTAAAACACTGGTCATGGCTTCTTCCTTTGGAGCTGCCTGCAGTCCTTGAGCCAGCTGGAAGAGTTTCATGTATCCAGACAGAAGTGGATGTTACTCCCATGTTTGCCTTTCTCTTTAATGAGTTGTTCACTGAGTAGGAGGTACAAGGCCATTTCCTACTGGCCAGGAAAATGCTCAGCCTCAGACTGAAACCTTGTTATAAGTAATCCTTATTTTTACCTAAACGTAAAAAAAAAAAAAAGCTAATCTTCTTGCTGTGCCAAAGGATGCCCCTATGCCACAGGGCCCCCGTCAGTCCTGCCAGTTGTATCTCTGAAGGACTCTGTGACATGGTAGCAAGCCATAGCATACTGTACAATTTTCCTTACTGGTTATTATTATCAATGCACCACAGCTTTTAAATCGCAAAGAAAACAGTCGCTGTGACAAATACGTTTACACTTTGGTTAGATAAGGACAGTCCATCCAAATGTGCCTAGAAGTCACTGCAACCTACTTAATTAGGAAATTTATAAACTGAAGTTTCCATGTAAGGAATTTTTCACGTCATGGTTTATTTGGGGATGCTCTCATCAGTAGTGCAAATGGACAGAAAAAGATGCATAAAGAAGAATAGTTTCTGCACGCATAACATGTACACTTCACTCCTGAGCAATTTACTGCTGATCGGTAAGTAGAGTAGGATCCTTGGGAATCCGTGCAAAGGATACCTTTGTGCATTCACATATGCAGAAGCCTACAAATCTGCACCATAATTAAAATGTGCATGTTTTAAATATAGCTATGACTTTATACAAACCTCAGATTGTAGGAGGACCAGAGTTCTCAGCTTAGAAGTGTCATTTGTTTAGCTGAATCAGCCAAGATGAGAGAAATGTTCATATTTACTCTAGGTGTATCTAGACAGAGATATATTTATATGTCTATGAATTCCTTTATACACTTTTGTGTATTTTGGATCTATTTCTTAAACAAATACTTTGTTTGCATTTGTCCTAAACTGTTTTGGATTAAGGGTGGTTTAAATTTTATGAGGTGCCTTCCACTTAGAGACACAGCAATCTGTAATATAGGGACCGGATCATTCATACGGAGCTCACCTCTCTCCTACACTTGTCCAAACCTACAGCACCCTGATTGTCTTTGTAACAGACTACAAAACTATATTCTAGCAAACTCAAACTATCAAATGTCATCTTGGAATAAACAGGATTCTGATATGTTTTGTGATGCTGTATAGTGTTTTATTTTGAAACCTGTTCCGATGGTCTCCGTGACATAAAAAAGCCCACAGGAGTCTCAGTACTTTTCTTAAAAAATTCTTTACAATCTTTCAAAGAGAAAGCAAAAGAGAGTAGGGAAAAGAAGAAAAAGTACCCAGCAAGATAGTAAAAAGAATAGGTTGTCTTACTGTCAAACCAACTTCTACTTCTAAGCATTAGCTGCATTCTTGTACTCTTACCCCATCAACACCAGTGGAAATGCAGATCGGTGATTACCCAAGGGCACTACCATTTTCCAGCAGAAATAGCTGTTGCATTTATTCAATCTTTTGGAAATAATCCATGGAGTTTGCAAAATTTTACAGTTTATTGCTACCAAGGTCACAGTAACATGGGTTTTCTTTTGCAATCCATCAGGAGAATCAGAAAGACAGCATATATCATAGAGTGTCGCAACATTAACCCAATACGACAGTCCATGGAGATAGCATGCAGTGCTGTTCATTGGAGCTTTATGGCAATGAGCCTTGGGATTAGTCTTCCAAATCATGCTTGCATACTGAACTATGTGAAAGTCATATTGTTTCCAATGAAACAACATAGTACATACAGACTTGGCAGATTCCTCATCTCTACAGTTTTTGACAGTCTCCCAAATTTAGGACTGAGAATGTCAGACTGACCCTGCATTTGGCAAGAATAATAGAAGTCCTGGTTTTATCAAACTGTTTCAAGTCAGATCTCATTTCCATTAAAAAAAAAAAAAAAAGTCTGTTTTTGTAATATTAATGTAGTATTTGCATTTGTAAACAAGTAGAAAATTTAACTGTCCCTAATTTAATTTGCTGTGTTGGATTTGGAGAGTCAGTGAGGCTCATACATCATAAAAGGAAAAATAAAATTAAATTGGTGGTGCTTGTATATGGCAGTATTTCTCATCTGTCAGAATATTGCAAATTAAATGAGAAAAAAAAGAGAGACTTTTGAGCATATAATAAAGTCCTGTTGTTCAGTTGTTTGTCCCGTATCATTCTCATTGCAAATGCTAAAATGAAGTTGTTGACTAAACTATTTAAATCAGAAAAAAATATCAATGGCTTAATGCTATTGTGAACCTGGTAGTATATGGGATAAGACTACTTCTTTAAAGGTTTGCAATGGAGGGTTTAATTGCTACTCCTAAAATACACATTCTTTTTTTCTCTCTTTTTCTGACCTCATTTCTGAGTCAGATACAGAGAGGGTGGAGTATAATAATTCTACCCAGGCCATTTGACCAGGCAAGAAGCCCAAGAAAAATGATTTTTCCATATACTAACATTAATAAGTCAAAGAATCCCAAAGTTATTTTGCAAGACTTCAATTAGTATTTTGAACTTCACATTGTATAAATTAAATAGTTGTTTCTCAAGGCCCTTGCAGTGTGGCTTCTCCTAGTAAATTATACTGATTTTAGTTTTTGGGCCACTCAGTGTATCATTTTCTTTCACAGTTTCTTTATGAATATTCCTTGATTTTACAGTGGGTGTTACAACATGCTATACAGTTTTTACATGGAGATCACCCAGTTGATGACAACACGCACTTTTTGCACTAAGCTCAACCAAAATGCATGTGATTGGGTTAATACCAAGACACATTTACCTTGTTAAGGTTCTTGGGGGTTTGTTCCTCTCCACACTCTACATGGTACAACCTTCATATCAGTGTCCCTCCATGGGGAAAGACCAGTACCCAAGTGTTCCTCTCACATTCACAACTCATCTGCATCCAGCTGTAATATTTTATATCAAGACAGTTCTGATAGTCAATTTAATGTAATCAGCCAAAATAAAGTCCTTTATCTCTTTGGGGTTTTTGGTTTGGTTTTTTGTTTTGCTTTGGTTTTGTTTGTTTGTTTGTTTTGTGTTTTTGACTACATGTAACATCTCTATACTCAGGCTAAATAGCTTATTCTTTAAAAAAAAATAAAAAAATCCTACTTCTGTTTCCTACCTCTAGAACTCAATTTTACAGTGACTTCTGAGAGCTCAAATATGCCAAGAGGGCACTACAAGCAAACAGCTGAAGCTCCAATGCACAAGCTCCAGAGCAAGAAGACTCTGCTGACCACCATGCCCTGCCTTCCTCAGGGTAAATCCTTTCCATAATCCAGCCTTCCTCAAAGCAATCAACAGCCTCTCTAGCCTGCTTTTGTCTGCATTTGGATTCACGTGTAACAAGAGTACAACAATGTGTATACGGGTTTTACCAAGAGCTTAGGCAGACTCCCATCAAAAAAGGAAGACTCCAAGACGGCGACATGTATGAATTCGCAATGTGTATTTACATTTTGCGCTGCAAATAAAACATCCTATCAGGCCTTTCCAGTACAAACGTGATCCAGTGTATCGTACCAGACATTACTGCACTTTTTTTTCAAATTTCAAATGAAAAACATGAGGAAAATAAAACTATTTCTTACTTTCGGCGGAACATTTCTGCAAATATGCAGCCAACACTCCAAAGATCAACTGGCGTTGCATAGCTGGACTGAAGCAAAACTTCAGGAGCTCTGTACCACAAAGTAACAACCTGTAAAACAAAAAGGAGAGACCATGCTTAGCTACAGAAGGACAACCTCGTCAGTGTTGTGACTGTCTCTGACCACGTGCTGCAGGTTAGACCAGCACTAACTTCTCTCACACTTTATTTTCAAATGATACACTCTTTCCCGGGGACATATGCTACGTAAAGCCTCTGCTTTTAGGCTGTTCCTGTCCTTGTGGTCATGTCGCAATATGTTGCAGAGACCCTGTTACTGGCCCTGCTCCGTTGATGTACTTTGTCGAGTCCTGCACATCGGACCCACAACAGAGATGGGGCAGTTTATATTTAACCTGTTGTTTCCCACAAGTAGACCAAATACAGATGAGGCTGACCATATCTTCAGTATATTTACAGAACACAAGGAGCTTCTTCAGAGTCCTGCATGAGCTATTATGTTGCTAGAAGATAAACTCAGAGCCATGGGAGCATGCTGCTCCTGAATACACTTATAACCCAGCCAAAACAACACATGATCATCAGCTAAATACCAATATTTTCTTAGTGTGTCCTATAATTTAAGCCTCTGACTATTAATCTGGGGGCAGGGAGGGTGTAAGCTATTAGTGGTTTGTTTCTCCAACAAACACAAAGGTGGGAGATGCAGCATTCAGGAGGAGCATGAAGCAAAGCAAAAACACTGAAAAGAAACAAGTACAATGATAAAAATGAAAATTACTTTTAAAATAATGTTAAGTAGGATAGCGAGTTCTGAATTCCAAGACCAGTAGAAAGAAATGTGTATGAAAAGTGGGGTTTTTTTTTAATGATAACAATATAATTGTCTTCTAAGCAAAAATAACAATGGAAGTAATCAGCCGAATTTGCTGGTCAAAGCCAGCTGAAACAAAAGCAAATACAACATTTATTACAACCATTACGTGCCCTGACAGCCTTTGGAACTACTGAATGGCTACAGAAGGGAGGTTCACGGATATTTGCACAAGTGGTCATATTTGCTAACAGTCCTCTTAAACACTTTGATCTCTATTCATAAAATTTGTCTTTGAAACAGTTCAATAACGCAGTGCAAAGTACTGCATGGGCAAGCGAGACTTCCAGATACCTGTTCACAAAAACAGATTCCTGTGTGGAAGTTGGGCATTATTTAACTCCATTTGTCTTGTTCCTGATTTGGTACCAGACCAGTGATGCTTTTCCAAAATATTTCTCTCTATAAAACCCAGAAAAGTTTCTTCAGAGATTCACTTCCGGGAAAGAAGACGAACGTAACTGGAGCTCAGGGATTTTTACTGGAGCTGCCCTATCTGGGTCAGGTAGAATTGCTCCTAAAACACATACCCGTTTTTCCTGATGCAGATACACCTCTCAAAATGAACCGCACTTTTATTCTCTCAGTACATTGTGGAAAGCTTATTGAAGAAACGTTGCTTTGAGAAATTAGACGTAACAATTTCAACTCATTATTGCTTGGCAATGGCTGGGGGCAGTGTCAGGAGCAAGAGCTGCGTGATCTCTGATCTGCGGGAATACCACCAAACCTCACGACTCCTGGTTTGAGATCCACATGGCTCTTCTCGCACGGAGCAAAAGGGTGCTTTATCTTCCCCAGCCCCACCAGCCCTGCCACATTAAGGCTCTGCACACTCGCAGGCAAAGCGTTGGCGGGGGCGGGGGCGGGGGGGTGCGTGGTTGTGAGACAGTTTGAATACTTCTGACGATGTATGCCCCAAACTGAAGTCCCTTTTCCAGGGAAATGTGGCACGGGACAGCTGCTCCTTTCGAGAGGAGCATCGCAGCTCGTGGCCCGTCCCGGCGTGCTCGCTCAGGGGGAACAGTGCTGTTTTCAGAAGGCTGCGGAAGCGTGCAGCAGGTTAGCTGCTTCTCCCACGTGACCACTTACTGGCACAGCTCCCCAGGCGTCTGCACCCTGCTACGCTCCATGCATGCGTACACAGGGGACCGGGAGATTTTACTTCTGAGTAATTCAGAAACTTAAACCTTTAAAAAAAAATTATTTTCACAGTCTTACGGTTAAATTCCAGCAAACGCCTGATTGCTTTATAGTCAGAGAGGAAGTAATCTGCATTGAGCTGTTTTGATACACTCTGTTGTTACCGTGTAATTATAAAAGTGACCAAGTAACCTTTATGGTTTGTAATATCTACGTCTGTGTTCAAAATGTGAACTTGAAAGGGATCAAAATGTACTAAATGTTTGCACACAAGTAACGCCACAGATGACTCCTCTAGCGGTCAGGGTCTTCTCCTGAAAAGCACAGGATGATGCAGATGATGCAGTGGTTTTGACACAGTTTCACACTCTCTTTCTCTTACCATAGAAACCAAGAAAATATTTGTGGACATTCCATTAACATTTGCAGATAAATAGAAATGAAAATTATTCTGAAGACAGGATATGATGAGGCTGAACAACTAGATCATCGCTTCCTTTAGCACAGTTCCGATTTAAAATGAAAAAATGCTTTCTTAGGTAAGTCACACCACCAGTGAGACAGGCTCTCCCAGGCAGAGCACTTGATAAAGACCTGCTTGTTAAAGTCCCAGTTTTAGGATGAAAAAAGCAAGCACCTGCATTGGTACATTTCACTTGAGTCCTGCCTCTCCTGAAAAGCTGACACACACGTAATGTGGCACTGGGCGACTGCTCTGTAGGAAAAGGGGTTCATGCTCACATGCCAACGCAGATCCTAACTTCAGCACAAGGCTCCTCAATACTTTGGAGGTTGTGGGCTTTAGTGCCCATGCTGCATTTTAGTTCTCTCATCTAATGAACTTCCCTCCTTTGCCTCCTCCTCGCTTCTCCTCACCCTGCCTCCCTCTTTAGCCCCTCTCCCGCACCAGCCAGGTTCCTCCCAGCTGTCCCCCGACCTCCTGGCTCCTCTCCCCTGCCTCTGCCTTTCGCCACATGCCAGTGCCCCCCCGACAGCATCACCAAACATGCCCAGCTCCCTGCTGCTCACGTGCAAATGCCCAGGTGGACATGTCCTGCTGCCCCACCATGTCCCACTCTGCCTTCCTTCATGTTCTCCGTCTGCACCCTTGCACCCTCAAACTCCCCCGATTTTCACACCTTGTCCCTTCCTCTTCCAATTGCCGCCACATTAGCTCCTTCTCCCCTTTTAGCCTCTCAGCCTACTCTGCCTGTCCTGGCGATACCCTATGACATACATATTGCATAGATCAAGCTACATACGAAAAGATTGAGAAGAATTCATACACTGGAAGGAGTATGTGCCTGCAGGATTAACTATGCTCCTTTTCCAGTGCAATTTTATATTTCCACTACCCAGATAAGATGGGATGATATCAGATAAGAGTGATATCAGTAACTGAAGATCACCGCTTCTAACAAGTCAAATGTCAATAGATTTAGGCAGCACTTCAGGATGAAAAGAAATGAAATGTGTATCTGAGAGGCATTAGAAAGGAAAAGAACACCTGCAAAAGCCTACTGAGGCTGTGTAGGACCCCCTAAAGAAGGAAATGTGTGCCGTAAGAAGCAAGGGAAGAGCTGCATTTAGAGTCAAAAGAAGAAAGAGAACTTTATTTTGAAATAAAGCTTTCTGCCTTATTATGCCTGACAGATGTTGCCATCTGGGACTACCTAGCCCCAGGAGTTTCAATCCTGCACTTCACGGTACCTGTTTCTGATGAAAAATCAAATTAGTGGCAAGGATCTGCTCACTAGCAATGCAAACACAAGATCTAGGCATTGTGTCAGTCTCATTTAATTTCCATTTACTTTACAGAGCAGATTTTCACTTTTGGATAACTGCTTAATTTCAATGGATCTGCACAATACACAGCCCTTTCCAAATATAGTTGCTGTCTGAATAGCATACAGTTCAAAAAAGACAAAGACAAACAGAGGTTTAGGGATAGGGTTGAGTAACATTGATACAAAAGACTACATTTCGGTTTGCCACAGACTTTAAGTACAGACCAATGCTCAGTTGCACAGCTACAGGAACAAAGCAGGGATCAGACTGTAACACAGCGGCTATGTCTGTGCTAGGAAATTAAATGGGACAGGAAATGTTCCTTTGGCACCGAGACCAACAGGCACAGAGTGGCCTGTGTCCATATTATTAAATTCTCAGCCTCCCAAAAAAAGGTGACCGCATGCAAACTGCTTATTGGGAATGGTCTTTGGTCCACGCTTAACTGTGCCTAGGAACTGTCTGGGGAAAGGCTGGTTGGCATAACTCAAAACCATGTCAGGAACCATTCTAATAATTTAACAGTATAGACAATCGAGCTCCACTACCCACGAATGTTTCCTGGCACTCTTTAATCTACCAGCCAGTGAGTCACGCTGTGGCCCCGGGTCTTCCTTTCACTCCAGAGACGTGGTGTTTTGCTATGCTTCCCTCCTCTCCGCTGCTGCAGAGGGCCTCCGGGAGGGCGATGGGGTGGGGGAGGCATGGCCCACCCCTCATCTCACCCAGCAACTGACCTTCTGTTGCCCTACGTGTGTTGCACAGGTCAGATGAAGACATGCCGCTACTGCTTACCATCTATGAGGAGAAGCTAACTGACCAGCCCATGTGTAGACATCTTTCTTTTAGACGTCTAAAACTGGATGAGATTAATTCTACTCTCATTAGCTCTGAGGAGACTTTGAAGAGGCCTGTAAAACCTTTTAAAATACTAGTTTTCAGGGAAATCATGCTGCAAAAGCAATTAGCAGGATACTTAAAATTCATAAAAAGTATCCTTGAATCCAAATAAAAATCTTCTTCCAAATCTTTTGCTTTTGTGAGTGTGGTTTCTACTGTATTCTTTTTGGTGCTGATTTTCTTAATTATATTTGCCATTAGACACTGGCTCATTTCATTGTTTAAAGAATTTCAGCCCCATGAAAGTTTATTTGTAATTTTATTTTTTTTTAAGTTCCCTAACATCCTTTTTAAACTCAGTTATTATGTTCAGTTCTCACTAACAGGGCTTTCACATTATCTTAGGGGCACCTTTTTGACTATTTTTTCACTTATTTTTGTCCTTTCTTTTTGATTAAAAATGAGGGAATACAGCTACAGAATATATGGTGCACTATGTGGAATATAGGTCTTTGGTGTGGCTTTGTGGTCTCCCAACTTCACAAAAAATCTATTGCTTCAGACTGTTCAGGAGGATTTAAAGTGGAATCTTTCCAACTTCACTATGGAGCTGCTACTGCACGGCTGCTTCTTCAGGTCTGGGACTCTAAAATGACTTGCGTAATTTTCTTCAAACTTTGTAGAAATTTCTCCTCAGCTGTATGACTAAGCCTGATACATTCACCAAAGACCAGCTGGAGAGGACAGAATTACAGACGGCTAAAAATCCGAGCTTGCATATTGCTTGAAGCCTGGCTTCGATCTCCACTGCGGAGAGACTCTCTCCCTATCGCACCTCCCTCTCACTTGCTAGAAACACTGCGCTGAATCTCCCCAGCGTCTGGAAAAAAAAAAAAAAAAAAAAAAAGTAATTTCTGAAATGAATATGCTTAAAAATGGCTCACTGGTCTGACAGTGTAACATGACTTACAATGAAGTCAATGTAACACTAAAAATTGCTTAGGAGAAGAAAGGATTTGTCTAACCGTGTTCCATCACCTGCAGTTTGCGACAGTGACTGACAACCAGGACTGAGCAGGGCAGGAGTGGCAATCCGGAGGGCAGGTGACACTAAGTTACGAGGTGATGGCAGCGTAGGGTTTTTTGCCTTTGTACCATGTCTTCAACACGTTTTTCACCCCTGGTTTGGAAGAGGAGTGTGTCTGCTTTACTTGCTGGGGACTGTCTTACTGTATTTTCCCATCGCTATCCTTAAATCATTCGCTGAGCGTTCTAGGTTACAAAGCAAGCCTAGGACTCTCTTTAATCTATCTCCGAAGACCTAATATTATTTCTAACCGTGATGGAGAAGGTAATAATCACTACATTGTACAACGTGCTTTAGTTTCCAGGGATAATATCAGCCTTTATAATTATATTTGTTTAATCTCTTTTTGGAGCCCTGATTCTTCCACTATTATGTAACTGTTTCCAGTTCCACCGCAGAGAGAGGTATGGCTGGAGAGGACGTTTCTTTCTTACAGAAAGATGATTATATTTTGTCTGTTTATAGAAACATTAAAATAGTTGCCCTTTTAAAGTAAAAGTGAACCAAACCACCCTGGTGGCTTTGAGAAAGCACTTTATTTCTTGACAAAAGGTCTAACATACGCAAAAATGACACCCTTTCAAGAGCTATTGGTCTCAGGAAGTGCACATGGTAATAGCAACTTTATCTCTTTAGCCACATTTGTCTCCATTTTAGGCACAAGCTTAATTAACTGCTTTGTGAAAAGTGGAAGGATTGTTGCTGTTATTTCATTAGTTAAATCGTCAAGCAAAAAATTATCTATTTATAGAAGACACAAATCCCAATCACATGTACCACCCACTATCAAGTTGTTATTTTAGAATGTGATCTCTCTTTTTGATGCTAAAACATTTGTGCTTTGAAGAAAGCAAGATTTAGCATCTACTGTAAGATAACTTGACAAATAAAAAAGCTGTTCATTTCTTTGATGGTTTATACACACAAAACTAATCAGAATTTTTTTTTTTTTTTTTTTTTTTATTTCTAGGAAGAACCACATAACCGAGTGTGATGGTGCTGCTGAAGAATATTTCTAGGTACATCCGTTGTCAGTAGGAGTGCACGTACACAGGCGCGTGTGTGTGCACATCATGCGTGTGTATATAAACACTAGCGGAAGATACTTTACGTACATTCAGTGGTTTTTACCTCAAAAGCCTCTGTGCACTGTGTGCAACAGCTACTCGAAAAGAAAACTGGTTCTTAAATGAGGTAATATTTTCAACCAGTAGTGTTAATTCAGAACTTACCTCAAAACTAATACAAGGAAATATATTTCCATTAAGCAGAATATTTCACAGAATTCTCTACTGACACCCTACAGAGAACATTTCTGAGAGACTACCTGAAACTTCACTTGAAAAGTGTTTTATCTTTATACGAAAAGAAGCAAAAATAGTATCAGCAACACTGCCGTACCTGTTCCAGAGCCCACAAAAGTCAAAGAAAGACTTTCCAGGGCTTGTTGTGTATTAAAATCAAAACCATGATGCCCTAATCTCTGAGCTGCAGAGCAGTCTTCTATGGAATACGGGACAGCTCGGTTCTTTACAGAAGTGGTCAGCTTTGTGTGCAATGAGGCTTGTGCTGATATTGCAATGCATTTACCTATATAAATACTAGAGAATGCTGAGAGCGACAGGCTTTCAAAAACCCTAGCTATTCTTCAGTCATGCTTCATGACTCAATAATCAAATTAAATTTATAGACTGTATCTATCTCAGAGCTGAAAAAACCACATAGGCAGAAAGAAAAAAGTACCATTGGCTTCTTATGCCAATCAAGTCAAACCTCTACTATAAAAAAGAATTCCTTTCACGGTACCAAAAGAAACAAAGCATTAAAAAGGCGGCAGCCTGCGACTGTGCCTTGGAATAACAGGTCTTGTTCTGGATCTGACTGCAGCAATTTGGCACGTTTCCACTCGTGTCAGTCACCTGTTGGCATTAGGCAGCCGAAGGAATAGTCGTAATTTCTTTTACCAGATCTTGGTCCTTGTCTCCAGCTGATTTGCTCTATTCTATGTCTTTCAGTAGCCACGAAACCAACCCATCGAGCACCTGACGTATTCCCCCTGTGTGGAATCCGACTCTTCTACAGTGTCTCACTTCACTTATGTCCACTCCCTGGGAGAAGGACGACATGTCGCTGTAACTTGCACCAAGGAAGAAGCCATGGTCAGTTCCATGTTGAGACGCCCAGAAGCTGCCCTTGTGAGTGCCTGGTCTCTTCCTGAGTTCGTCACAGCTCAACTAGAGAATCTGAGCCTTACCACTTATGGTTTGGCTTTATAATGAAGACCAGCTCTCCTTTGATACTAGAAAACCAGAGTCTGGTTAATAGAACCCCACTTCCTGGGGTGCTATGTTAGACTTCAGTTCCGAACCGAAAAACCTAAATATAGCAAAACCACGAAGGCCACCACAGACCTCTCTCCCATGGAACTTGGGCCCACTTCTGTTTCAAACCATCTTTAACAAAAGGAGATGACACACAAAGAAAATACTGCCTCAAAGGATGGATTAAATTCTGCCAGTTCTCTAGGTGAGAGGCTTTACTGTGGACTCCACAGCTGTTTCCAGATGACAAAGAAGGGAGAATGAAAGTTTTTAATGAAACATGACCATCAAAATTGACCTGAATAAATACGTCACTCTCAAAAAAGAAATATTCTGTACCATTTTGAGGCAAATGCAACCACTGGGTCAGAGTTTTACACAGAATTTGTTTAGGATCCCGAATTGTTAGAGACTTCTATGAACAAAACAAAGTTTTTCAGCTTGGAACACTAGCAAAGGGGAAACTTGGTGCAAACAGCTTCTACAAGATACTGTTACCATTCAGTTGAGAATGAAACTTATAAACTAATGCTGCACTTTGAGTTAATGGCCAGAGCTGAACAGAACAGTAAGGATACAAATAGCAATCAGGGCATATAAGTAAGAGAGGTGCACCTTCTTTGCATATGGCAGGATGAGCAGAGGACATGTGCATGAGCAGGTTAGCTGCTGGGTAAGAGCTTAGCTGATCTTTACCCAGAATGTGTAATGAAGGTGAAATAAGCTCAGTACCAATTAATCTGAAAACGTCTTTTATACTGAAAGTCTGATTTGGACAAGAGTAGTCTCTGGCACATCTAAAATTAAGATACTTGTCTAGATAACTTAGAAAGCTGACACATATGAGAAATTTCACATCTCTACTGCATTTTAGCTACAGCTGTTAAAAATTCTTGTTGTGACTTAGGGCTCTCTTCACTTCCATGTGCCAATGACTCCTAGGAGAAGCACTCATCTACCGGCACTAAAAGCTGTAACTTTTCCCCAGCAGCATGGTATGTTGGCATGGTATGTTGGGAGCCTCCACCTGACCTGATACAGTGTTATGCAGCCACACAGCTCTCCTTCCCCAAGGTAGATTGGGGCTGTGATGCACCTATTGGAAGTGGAAACCTGTGCTCCTCGCGATAGAGACTCTACCAAGGCTTGAGTAGGGCCTGGAGGCAAAGTACCAATTTAATTGATATCCTGGTATAGTATATAAAAGGGCTGGTGGAGCAACATCTGTCAGTGATGCTCATGTGAAGCAACAGTTTACAGTTAAACCTTCTGTATTAAAGCAAAACCCAAAGGGAACCCGGGGTTGCAAACAAGGCAGCTTCTCTGCAGTAGAAGCTCCTCTTGGGATGTACCTGTCCTGACTACTTCACAAGGTGCAGACTTCAATCCTGTTGTCACCATGATGGCTGACATGAAGCTGGACCTATCTGTTCTACATTTGAAAGTGAATGCAGTAGATTTTACTATGGCTTTAAATTGAAGTAAGTAAAAAAGTAAATGATACCATAGAGATGAAACTCGTATGAAATTTCTTTCAAGAGCTCCTTGAAATTACATTTGGGAAAAAAATCCTCAAGAAACATCCTTCTTTCTAAAAACAAATGAGAAAAGAGGTTTGGAAATCTACAAGTTTCCAGAAAAAAAAAGAAAAAGATGAACTTTCTATGTAAAGATGCAATATATGGATAGACGTATGTATTTATACATACTTAAACATATCACAGATCATTAGAAACGAGTTGAGTTATGAAGTAAATATCAGCAGGATAAGGACGAGCTGTAGACATGTAATTTCATGGCAAAACCAAGGACTGGATAGAAAGGACAAAAAGACTAAGGGGAGCCTTCAGGCTGTCTGAATCTCACATTTAAGTAGCTTTGTGAGCATCTTTACACATCGAATTCCTCCTCTTAGTCTGACAGTGTCTGTGGGTCTTAACTGTAGATGGTCACACACATTAGAAACACACACTGTGCTGGAGAAACGATCATCTGTGTTTCAGCTGAAGCTCTACTGCGTGTGGTGCATGTGTAGGCAGACAGATACCCTAGATACTTGGATGTTCTCAACAGAAGTCCATATGGAGTCCCACCTGATGAAGCCTGTAGCTAAGAGTGGTGGTGGAAGCAATACATGTTTGCATCCACATTAATATCTTCTACAGATGTTACTATGTTAAAGTGGAAACTCAGCCTGAAGGAGACTTATTTGGCACCTCCTACATCCAAGTAAATACTTTGACCACTAGGCTAGGGGTTTTTTGGGTGACAGCTCTTTCCTTGCCTTTGCTGAAGCCAACTCACTATTCTGCCAGGAGTATATGAGTCATGGGGCAAGACTGTGTCTGAAAGTAGCTGAGTGCTTAAGAACAATCAGCTGGAAGGGGCGAGGAGCCCAGTTTCTGGATACTGCTCTCTGGAATGTGTATGCATTTTACATTAGACCATCACTGGATAAAAATAAAAGCAGGCATTAATTACATTAACCAGGCTGGATTCTACTTTGGATCGAGGCAGATTGTATTCTGTCTCTCTGACTCTAATGGATGGGACTCATAAAAACTCTAGAAGATGGCACCCTCTTTTTATTCTGTGGACAAAGAAGCAACATCTCCTCCCTCGCTACTTGATACACTACTTACTAGCCAAAACTTAGGATACACAACACAAAGCAAAGCCCAAGATTTTTATAGAATCCAAAAGAAAATTTCCTCCATTTATAAATGCCAGAGGATTTTCTAAACTGATATTAAGAATCTGAAGATTGAGCAGAAAACCAGAATGTTACAGGTGGTCCAATTCTAGACCTTGCTACGCTTTGTTTCCCAATGTTAACTTTAAAACTTGTATGATTAATTTATGTTACTTTCAAGAAGCCAGATTCCAAAGGAAATTAATTAAAGATAACATATTGTATTTGTTGGATGAAAAAGATCTGAGTCTAGATCACTGAAGACTCTACTCCAGAGTGGCTATAGATTTAAAAAAATATGAAATGTTCCATTTATGAAAATTATGTAGAACAGACTTCTACAGATGACTAATTTCTCTCAAAATTGATACAAAGCATCTTATTTAAACTAAAGAGGTAATAGCTTCAGACAATACAAACAGGAATGTTCAAGGTAATGAGTGCTTTCATGTTACAAGTTCTCATGTCCGAGGGCACTGCATCAGGCTAAAGGACAACGAGATAAGAACAATATTACTAGTTACTAACAAATGGCAGATAAAAGAGCTCTTCTGGATTCTGATTAAGTGACAGCATTCTACACATTCCTGTGAGTTGAGAAAGTTTGCCTGAGAACAGCAGCTATGTTACATGTGGAGTACCACTAAACAAGCATATCTCTATGTTTTCAAATTCCAGCGTGAGTAATGGCTCTTTCCCTCATCTCTTTAACTTGAACAGAAGCTCCCTCTCTCCTTCTGGACATGCAGGAATAACTTGCTGTGCTTCAGTTTCCATTAAGACGTATAAATGTATATGCTGAAAGTAAAGAGAAGTTCTGTAGGGCTCCATGGCTTCGAGCCAATGTTTACAATCCCCTGGGTGGGAAATGCTGGGTGAAAGGCTCTCCATGGTAGGCTGTAGGAGTCTTTGCTGTTGCCGCCAATGACCTTCTGCCTCTGTTTTCAAAGCAGCTCCCTTGTTAACCCCTTGCACACTGTGTGCACAGAGGCCTCAGAGAGGAAACACTTTCTCTCAGAGTCCAAACCCACTTCCAGGCATCTGTTTGAAAGACTCAGATTTCAGCAGTGGTTAATGGAGCGTTGGCTATTATGTGTACTTTGCATCTGCTGTTGGAGGTGTGGCACCGAGACGTATTTTTAATAGTCCAGAACTGGGTTTAGCTGTGTTCTGCATGTTACAAAGTGAATGTTCTCAGCTTCAGGCAATGGACATCAGTTTACAGGCACAGGGGTTGTGTAACACAAGCATACTGAGTCTCCAGGAGAGAAAGAAACATCCAATTCACAGAGACATGTTTAAGTTCTCTCTGGCCAATCGGTAGCAATGTTGTTTGCTGCTAGTTGGAATACCTCCTCCTGGGGTCTCCTTGGGAGAGGAATGATGCTTAAAATTGAAGACAGGCCGAACTGCCATTGGCGCAATGGACATACACCACAGGGGAGCACCCAGGGTGGAATGGAGAACTATTACTTTAAAAGGTTTTGCTCCTCTCCTGCCTGAGAACAAAAAATACAACATTCAGGAGGTCTCCTCCTGTGTGATATCTCTTTTGCTGCTCTGTGAATCATTCGTGGCTTCTAACTGCTCAGGAAGAGTCCTCATAAAAATAATAAAAATGGACGTACAAAAAAGGCCTTCTAAAATGTTTATCACAATAAGTAATCTGTCCTTGAAAAAGGAGAGTAACATTAGAGGGAACTAATATTCAAGAACTAGTATAAATGTTCTAATGGTGTCAGAGAGGGAGCCAAGAGCTCTTGTGATAACATCAACCTTCTTACCAGCTGACCTTGGAATAATCAGTTTCATAGTCTACATGTATTTCCCCATCATCATCATCATCATGCTTGTCGATGCCTTTTCCCCACAAAGATCTGTTCTCAGAAGCAGTCATTCCACAGAAAAATCTCCCTACATATTCCCTCCCCTCAACTTGCAGAGGAATTCCTGTAAATAACATCCTCATGCGGTCAGGAAATCCTGCAATGCGTGGCTCCGTGGATGCTGAGGAGAGAAGAGAGAAGCAGCGCTAGAAGCTAGAGCTTCTGCAGAGAGACCAAGCCCAAGTGCCAGCAGCTCTGGGATTGACACAAATCATCAGTCCCTAAAGCTAATGCATGCTCTAAGGGTCTAAACCTAAAGGTAGAGAAGGTACATAACAAGCTGATAGGACCTCGTCTATTCTTCTGAGGCAAAAAAATCTCATGCATGAAAAGGCTAAGGTTATTAGGCTGTTTTAAGAAAGCCAGCTGGACATCTCATAAAAAGCTTCAACCTAACTCCAAATACGCATGGAATTCCTACT
Organism: Aramus guarauna; assembly: GCA_013400195.1. Classification (NCBI taxonomy): domain Eukaryota; kingdom Metazoa; phylum Chordata; class Aves; order Gruiformes; family Aramidae; genus Aramus; species Aramus guarauna. The sequence continues at coordinate 808,671 of VXBL01006513.1, read as the reverse complement.
GATTTCCGCAGAACCTCTGGGTGGTTACAGGAAGACATCTTCAGACAGTGGAATCATTTCTATTTAGATCTATCCTTGGTTTTAATTGTTAGTACTTTAAAAAGTAGTTTTAGAAACAAGAAATCAGAAATAACCTGTTTTCCAGAGAGTATACAAGTCCACCTAATAAATACTATCCATTTTTTCTAGGAAAGTGGCAGTCTGCAAGGAAAAGGAATTTATTATGATAGCAAACAAAGAACATATTTACTTTAGAATATTTTTATTTTTTGTTAATATCAAGAGGTTATGTTACTGCTGTATAAAATCATTAATGATTGTGGGATCAGAAACTAAGTGTTTTCAAGAGGTAACAGTATGATTGTTTTTAGAAGGATACTCATAGGCTGAAATTAGACCAAGTTAGTTTTTGTAATATGAAGCTTTTACAAAACATGGGTCTAAATGACCCCTTCTTAAGCTTTTTTTATTTACAAAGCATCTTAAACACCAGATAAACTTTGTTTTGTTTTGGGCTACTGCAAGAAAATCTGAAAATGAAACTAGTTTGAAACGAAGTAGGAACAAGAATAAAATAACCCATTAGCATAATCCAGCAGAAGTAAAACAGAAGTGAACAGCACAACTAATGAAAAAAACAATGGATTTTAAATCTTTTAAGTTAGAGCAAAGGGGTTATCAGCACCAGTAAAAGAGGCCTCTAGTGCTTCTTCTGAATAATAGAAGTGTTAGCCTGGCAACATGCCTTGAAATCAATTATGTGGAGACTCACAGTATTTCTTAAAACAATTCTGGGGTGTACTCTTCAGGCTGAAAAATGATGTGGAGCACTGCAGATGACATCTCTTAACCATGCTGTCGTTCCTGTCTCTAGGACCTGGGATGAATGACAGTTGACCGGGAAATGTTGTACACAAGAATGCTGTATGTTGTAGCTCACGTGTGAGGCATGAATGTAATTGTAATCGATTACATCTCAGGCAAGTACAAAGTAGATTACTTACCACTCCCATAATAAGTGATCTGTAAATCAGCTTCTTTTTCAAAGTTTAAAAGAGTTGCCTTGTCCTTGACTGGAGAAGGAACCAGTATACTTATGGGAAATGAAGCCTATTCTAATTAATCTGACTTCCAGTGAAGTTTTATGTATTTAATGATGAACAGTAGCTCACTAGGTTGCAAATATATGATTTTTAATTTTTATGAGAGAAAAAAAAGAATCTGTAATTTGGAAAGGAATTTTGGTATCAATACGTTTATGTTGCTAAGCACAGACCTGCTCTTGAACTTCACTGACTCCAACAGGACTTAAGGAGTTTCATGCCTGTCAGTGATGAGTAGCTAGCAATCCTCATCCCTACCATAGATCTGATCCTTTTCTTTGTCTCGTGTTTTTCGACCACTTTTACAGCTTGTTCCCAACTGACGTCCCTAATTGTGAATAAATTACATTTATAATTGGAAATGTGTAGAGGATCTTTGAAGTAAGTACGAATCAGTTTCCACATGTGGTAGGATACACAATGCTTGGTTGTAAGGGTATGAAGAAGGGATCCAGCATAGGAAACAGCACATATATTAGTAAAAACGGAATGCTTTTGCACCTTGGCTTTTACTGAGGGAAACAGAAAGAGTCCTTTGTGATTTTCTCAGAAATCTGCAGACTCCTTCTGGTAGGTGACAACCATCAGGAGCAGCATGTATATAATATATGCAAACTTCTAGTATGCCTTATTACCCAAGTTATCTCTGTAAGACCCTGTTTTCAGCAGTTTTTAACTACACCATAATTTCATGGATTACCATAACATTTTCTGTGCTGGATCTCTCTGGAATATACTCAGCTTTATTGGAATATTTCAGTTGAAGCCATTCAGGGGTTTCCATGAGTGAGGCTAGGGAACAATACATGCTTTGCCCATCTTAAATTCTGGTGACCACCTTTTTGAGAAGCTCTGGTGCCCTCATGTTTTGGAACAAGAGCTGTGGAACTTGGCCTCTATGTCAAGGAGGTGCCTCTTGCCATCCTTGTAAAATTTGGCTCCAAATTTGGTTATGTCATAAATCTGAAAATCAGTACATGCTCAGTAAGGTTTTATACTAGTGTATAATTATCGCACTTTTGGAAGGTTTTGTTTTCAACGAGCACGCTTCAGGCCAGCTCCCCAAAGCTCAGCAGGACATCATGGCATCTCAAGCTTTTGACAGAGTGCAGAAAGCCTGTTACTCTATAAATGGTCTATCCTGTGTTTGAAGAGGGACCTATCAGACTCAACCACAGAGATGAAAATAGTTGGACACACTGGGGGAAAAGACTATGAAAGCCAGATTACGAGAGGAGATTCAGATATCCCCTTGTTGGGTTGAAGAACAATGGGGAGTGTGAGTGTGTGTGGAGAGCTGGAGAACTGACGCTGAGAAAGAAGACTATGAGCTATGGAGGGAAGAATGAGAAATGACCAGTAAGGCATGTGAGACTGGGATTAGACAAAAACTTTTAAAGGAGATGGGGACTGCTGAGGAAGCCTGAAGCTGAAAGCGGTGGAGACTGTGAGGGGCACGTCTGGAGCCCAGTGGGAGGGCAGACTTCAGAGAGGATTTGGGGTGGGAGCTAGCTTTAGTGAAGAGAGGAGACTGGGCTGGAGGGGACATGGGAATACAGGTTTGAGAGGAAGGAATAGCAGTAGTTGTGTGTTGGAAGATGAATGGGAATCTGGGCACCCCCTGGCAATGCATCCTGCCTTCTTATAGCTTAATCAGCGACTTATGACAGCCATCCACTACAGCCAGATATTCTGCTGGCTCACGTTGAAGTAATCTATGTGACTGATCCATAGGTTCAGCCCTGCTGATAATCAGCGTACATATGAATATAATGCCAAGTGAAGAAATTCTTTTTTTTTTTTTAAATATATTTTTCTTTTCTTATAGAAGAAAACTGCACATGCATAAAGAAATGACGGAATAGATGACTTCCATATTTTGCAGCTAAAACCAATCACAAAAAAATCTGCCCTAAAACCAAAAACACAAACAAAGAGAAAAACAAAGTACTTAACGCCAGAAAGAGCATGTGAGTTGGGAAGTGAAAACAAGCCTATGGCAACACAGGCCACCGGTCACTGGAAGATGGTCTAAGTACATTCAAAAATGCTGTAGAAATAGATGACAATTTCAGCTCGTAACCATAATTTCTTCCCCATCAACTGAACTACAGACCCGCTGTAGCTGCAAACCCTGTCACTGCCTCGGACAGGTGGTTCTCTATACATATTGATCGTCTTCACACCAACTTTCAGCTTCTTTGGAGAGGCTGCCTAATATCTACAAGGCTATTTTACGTGTAGAAGAAAATAACAGCAACCTGTTCTTGTTTCCTCTCTTCTTTGCTGTGTACAACTAGTAGCAAAATCACTTACTACATTGCGTATAGTAAATCAAGAGTGTAAAAGTTCCTTAAAAAGATGCCAATACCATAACTGTTTATAAAGAAGACAGGAAAACAGGATTAAACTAGCATGTTTATGCAGCCTCTTGGTTTTATCCAAGTGTTAATGGTATATTGTGGGTTTTTCCCTAAACCAGATAACTGTAAGGATAGATTTCATTGATGAGTTTAAAAAGGCAGCATTCACTGCTACTGAGGGTCTCCTCCTTGCAGCTGTTGCTATGATGGGTTGTACTTAATGAAATTTTCTCCCTCGTCCCTCTGAAAACTTAACACCTATAATTTAGCATTTAAAACACAGCCTCTGTTTAAACATCTCACAACAAAAATGCATATGCATTGACATCATTTTATTGCTTGTAACAAAATCATTAGATTCACGCAGCAACAACTGAACTGCTCTATACACAGTATATAGTTAAAACTGCACAACTGAAGCCAAAATATGCACAGCTAAAAGGAATGTTACAGGGGGGCCTCTCTTAGTGAACAAAGCAGGCTCAGTTTGGCTCTTTTTCCCTAGCGCTACCACATCCGCACATCGTTAGTTGGAAAATTCCAGATATATGCTGTAATTTTTTGTGCTTTTTTTTCCCAGTACACTTGAGGCTTTAGTGTCCAGATGCCATTTTCCCCCCCTTATCTGTCCCTGCTAGTTTGGGTCTTTGCCAGTTGTGGTCAACAATTAATACAGCAAAAGAAAAATACAGTACACTCCCTGGCAACTGGCAGAGGCTCACAGGAAATACCAAATAAAAACTTTATTATGTATTGTTTAACTATTTTGTTTGCCTGTGGGCCACCCTGTTGTTGGTGTAATTTAGAAAAGCATGCTCCATCTGGATGATCTGTGCGCAGGCTCATTGTTCCCAGAATCTGTCACGCACAATCACTGCTTCAGCCTGTGGCCCTCTGCAGAAAGAAGCAAAGGCATGGCAGCCCTCCAGCCTGCATTCCTTTTCATTAGACAACTTGTGACCAAATGTTAGAATAGAAGAGTAACCTTTTAATATTCATGTAATTAATTTACTTTCCCCTTTAATTATAAACCTTCACGTGAAAAGAAGAAAATAAAAAGACTTCCCTTCATGATTCTCCTCCCTCCCCCATCCTTTCTATTTGCTTTTTGGGACACGGAAGGTGCTGAGAGTTTCATTATACATAGGTACAAATACCTCTGTCTATTGGGAAATTCTCATGGTCCGAATATGACTGTGGGCTTTTACTTTATGTATTAATTGCTCTGGTACATGGAATAGATTCTGAATTATAACAAAATGGAAGAAATTAAATTCTTCCCTTCTACATGCCCTCGCAGCATCTGCTTCCTTGTCTTAATCAGTGGGGTAATCCATTGAACACAAAGCCATTCTTCTATATTTGAAAACACAATAGACATCTAATTGAAGTTCCCTTTCATACTAAGGTCAGCATATGACTCAAAATACCGTGTCAGCTGGGATTTTGGCTGTGCAGGCTTAGGTGCACAGGCAGCGCTTTGTCAGTTCTCCTTTCCTGGAAACCGGTGCCATTTTTTCAGCTGAGGTTACACCAATGCCGAACTGGCTAACGTGATGCACAGGTTTGCTCCCCACAACTCAAAAAGCGCATTTGATTGCCAGGGAAAGCACCTGATGCTGTAAGGTCCCACCTTACCAGTTAATTTCAGCACACTGAACTGGGCCCCTGGTTTCCATGTGGGTAGTTTACCTCTTCGTTGCTGCAAACCGTTCAAAGGAATCCAACTGTAGTAGGTTGTAATTCGAGCAGATGAAGCTAAGGTAGAAATTGCCTGTCTTCAAGTCGCGGCACTTAAGGTCTCCTTGCCTGATTTTGATTGCAGTTTCAATAGGCAATGAGGACATTAAGGAGTCACAGAAAGCCACTTGGCATATCAAAGGATGGGAGCCCAAAAGCAGCCCAGTATCCCGTATGAGATGCAATGGTTTCTACGGCAACTGAGGAAACGTTACTGAACTTCACTCATTTTTCTTTTATTAAATAGGTATACTGCCATGTTAAGTCTGCAAGTAATCAACATAGATGTTAGTGGTTTTGATTAGTTCATGCACCAACCCATCATAGGAATGGAAAGTAGCGCAAGAGATTTTCTGTTGTGGCCGTGTGGGCACAAAGATAATGTAACGAGTCGGGATGTTTTAGATGAGGGCAAGACTTTAAAAGTTTCTGGAATGTCTTTTACTTAGTTTTAAAATAGCACTTAATTAAGTTGGGACAATTCTGTCTGTGAAGCACCTTTAGCAGGGAATAGAACAAAACCGATGTCATTTGTCATATTAATTGCAAATTCAGGGTATAATATTTCACATATTCACTAGGAAAGAATTTCAGCTATGTGGGAAATTAAACTGCTTGCATATAAAAAAGTAGCATCTTCTGTCCAGAAGGCAAAGCAGCAACTGGAAATAAAAGTGAATTCAAACACTCCTTGGCCTAAAGCAACAAGAAATTAAAAAAACCCAACCAAGCAAAACCCAACAAAAAAGTCCTTGTCATTGTATTTAGTATGGCCTCATTTTCCCTGTCAATGCAATGACTGTCCCGGTCTTTTTATGCCTCCTCACTTTCCTTTTGCTCTCTTCTCTCCTAGCTCCCTCTATGTACACTACACAGAAAGTTTGGGATGTGCCATCAAATATACAATATTTGCAGGAAACAAAGATGTTAGGAACTGTGCTAAGCAGACTTCAAACAAAGAGGTAGGCTGGGCTGTATTCTAGCCAGAACATTATAATTTTAGAAATGATTACAGTGTACTTAAGACATTAAAGATGTAACAGAGGTCAAGCTCCTTCTACAATTCCAAACTTCTTCCCCATTTTCACTTCCTGACCAAATAAACTTGAATACTAATGTAAAAACTCACTAAATTTAATTTACATGAATTTAAATTACATTCCTGAGAGGATAAAGCCCTGAGAATGAAGAGCAATATGCATCACTACACAGAGATGTGTACAAATATCAAAAGAGAGTAATGGACTCACATAAAGAAATCTTCTTTTCTCTGAAGAATAGGAGATATTGTTAAAATCCTTGATTAAAATAATTATGTTGACTAATAATTAGAATTAATATATTAACTAGGAATTTGTCACAGTGGAAAAAAGTAATGCTTGGCTATAAATATACAATATAATAAAATGTCTTCAAAAAGACTATGAAAGAAAACTAGATCTTGATTCAAATTTATACAGCTCTTAACACAATGATATTCTGTTCCATGATGAAGGAGTCTCAAATGGGACTGAGGGAATTATGACAGCAAAGGCTGTAGACTGTAGACAAGTTCTTTTCTGATGTCAGAACATAAATCCACAGTTTCTCTGAACGAGCTTAGCCTGACAGGACGGTCCTATAACTTCCTTCATTTTACAGCCCATCATCCTCAGTTCCACTGACGAAATCTGGAATCCTTGACAGTGCAAATACCACCCCAATGCCATACATACACATATACATATACATACACATACACATATACATATACATATACATATACATATACATATACATATACATATACATGCCATGCAATGGGAGATTTCCTGAAGATTGTGGTGGAAGCATGCAGGAAGAGTTCTGCTGAGCTCCTCACTTGGACAAGGTGCTTATACAGACACATTAATTTGTGTAAATACCCAAAGCAGTGTTCAGAGCAGGACATTGCAGTCCTGAAATGAATGTTCAATTGGGATTAAAGGGCTTCTCTTCTCCATTTTAGCATGTGCCTTAGCAGGAATTATTGAGAAGTTTGTGCTCACACCTCTTAATGTGTTCCAGAGCCTAAAGGAGAAGTAGGGAATGCTCAGAAGAAAATGTTAGACCCAACAGATATGATTGTCTGCTCAGTACTCATACTGTCTTTTCAGACTTCTGGGCTTAATTATAGCTACTGTCTATTGAGTTATTCATGTTACTAATTTAATATAAATCTAATGTGAACATCTTCTCAAAGTACAAAGTGAAAGCTTCTCTGCCGTAATGATTTGACTAGCAACACTGAAAAAGAAAATTAAAACCAGGATATCAACTGTATTAAAATCTTAACTCACTTCAATGTCATAGAAAGCACCAAGTGAACAGAGAGCCCATTGAATGCATATTAAATACAAAATACATGGTTCTCTTCACCTTCAGCTGTTCTTCAGGATAAAGTGCCTTCCGTTTTTTCATACTAGATATCGGTGTACTGTAGCCTACTACCAGTACTTATGACATTACTGCAGGTATAGAGGAAAAAAAATCTATTTGATTTTTAATATGACTTAAAGAGCTTCAGATACTTTGCATATTTTTCATTGTATGTGCTTATGATATGGGAAGATGATCACAGTTCTTTTATTTTAAAAAAATCTTTTTTTAATCCCTTGGTGTGAAAAATAATAAGAAAAACTTACTCATGGAGTATCCAGGAGGAAGAGTGACACAATACAGACAGTGATACTGAATACTCGATAGAAATAAGATTTATTGTCCACATATCATGAACATTTTTCTTTCTAGTCAGTCTAATAGCTTCCTCAGTTTAGTATGAATCTAAGAGTTTCTGAAAGATTTATGCATTTTACTTGCTAATAGTGTGAGGGTCAGATTATGCTTGCGGTGTATCAGCTGCGGGAAAAGTAAGTTCTGCATAAGCGTAGCAGTTCCCCTCTCAGACAACCTGGTGTTTGCACACTATCCTGCACACTAATGATGCGAAGAAGGGTAAACAAAAGCTCCTTAATCTCTTCCTGGTGAATCCATTTTTGATAATAAAATTTCTTTAAAAAGGTGAGGGCTGGAGATATCAGGCAGATCTGGAAATGAGCACATGTAGATATAAAGTAAAATAAAATAAATTGAAGTTTGGGGAAAAAAGCATCATCGCTTGTAAATTCCAAGAACAGCTGTAGTTTTTGTCCTTGTTTTTCTGTGAGTCAGTGGTAATGTCCAAGACTAGAAAAGGGGATAAATCTGTGCATACCTTCAGAGTTAGCAGCGTACGACTCCCATTTTCAGAACCTGACGGTTTGATACTGGAGCGGTGCAGTAGTCAATTTGTCAAACGTGACTATACATAGCATATGCACATAGCCTTCTCACGGCAGGGTGGGAACTCCACCCCCTTTAGGGCCTCAAGAAATCTCTGCAGGGTAAATATATAGCTGATGTTGTAAACACAAAGTAGAGCGAGACAGAATTCAGGAAACTCAGGCTAAGTTCAGAAGATGTTTACATTGACTATAAAAATCTGAAAATGGTGTTTACATTGAGAGAGGCTTTCTTCTTTTCTGGCTTAATACAGATTCTTTATCCAAGCTTGTCAAACCCTAATGTACATGCTTTCTAATTTTTAATCTGAAATTACCTGATGCAAACATTTTTTTTTTCTTTGATTCACTTGTTTTATCTAATGCTGCTTTTTAAACAGTTGCATCTACTACTGCCTATCTTGAAGTTAATTTTATAACGTGAAAATGTCACTATTTCAATAGTTTTGCCGATAACTGCAGTTATGGATACATTTTCATTTTTATGCAGCAATGATCGTTGCGTTAGTGGATCTTAACTGCCTACTATAGTTTTTAAATGATGTACTCAAAGTATTATTCAACAACGTCTTTCAATGTTACTTCGTATTCTTGAACCGCCGTAAGATTTTTCATTTACTTTTGCATTAAAAAATGGATCACCTGCAGGGTCTTGGTAAGTTTAATATGTTATTTTAACACTCTTGTTTTAACACTAGGGGGAAGAAAAAAGGCTGTATTTTACAAAGTACCTGTAGGAATTCTGTGGCCAAAGCCCGTGAATGAGATAGGCACTTACATCAATACCATTTCTGAAGGTCATTGCTGTTCTCTGTATACTCCACTCCTCCAAAGCAGCTTGAATATTTGTTCAGAGAAAGTGTCTGTATTTTTCATATAGAATATGAAAACCTGGAATGAGATCCTGGCCACAATAAACTTAAAGGGATGTTTTCCATTGACTGCACTGAAGCTAGGATTTCATACCATGGAGATTCAATAACAGTGTGCCACTTCACCTTCTGCAAAATTTGAGTCACTTTCTTGCTCCACACTTTTTCTTCTTTGTATCAAAAGATACTTGCTACTCAAGTGACTATGTCTGGAGATGTCAAGCTTCGTGTTTAAAACTTAGTTCATACTATAAATTCAGTTTTACTACAAACTCATGCTTTTTACATTTTCAGATATTGATGGTAATACAAATGGCTTTGATTTCTGTCGAAAATTATTCACTTGTCCCATGTATGACTTGAATTCATCTGGCTACAGTAAATGACAGTGTCTGCTTTTAATGTCCTCTGAAATTACAGTTCAAACCATGTTTAAAGCTCATAGACAACTTCCCACAAAGCAGAGAAGTTCATAGATGAGTAACAACTGTTTTTCACTCTGTTCTATCAACATAATTTTTTCTCTAGAAAATTTGCATTTTCAATAAACTGATTTCCGCCCCCCCCCTCGCCCCAGCTGGTGAAAACTAGTTTTCTTGAACTAGGTTACGCACAGACTTTGGTCCATTTAACAAGGTCAGACTGTTTATTCTTGACCAAATTCTTTCCCACTGTAAAAAGGTACTTTTAAATGCCACATTCCAAAACCAGTGCCAGTAAGTCACTGAAGCATATTTTCCCACAAGAACTGATACCATGCACAGGCCCCTCCTTATTTAATTCTTCTGGTGTTTAAATTACATCAGGTGCAGGATGTCTTTAGTGTCACAAATCACTTAAATCTATCCATAGCTTAGTGGCACTGAATTAACACAGTGCCAGCTGTGTCTTTATTAACTTAAATAGTCCCATTCATTTCAAAGCAATAGTGTCCGAGCAGCATCAGACAGCAAAAGAGAAACAAAAAGACAATTAAGTACAAAATTTAAATATAGAATAAAATTAAACCAAAGGCAAAATATTCACTATTGATTCAACAAGGAACTACTGGAGACAGTCCAGCAGAGAGCTACAAGGATGATGAGGGGTCTGGAGCATCTCTCGTATGAGGAAAGGCTGAGAGAACTGGGTCTGTTTAGCCTGGAGGAGAGAAGACTGAGAGGGGATCTGATCAATACTTACAAATATCTAAAGGGTGGATGTCTAGAGGAAGGGGCCAGACTCTTTTTGGTGGTGCCCAGTGACAGGACAAGGGGCAATGGGCACAAACTGGAACAGAGGAAGTTCCATCTCAGTATGAGGAAAAACTTCACTCTGAGGATGACCGAGCACTGGAACAGCTGCCCAGAGAGGTTGTGGAGTCTCCTTCTCTGCAGATATTCAAAACCCACCTGGATGCCATCTTGTGCAACCTCCTCTAGATGATCCTGCTTTAGCAGGGTGTTGGACTAGATGATCTCCAGAGTTACCTTCCAACCCCTACTGCTCTGTGATTCAGTGATTTCAAAACAGACCCTTTTATTTGCCTTATAAATTGCCTTAGTTCAATGAAGCCATGCTGATATATACCAGCTGAAGTACTGAAGTATGTAGCTATTACAACCTACTGCAATAGCTGTATGAAAATGTAAACCGGTAAAGCACTTCCAATTTTTAAGCTATGGTTCCAAGCTGGTTTTCATTTTATGGAGCCAGAATACAAATATGTAAACAAAATAAAGGAACTTAGCATTTAGTAAGAAGGTACATATATATCTCTGATCCTATCTGTTGAGATGTTATACTGAGCATGTTTTGAGATTTTTTTTTCATAAAGTTACATGGCATGCAGATCAACCCAGCATACTAAACTGCATATCAAGATTTTCACATTTGCCAGCAATCACCTTCTGCATTTTAAGAATGACTTGATTGGTTCTGTCCTTGCAAATGCAGTATGAAACAGAACATGCAAGAACCTTATGAAAAATGTATATCTGAATAAAGCAGGGTTAAAAAGAATCAGCTACATTTTTTTCTGAGATGTACTGTCATTGAAATTACAGTACCAGTGATGGAAGCATATTCTTTGAAGTGATCAATAATATATTTGCAAGGTAGCCAAAACTGTACTGCCTCTAATGAACATAAGAAATATATATTGCTCTTGGTGAATATTAGAAGAAATTTACTCAAGTACTCACACTGAAGCTGGTTAAAAACACCAGGAATAGTCAGGAACAGTCAGGAAAAGTGTGTTTGATTATACTTTGATTTAAACAGAACACCTGAAAAAGTACCCTCCCGAATTAAAAAATATTCAAAGGTTCTCCTATCTGTTTTTTCACTGGAATTTCAAAAACTTTAACATGACTCTATGTGCTCTAACATGAAATCCATGCCATGCTCCTTTCTTGCACCTGAAGAGCTCAGTCACACTGTTCAATAGAAAGGGCTTAAAAAAACCCAGAAACAACAGGGTTTCCATCAATAGTCTTAACATTTTCTGAAAAAACAAACAAACAAACAAACAAAAAACCCCCACAACCCTGCTTGTTTTCCATTCTTTGTAGTGAACCCTGTAAAAGAGCTAAAATTTTTGTTCACCATCACCTAAGAAGTGCCAGGCTTTATACCAGAGTGAACTAAATAGCTAGTTTGCCTGTTCCACACAGCCAGTCAGTAGAGGTGGTGCTGGTACAAACTAGCACTTAGTTTGCATCTGTCTCAATGTTATCGATATTCCAAGTGGATTAAAAATATTACTTAATTATTCTCTGAAAACTACTGCCATAAGTGGTATTATGAGACATTCATACCACTCTAGAAAGCGTCAACTGATGTATGGTAATCCCAAAGATATTACAGATTGGCAGCTCCTGATAGCTTTCACTTTCATTTTAAAAGTAAAACTCATACTTTACTTTTAGGGGTAGTAAGATTCTCACAGGCTTAGGCCTTGCATTTTCTTACACCTAAAATCTTTTTGCTATGTGTATAACAATATATATACATAGAAGAAAAACATCCCATGTTTTTCAAAGACACAACATCCTCAGGTTGTATTGGTTTATAGCGTCCTCTGCCTGAAAATTTAATCAAATTTTTTATAGGCTAGGTGAGAAGGGGCAAGAAAACATGAAGTGATGATGGAAGCAATGTATTTCTTTATTTTGCTTCATTAAAAAGGTGTAGAAAATCCTGTTTCCCTGAACAAACCAAACAGGAGGATATAGTTTTCCTCTAGGACTTACTCCAAATACTCCACCCAGAAGCTCTCAGCTTTCATTTGTGCAGTGCTTCCCATTGCTTCTCTCACACTCACAGATACCTTCTCAAACACCACTGGCTCTTCTGCACTTCCATTCAGATTTCAGTCAAACCTGCTCACCCACATAGCTTAGATTCCTAACTGGCCTTGCATATGTTGAGTATTTTGGGTGGTGGTTCTTATTATTTCAGCTATATATTCCAGAAAAGTGCTTAATTGCTTTTACAGATTTATCCAAAACATACCACTGCTTTTATGCTTCAATTAGACTTTATTTCCCCAAGAGCTGTCTCAGCTCTGCCCACATCTTGATGGAATCCTTGATAGTGATGTTCTCTATGACTCACCAAGAGCCCAAATGGCAATGGTAGCAGGACTGACTTGGTCTGGATTCACCTCAGCTGACTTCAGAGGTGAATACCATGTAGATGTACACATCTGAACTTGTCACCCTTGGCAGTCAGTGGAAAGAAATAGGTACTTTTAGATGCATCTGACCTATGTTAACTGTCTTCTTTAAGCTGAGACAACTCTCTCTTCACTTTACTGATTATATGGATTAGGAGATCTCCTTTGATTACTACTAGCCTACTTATTCAGCGGAGTAGCTTAGCGCTAGATGTCTACACTTGGTGAGATGAATTCCACTTAACAGTATTTCTATGCCATGAAATATTCATACAGCCTTCCAAGTCCCCTATAGATTTTCCTCCTTTGTCCAATTTCCTTTCAACTGTTTCTCAGCTATCCCTAAGAAATGGGTTGTGCTTTTAACAACAGATTGTCTGGGGCACAGGGACACACCTTGATAGTTTTATCCTACTTGAAAATGTATCACTACAATTTTTTCAACTTTCTTTTGGCAGTATGTATATATATTTGATAGGTGGTCAGAGGAGATTGGCTGGACAATGCTCAGTTTACTGTAGGAGCTATCTATTGGCTTCCTGCTCACCACTCCATTTATTCAGGTCAGCACTGGAGAATAGTACTCTCGGAATTTCCTCAGTATTCATTTTTACCCCCTAATTTCTCCTAGCCCTCTGGGACAGTATCAAATCCCCTTTTTTAAAAGCTTCTGCACATGTTATAAGCCATTGAGTATTTTTAATTTATGAGAGATTATCACCAATTTTTCCTCAGAAAGATGTGAGCTCAGTTTCTGCATCAACTGGTTCAAATCTCTCTGATTCCTGTCAAGAGAATCACGGTCCCTGCAGATCCATGCAGTGTGCATAATGTAAATGTAGATCATTAGCTCACACCTAGACATAATGAATGCTGAGGCATAGTATAGCTTTAATGACTTCTATATGCTATCAGAATGAATATTATATGCTGATTCCAGTCTCTTCTGTGCTTATTCTATGAAACTAATCTCCAGCTTTTACTGAAAAGCTTCAAAATTGCAGATTGCTGACAGAATTTTTCCCTTATGTTTGTGTACAATTTGCCTGGGATTCCAAACCTAGTGAAGAAGTAATTCATTACAATGTCTGCTACTGTTAAGCCTCTTGGTTCCTTGCTTTGTGTACCCTCAGCCATCTCAAAACATGGCCTACTGCTAGGAGCTAACACTGACTGATGGGCTTCTCCTCCGTGTTGAGGTCCAAACACATCAGTGGCCATGTGCTTCAGTGCTACTCTCAGTGCTACTGTAGCAAGCTGGATCTATCTTCTTCTGAGGAAGAAACTTGTCATATGACCACCATGGCACATCCTGCACTTGTTTTCCATTTTCTCTGCACCCTCCACCGAGTAAAATCCTTCCTTCAGTTGAAGCAGGGATTTCGCAATCCCAAAATGTGCAACAGTTTAACAAGCACAGCTGAATCTTTCTTTCACTGATACCTACAGTTATGATCTGCTGTTTCTCCCCACTCCTTGTTGATTCTGTATCTCGTCTTTAACTTCCAGACCATCTGCTTCCAAAGATGATACTAAATTCCACCTGCCAAACAACTTTTCAATTCACATGTTGTGGATGCTCTAGTCTGGGCAGCTTTTAAGTGAACAGAGGATCATTCCAGCTGTCCCAGTGGATAAGCCATGAACATTTGTCCTTCTGAAACCTACATGAAAGGAGAAAAATAAAAGTCTTTTGAGGATGCATGTTTCTTTGCCAACATATTCCTCATGGTTCCACTTAGGACCATGCTTGCAACAAGAACTTCACCAAGGCGATCAAGCTGGCCTATCCTCAAACTTTCTCTCATACAAATGACAGTGAAGATACTGTAGAGATATAAGCACCTTTAAATGCTTGGGTTTTGGTGAGTGGCATAAGTTCTTTCCATATTACTGACATCATCATCTAAGTCTGTGGTGTTTCTGAGTCAATACTGCCATGGAACCATAAGCTCTAGAATTTCTGCCCAGCATGAACCAAAAAGGATTTTGAAAACAGATAGGTGAAGAGAGAACTTGTAAGAACCATTTCCAACACTGAAAAATAAAAAGTCTTACTCTTTTGTTGATTTATACAGTTTTCACCTAAAGTAATTTTGCAACGTTGGTCAATGCATAAATAAACTTTTAGTAATAGGAACACAACGCTCTGTACAGGTGGTTGACTCTGGAGTTGACAGGTCTGTACAGCTGCAAGTTTCTTGTCTCTAGTGGAAACTCCCCCATTCATAGATATGGTGCGCAAAGTAAAAGACCTCTTTTGGAAGCAACTCACCATCCACTAGGCATTCTTCCTCCTGTTCTGCAGAACAGAATATATGTATTTTCAGATCATTTATGCTAGGAACAAGGCTGTTAAAAATGTTGAGCTTCTTCCAAAACCAGGTCATTTACCTTAAGTGTGGCAGACGAATCTGTGCAGAATAGGAGAAAGAAATACTGTGGACTGCCTTTTGCACTAGCTACTCAACTTGTCCCAGACAAAGACCTCTGTCTCTGAATTGCCTCCAAACATTTTTGGATATTTTGTGTACTTTCCCCCATCCTTTGGACCCACCTGACATTAACTACTGCTAAAGTCAAGGTGAAAAACAAGTACTACAGCATTAAGGGTACTATTTATTCATTGTAATAAAAAATAGTTCTTTTAAGTTAAAGGTACTAATTTTGGATGTTAATAGCCATACAAGATATGGTGCTGAATCATAGCTAAGGGTGAAGCCCAAGAACTAGCTAGAGGCACATCTCTGTCTCTCCATATTTCTTCAAAACCAATTTCTTCTTTTCTGCTGGTCAACAATGAACTAGCTGTTTACATGGCAGGTTTCCATGGTTACAATCTTGCATGAGGCCCACACGGTACAATTTATATCTTTGTTAAATCAAAAAATATCTCCTGCTTCCTAAGCAGAAAGTCCCTATTCTTGTTATTCCTCTTTCAAATCTACAACATGACCTCAGAACACAATCAGTATCAACTTGCAGGTGGTTGCTTTCCCTGCTTTTTTGCATCAGAGTTTTCTCCCGTATCTGTGCTCACTAGACCCATTGCTCATGTTTTGTAATGCTAGCTAGTTTTGTTTCTTTCTTTTTATCATCTGCTCTTTGTCACTCGGGCTCAGCAAATGATCAAAATTCATCCTGTTTCAAATTAATCTGAACTTTAAAAGCAAAAATGTACCGAGTCCTCAAATAGTATGCAGTCATTCCTTTGTTTTCTTCTTTACTGGAAAGCTACTACAAGATGCCTATGTCATTATGAAAGTTGCCCTGGAGAGCAGAACGACTGGCTGAGTGTAAATCAATTGCCCCCAAATCAGTTCTTCCATGTTGATCACAAGTTCAAAGGGTATTTTTATAGACGGTATCTGTAGAATAACTTTGCAAAATCCAAAGTAATCACTAGTTTATCCACTACATTAGCTGTTCTGATTTACACTTGAGTCACACAGACTCCATTTTAAAATTCAGCTTTCTGAGGTTTGCAATGGACAACTTCTGTGTGCATTTCAGAACAATTACAAGTTTTATTTTCAAATCTCCTGCTTAAGTTTTTTAGCATGTCTCATTTAGGAACTAATTTATGACCTTTCTGCACATTTCATAGAGCCAGTTATACATTTTAATAGACCGCTTTCAACTACTACTACTACTCATCTGTCTGACCTAAACAAAAACTCAAGCCACTGCTTGTACCTCTTGGGTCTGACTTTCAGTCTGGAGGAATTTCCTGAACTATATTGGGAGGTTTTGGTATATACTACTATGTCCTGGCTGGTTTTGTATTTTTGAAAAGCTTTCTGCAGTCATCTTTCATGACAGTTATATTTAACTGAATTATTTCTTAATCTTGGCACTGATGTCAATTTTTCTTGTTTTATAAACCAGATACAGTATTTCTTCTATTTACCTACAAATGCAATTTATCAGATCAGAATCTCCTTTTCCATTGTCTGTTAAACATAGAATGTTGTCCTAGAGTCTCAGACAAGTAGATTCTGTGGTAGCTGTATCATCTCCTGATTCCTTTCAATAAGAAAATATATCTCCGTGGCGAATCTGACAGATCCCCAGAGAGCCTTTGGCTTCTTTGCTTTACCTTGACTGCAAAACCCAATCACTGCTAATGTTTCTTGTCAGAGTCTGTGGTATCTGCATGTTATAAGAATGCAAGTGTCCTCAGGTGTCCCTCTCTTCTTCCTCTCCCTAGCTCTTAGTAGCATCCAAGCCCCCTTGGATTGATGGCTGTCCTTGGCATGTATATCATGGCCATATAGCAGATCTCAACAGCTGAGGCTGAGTATAAATTCTGAAGGACCATCAGAGCTGGCCTATCTAGAAAGGCTACCAGAAGTGCTCCTTCTCCTTACCATTTGTATAGTCAATGCTGATGTCAGCTTCCCTGGGATTTTCAGTAGGCATTTCTAGTATCTGAGCTAGGAAAATGTAAGTGTGCAGGATGTGCACGCTAAGTAAAAAAAATGAGAAGCAGTCTCCTGACGGGTTCATTTCTAAATCCATGTGTTCGCTTTACTTCCACAGTAGCCTATGTATCTGCTTACTTTCATGTGCTGATTTTTCAGCTCAAGTCCTTGTTGCAGATTATTTCTGTTAGCCAGTTCCAAGTTTATCCAAGTTTTTCTGGCATCCCGTTTCATGGAAAGCCTTCTGATCAGGTTTTCAGCAGTCAGGTTGGTTGTCATTCACTGATGTGACTTGCCAGGTTCATCCAACTTCCAGATGGAGAATGTTGCAACCAGACTTCCCACTCCATCTGGACTTTTTCAACTTGCTGTCCCAACAAAGATTCCATTTTTGCCTTCAGATCATCTTTCATCCCTATTTGGGAAACTTCCAGGTTGTCTTTTCACTTCTTTAGTGGAGTGTCTCTCTGGTTTATATCTCATTTTAATTCTTTGTACTCTCATGCTAGCCTTTATTTTAACTGTAGCGTCCCTTGGTTTATGAGGCCATCTCCACTATTTGCTCAATCTCATCTTAATAAAGCTAAGTAGCTCACCATTTCTTCCTTTGGAAAATTATTTCGCTCTGACATTTATGCCAATCCATCTGACCTGCTAAAAGCTGTTTCCATTCAGGGTGGAGCTCATGAAGTGCATCTCTTTGATAAAGTTGATTATATAATGCACATGAAATCTTGAAGGGGCGAAGACAGAGATATGGAACTGGAATGGACTGCCTCGGTCACCAAGATTTGCCAACTGCATCACAGAAGTTCATCAAGCTCGCTCTCAGAATCAGTTCTATTTCTTGCCTGCACTGGTCCTACTTGTTTTCAACTTTCTGTCTTAAGTTATTTAAGCCCAGTTTAAACTAACTAGTTCTCCTGCCAGCACTGTTTTGTTTTTTTTTTTTAACTTGTGTTCTCCCACTCTGGCTCCTTCCTGATGTTTGCAGATATCAGTTGTATCTACTCTCATGATTCATTTTGTTAAATTAAGTCAGGTTCTTCTTGCCTTGCAGAAAATAGTGTCCCCCCCCTTCCCCGGTCACTAAGACAGAAATCTGTCCTTCCCCATCCCTGTTCCTGTCCAAAATCATCTCTCAACCACAGAGCAACTGAAGACCTCACAGTATTCTAGATGAGGTCCAATCAACTAATTTGTGTCATGGCAGCAGTATTTTCCTATTTCTGATAAAATGTCCTGCATCTAACAGTCTACATTTCCATTTGCTCTTTTCATGTATCTAAACAGTGACTCACAGCCTGCCTGTGATCTCTGCAGCTTGCTACCAAGCTATTTGTAAGATCCTCAAAACTGAGGAATACAACTTGTAGCTCAATAATTATTTTAGCATAATGTATTTTCCTCTGAATTTATCCACTTAATTCTAGAAGATGGGAAGTCTAGAGAAATCTAGTTTAATTCATTGGTGTTCCACAATTTACTGAAATCTGGATAATCTAGGACTGTTTTACTTCCACTGTTTATCAAATGAATTATCTTTTCACTTTTTGCAGGGGTGAATGTATACAGCAATATGTAACTGATTTTTCTAATGCAGGGAGCCAACTACAAGGCCTTGGCCATCTGCTACCATTCAGCATATAATAACAAAGAATATAATGGAGTTAAATTAAGAATGGGAAATTGAAGGCTGGACATCAAGGAAACTTTCTGAGAGTGATTATATAGAGGTTTTGGAACAGGCTCCCATGGGAAGCGATGGAATCCCTATTTCTTGGCACATTTAAAGTTAACATGGGCAAAACATTAGAAATGACATAACAGAGAACAACCCTGCCTGATTTACAGAAGGACCGGATGATTTCACATCTCTTCTGCTTTTGAGCTCTAGAATTCCACGCCAGCAACACTGAACAAGCACTAAGTATTATTAGGCTAAGAGACATTTCCTCGGGTGTACCAGTACGAGGGAATCTTCAGTTAGAAATACCTTCTACAGCAGGACTTTGGCCAACGCACAGAGAAACTTTACGGATACTTCCCTGCCACTGCAAAAATGTGTCAGCGATTGATTTTTATTATATATTAAGCCTCAAGAGCATTTCCATCAGCAGTGTACAGACACCTGCCTTCACTCTGGAATAGCACGAGCTCCAAGGAGAGTATGCTATTTTTTTTCTGCTCCTCTTCCTTTGGCTGTCTCACATTCAAGCACCAGACAGGCCCATGCCTGCTCACCCTGTGTGCTCCGATAAGGGCATAACCTGAGGCCGGATTTTAGTGTTTCGGGACGGGCTGAAATTATGTGGGAACAGTTTTGTAAATACACAGGGAGAGACCTTGTCAAACAATCAAATTGTTTTTACAATCCAACCCACTCAATTATCTCTGGGAGGAGATGTAAAAACAGACCCGCTTAAATCAACAGAAAAATAGTACAAAGAAGATGTAAATCACTGGGTGGGGGGAAATGCACCACATATTTTTATATCTGAAAACAGAAGATAGAAGTATGGTCACACAATAGCAGGATGCTCTTTTATAATATAGAGAAAACACACAGTAGTAATTTTCTGCCTTTCTTTCTCCCTTTTACAACCTTCTCTCCTCCAGTTTTTTAGCAGATTATGCACAGCCTGACTGTAAGTCAGAGTCAGTACCATAGCATTGCTAACAATATCTACTGTATATTCTTAAGTGAAAGAGAAGGGAAATAAAGAAAAGAGAAAAGAAAAAAGAACATTTCATTTTATCTTCGTATCAATGTGTGAAGGCCTATTTGCACTGAGCAAATTTTTTCTTGCACCAATGGAACTGCACTGCTGCAAAATGATACCAAATTTCACCCAGAGGTGAAAAGGGAATGCCTCACAAAAGCAGAATTAAGAGGAACTCAAGTAAAATTATCAGGCGTCAGACTTAAAACAAAATAAAGAGCTTTTCTTACAGCGCAGAAGTTAACTGCAGCCTAAAGTATAAGGGGTTCAAAAAGTCAGTAGGTTAATTTATGGGGGATGGGTACTTCAGTGATTATTCTAGACAATCATCGAGATACAATCTCCAGCACTGGAAATTCCTAAATTTCTGATTACTGAAAGCTGATTTTTTACTCTCCTTCTTAAGCATCCCCTGTTGGACATTCTCCTTCGGTAGTGCGCACACTCAGCCTTTGGTCCAGCCCAGCAGAAAATTCTCAGCTCAGTGTGGACAACCTCTGTCATCACATGATATATATTCTAATGTTTGCAGCTCTGAAAAGGAGTTTTCTGGCACGGAAAATATTCCCATGTGGAGCCAATTTGCTTGTTTACTGTGAAATAATTTACTTTCTTTGAAAGATTAAAAGATAGGCTTTTTATGGTTCATGATAAACCCGGGCCTGAATCAGAGCAGAGAGCTGCATTCCTGACAGGTCTCGGGGGTGAGTTGTGGCATTGGCTGTGGAGGAACAGCACAGAGCCCTGAACCCAGGCCTTGGCACTGAGGGGGTAAAAAAATCCTTCAAATATCGATACAGATACCCTTAGAAGTTTTGTTAAAGTCAGTTACAGTAAGAGCCTTAAATGAACCAGTAACTGGTTCATCTAACATCTTCAAAACAGCTTAAGTCAGCATCAGTTGCGCAGTTTTGAAAAACATTTCCGCCTTTGAGTTAGTTTAGTTATTTGAGTCCTCAGCTGAAGACTTCAGATGTGGTTTCGTAACTGACTCCAACAAATCTTAGACTGTGGTGTCTATGGAGTGGATGACCCCATCCTCGTGCTCACCCTCCCCCGTGTGTCAGTGTGCTTTCACTCATGTGGCCGTGCAGTGATTTGCATCCACTAATCCACCTGAAAATGAGTAACTCCTTTTTACGGGGCTCATTTAAAGCTGAACTGCAAGGGTGCAACCACTAATGACGACACAAGGGAAGTGATGGGAGCGTGTGGTCAAAAGCAGGACCTTCCTTTCAGCAACAGTAGGAATGTTACATCTACGTACGCTGACTGTGAAAGGGCACCCTTAGAATATTATCTCTAGGATGTGTTTCTAAAAATAACAACCTTGCTGTAAATCCTCTGTCTCTCTACAAGAGCAACTAATCTTCCAGACAAGTCTTAAAAACTTTCAAATTTCTTATGATGGGCAATAAAAATTAATAGTCATTTTGGAAAATGATCTTATAAGATCATAATGCAGATGAATAAAAGAAACTTCTAATTCACTGTTTTTGTCCACATGTATTTCTGTATTGCCCTTTGATAATATTGTGACATTTAACAATCTGTTTTTTCATTGTTATTTTTACATAAATCTGAGCCCTCTTAGTGAACATCTGATCTGAGTGAAGTCAACATAAATATATATTGAAATGTATTTAGTCACCTGCAGACTTTACTGTGCCGATAACAATTTTGGTTCTTAAGATGGTTCCGGAGATAAATGACTCATTTTATGCGATGGAAATAACTTTCCTATAGGGTGTTTGGGAGGATGCAATAAAGATTCCTTCAGCTATCCAGATGTTAAAATATCAGAGAAATTCACTTGTTTCTTCACAAAGCCAGATACATGGACTTTTTACGCAGAACTCTGTGTTAGTAGGGAAGACAGATTTTCCTTAAATAAGCTAACCAATTTAATCATACTGCATTCCTAAATAGCCACAACCTTTCAGCAGCAGCACTGACAAGCTCAACAACATATATTTTGATCCTCTGGATGTCTGTCTGTGGCCCATTTTCCTTTTCAGGGACACTCGAGTGGACTAGAGAAATGCACCAAGAAGAAAGAACTGGAGATCGGGGCTCAGATCTAAGGTGATGTGCTTCCTCACAGCAGTGAAAGCTCAGCGCATACTAAAACAACATCATTTTCACCTGTCAGAGGGAGGAAGATTTATACTCTTGTCAAATGACGTACGAGACAAAATCTAGTGTCACTGTACTGATTCCATTAGGGCACTCTTTAACACAGCCCAGATTGTGACTTTGATTCACCAGAGGCACGTGCTTGATGAATTTCCATAGGTCTACTCCTATGTCTGATGTGAACTGCGAGCTTTAAATAGATTGCTGAAGCAGGTCCATTTAGGGATACCCAATGCATCTCAGGTTAGAGCCGTACTGCAACAGACTCCAGGTCTGCTGGAACATACCCAACACAGGAACGGACCCTTCAGGCTGTATTACATACAAACAAATTTGTGGATTTTGGGAAGCATGGTACCAGGAAGAGGTGGCCATGAAAAAAAGGGGGAAAAAAAAACCAAACCCAAACCAAGCCAAAGCAAAAGAAAGTTATTTGACTGCGCTCTCAACTATTGTATTAGCTCAGACGAGATTTTACATTCACATTATTTACTAACAGGTGGCATTTATTAGAAAATTACAATGCAACAGAGGGCAGAAAGCAGGACAGCACTCGTTCCTTTTTGGAAGAGGGCTTTTCTGTCTTTTTTGGTTGTTGTTTTTGTTGCTGTAACTAATTTATATATTTATTTTTACAAAGTAAGCCCAGTTAGTGAAAATTATTTTATGCTCCCTTGCTACTATACCAACAAAATGAAATCCAAGTTCCTGCATGATGTGACATGTAAACCATTTGTGCTGAAGTGACTGCCAGAAATGGATGGAAAGTTTTCATCCTGAAGAAACACTCAAATAAAATGCTAGCGTAATCTAAAATCATTCACTGACAGTAACTGCAGGATTTTTTGTGTCTTCTCTTTTTAATCGTCAATTTAGCCGAGTCTAGTATTCAACAATTTAGAGGAACAGCAGAGAAAGTATTCAACAACACAGAGCAACAGCAGAGAAAGTGATATGTTTTCCCCTCTGATCTTCAGTAATTCTGAAAACAAGTGTTGGGTTTTTTTTTTTAAAGGAAGACATAAAACAATTTTGTTTGCACTTCATGGGGAAAAAACCCATCAGTAGTGCTGCCATCCAAGGTAACGCATACGTGTTTTCAAAGAAAGTATTATGAGTGTGGTACAAACACAGTTTCACTCAGATCTTGATGCAGGTCAGGTTTTAAAAGCTGGACAGTCTCAGCTCCACCTGGGTGCTGCGATCACAACTGTGGGTGCTCACCTCACTCAGCATTCTCGGGTGCCAGGATTCGGCCTAACTTCCTTTCTTTAAGGCAGTTAGAAGTCTATTGATAAATGGCTTATTTCTTTTTCATAATATACATGCAGATTTTCCAGACAGCCACTTGCTCCTTTGCTCAGAGAAAGTTAGAATCGAGTGCCCGTTTTTCTGCACCGGGACAAAAAGTGACAGCTCATTAGCTTTTGCTATCAAGCTCTAAAATTACACGGTCACATCAATCCACCTCCTCTGTCCTATGGAGCTTCTCTGTTATCACAAAGCCTATTCAAAATTTCCCCAAGGGCCAAGACCAACACTTGAAAAAGAGTCTGACTTTGTACGAAACCAGAAGCGTGCCCTATTACCCACCATCCGAGACACCCCCGCCCGACCTCCTTCTTTCTAGGGCTGTTATTTCAGACCTGTATCAGTTCTCAGCCTGACCACAGCTGGAAGTAGTGATCTCCAGCCTGGCCCCTAAGCCTGCGTAACATTAGTTTGAACCTTTTATTCATTCACTGACAGAAATATCAAGAGGTTTCTTTAAATGACAGCAATATGCCCAGACGACTGATCTGCCAGGAGGATTCTTTAGCATTGTGGAAATAACTGGCTATCAGAGAGACTGCTTTGAAGTTACCATTTGCAGCACCCAGAGTACTGGGGTTGGATCAGTTTTTACTGGATTACTTTCAGGGCAAGCTCTTTTTGTCCCAGCTGAAGAGTTTCTTTGTGAGCAATGAATGAGGATGCATCTTGGGAATGATCTGATACTTCAAAAGATGATTCTTGTAGTTTATCTTGCAGTAAGCTTCTCTGCTGAAGGAAACGCTGCAGAGCCCGTATATTGATCACAACGATAGCACATGCAATGTGCCTTTTATCACTGGGCTATCTGCGCTACCGCTTTTCAATATAACTCTGAAGCAAATTCTTGCAAACCAGGACTTTTATTAATTGATAGATGTGTAGATATATGCTGTCTCATACAATGCAACTTTTTTTCTGCAAACACTTCAAAACAAAGCTGGTCCTGCTGAAGTCAATGAAAGTTCACTCACTGCCTGGCAAAGAACTGCAATTTAGACTATTTTGGGAACGGTAAAGTCAAGAATATCTTTATGTTTAAAAAACACAAGGGTTTTTTTTTGTTTTTGTTGGGTTTGTTTTTTTTTTAAGTTTTGTTTCCTGTACTGAGTTTTAATGGAGGAAAATGAGTTTGAATGGAGGGGAAAAAAAAAAAAAAAGAATTTGCACACCAAAGCAGCTAGCCAAAGGTAAAAGTTACATTCAGAAAATTGATGGCTAATAAAAAGAAAATTGTGTCAGCTAATACACATTTAGTAACAGTTTCTAACCAGCACTCAGTCTGTAGGAGCAATGAAGACTGACATTTAAAACCATACCACATTATCACATTGTAAGCAACACTCCCATATAGGTTTCTACATACCCAGACAAAAGTTGATTTTGAAGGTGCTAAACACTAAGTGTTTTAAAACCAATAAATTTTTAACTTAAAAAAGCCATGGTCATAGCTTTTTTTTTTTTTTTTAAATAAGAAAATGATTATATACTAAGTTCTAGGTGTGAAAGCCATTATTCACGCCTATGCTCATATACTTTATTTGTCATTGGTCACTGAATAATTCGATTATTTTAATACTCTTTAGCATAGCCGCAATGACAATTGAATGCTTGTGCGAACACAGTACAAACTTGCATATGGACAATCCCTTAGTTTGAATAACTCTTGCTCACAGCAGCACTAAGAGTACAAGCTAATGGGTTTTGAAACACAATTTCTAGCACTGAAGTATTAGATACCTGAGCATACGTATATCCTTCGCATAGAAATTCTGGCAGTCTTCTCTTACTAGCAGGTCTTGGTATGTTTTTGCCTCAGTAGATGCACTCTATTTCTGGGCCTTTTGATCTTCCTTCCTATGCAGGCTACATGATCACGCACAAACTCCTGCTCAGTTCTGTAGATATTTTTTCCTCATTTTACGCAGAACTTTTAAAAAACACCCTGCTAGAAGCCTTACGACACTCTGCAATTTTAGCTCAATGAATTTTATGAATCAATAGAATTACTCATTGAAGCTGTTACTGACTGATAAGTGGGGAATAAACAATTACAGTGTCCTAGTTTCGACTCGGATAAAGTTAATTGTCTCTCTAGTAGATGGTATAGTGCTGTGTTTTGGATTTAGTATGAGAATAACGTTGATAACACATGATGTTTTGAGTTGTTTCTAGGTAGTTGTAGTGTCTACACTAAGTCAAGGACTTTTCAGCTTCCCATGCCCTGCCAGGTGCACAAGAAGCTGGGAGAGCACAGCCAGACTGGCCAAAGGGATATTCCATACCATGTAACGTCATGCTCCATGGGGAGGTGAGTTCCTGGGCGGTGAGCAACTGCATTTGTACATCATTTGTTTTCATCATCATCATCATCACCATCTTCCTTTGTTATCCTATTAAACTGCCTTTATCTCAAACTACCAGTTGTTTTTTGGGTTTTTTTCCCATTCTCCTCCCCATCCAAGGGGCAAGGGGTGAGTGAGTGGCTGTGTGGTGCTTACTTACCAGCTAGGGTTAAGCTACAACATACAGCAGTTCAGGAACAACCTTTCCCTCCTTTTCTTCAAAGCTCTGTTTTGAGTTACAACATGATCAATCCTCACTGACCTCAGCAGAGAGATCCTTTCAGCTTTGGATTAGGCTACATCCTACAGGCAGTGAAAAAAACCCACCCCAAAACACAAGTTTACATACGCTTTCCGCAACAAGGATACTTTTCTACATTTAGCAAGATGATGATATAATTTTCTGTTGCTTCCTGCCTTCATTCTCACTGAAGCCAGAACCCAGGATGTCATAGTTACATCACGCAATGATGGGAAGACTCTTACAGGAACTAATAATAACAATGTGATTGCTTTTTATCAATGTGAACCAGACTATTTTCTACAATAAGATGTCAAATGCAAAGCGGACTCGTTTCAGTTTCTTTTCTCAGCAGTTCTCTCCTTCCTGTCTTTAGCGTAAGTGATACTGCCATGGCAGTTGTGATACTCAGAACAGAAAATGGAAACAAAAAAATTCATGAGCAGGCAACAGAACCAAACGACACCTAACATGCATGCAGCACGGTCACTCTTCAATACACTTCAGAGCTACCATGCCAAGCTAAGAGCCCTGATTCTGGGGGCAGGGCCAGCAAGGGTGGAAACGGGGTCAAAAAGCGAGGAGCTGGCAGGGCTTCTACCAGCCTTGATGCAGGAGAGGGCCAGACCTTCTGGGAGTGAGCTCACGTCTGAGCCAAGGACAACCAGGAGCTGCTAGGAGAGGGCAACAGTGGCAGGGGGGCCTAGAGACACTGGAGGTGCTCTTCAACAGCTGGCTGAGGAAACAGCCGTGACTTTGGCTGCCAGGTCCACTTAAGCTGCCTCCAGCACAGCCCCATTTGGAATCATTCAGTAACGTATGGGAGAAAGCACTGAGCTCATATCCACAGAGATGGAAAATCAGAGGCATGACAGTGTGGCGTTTTCACAAGTATCCGTGTATTTTTTCAGGCAAGATACCTGGGGATCAGCAAGAGTTTTATCTTAAAATAGGTACTTCAGAAACTTTCGCCCTACCTGCCTGGCTTAACGTGCAAAAGAAGTCAGTATCACAACAGAAGGTAGACTGACGGAGTTTCAGAAAACTAGCACATAGCTATCCTTCAGTAATCAGTCATGATTTAATTTAGAACCAGTAATCAGTAATTGATTACTAGTACAAAGTAACCACAACAACTTCAATCCTGGCTGGAAAGCAATTGTTTTTCAGACACACAAGTAACTTCAATTGCAGAGATGGCTTTAGAAGCAGCGTTATAATATGGGATAAAAAGCCAGGAACACAAGAGTAAAGCACACAGCTGCATTAGAAGAAAAATAAAAGCCTCCAGAAACTTACCACTGAGGTAAGAGCCATCTGAAAACTGTAGATTCGTGCAAGGCCAAAGTCAGCTAACTTTATCTGCCCACTGCTGGTTACAAGGATATTTTGGGGTTTCAGGTCTCGATGCACCACACGATGGGAATGCAGAAAATCCAGTCCCCGAAACAGCTGAAGCATCATATCCTAAATATAAAGAAGAAATCAATGTGCAGTTATCAAGACAAGGTGGCAAACAAGTAAACTCCCTGTCATAACCTGCAAAACTAATTTAATAAATATTGACTTAAATATGTGCACAGGACATAAAAACAACTATTAATATAAAATGAACAGGATGTTGCTAGAACCAGCTGACTTGAACAGGTGTCCTTATCAAGTGAATGTATTGTTTCTAGTTGAATTATTTGAGGTTGATTGATAGAAGTATAAAGACTGGTCAACATACTTAAAAGAAATAGCAAAAGCATGTCTGTAAATCTCACGACAACTTCAAGAGAACGCTGCCCAAGTAAGAAAAATACATAGCAGCTTTTTGCTCTTAACTTTAAACCACACACCACTTCGCATCTCACAAGTTTATGCTTTGTCTTACCCCAGTGAAGTGAAATTTTATCATTCACTTCAACAGGCACAAGGATCTGTTTCAATCAGAAAAGCTGTTTAAATGACAAATTCCCCAGGATTTAATGTTATAGAAGAAAAAAGTTTACTTGGCAAAACCTGCTGTATAGAATTTACTGAATAGGACAGAAACTACCTTTAGATCAAAGTTTAGCACTAAATCAGTGTAATAATCATAAGCAACATTTCTCATTTTGCTTGCTGCTTTGTTACAGTGATGCAATCTTCTATGACATTTCCACAGCTGAAGAAACTATTTCATCTGTACTCATGTTTTCACATTAATCTTACTAATATGAAAGGAATGAACCAACAGACTCAAAACTAAATACTAGAAATCCCCTGAATTCCAAATTAGAAGGATACTGTCAACTTGAAGATTAAATTTGCAAAACAGGCAGTTACAAGAAGATGCTGCAACAAGTAAGAAACAAAAAGGACAGAGAAAAAGTTTATGCCATGAGTACATGAAAATCCAGCTCTGTGTTTGCTGGTGACATATGCCCTTTCCATAAGCCATGCAGCAGGGTGTCCACCAATCCTATTATTAGCAACCAAAATGATCTTGGAGAGGTGGATGGCATGAAACATGAGAAAAGGGAAGAATGATAAACTGAAGTTGGTTGCTTTTATTCTTCTCTGTGGACTTGGGCATATTTCAAGTAAATATCCAAGGCACATTGTTAAAAGGAATGATATCTGAAAAAGGGTTTAAAAATAGCTCAAAACATTCAACTTGATAATATTGCTTTAGCTGGATGCATTTTTAAGATACACTTTATAGACATTGCCATATAATTTACTACAAAATTGTTATTTTCATGTAATGTTCCCTGACCATCTCTACAGAAAATATTATAAAATGTACAGATATTAAGGCTGGAAGCTCTAATCTGACCTCTGATAAAACATGGCCATTTCTATACGCAGCCTATAACTCTGTCCGCCAAACAGTAGCAACAGTGTGCTGCTCATAAAGTCATCAGTTTTTATTTGAAGACCCTGATAATGGAGACATTACCATGGAACTATAGACGCTGTGACAGCATTTAATTATTATCACCTCTGAAGGATGGTGGTAAACTGAGAAGCCCATTCCCTGTTAGCTGATGCCTTTTCTTCCCTTTGCTTCCCCAGGAAAAACTGAGATCTGATAATTTTGATAGCTACTGTAATAGAGTTTGCAGCTTTAAAACAAATACACAATGTGTATCGAATCCTCTTGTACTTACACAATTTCCTTTCACACTTCAAAAGTATGTGGAAAAGCTAGGACTACAGCTCTGCAGGTTTCAGTCATCAGTAGAACTAACACATGTAATGTCTGCCCACTCTGTGCTGTTATAACTTAAATCAAATCCCAACCGTATTTGGATCAGTCTTGCAGACGTAATGAACACGCCAAGAACATTTAAGCGTGTGGTTATCTTAAGTATGTACATAATGGTTTCATTGAATTTGGATCTAATTTATTTTTATTCCAGGTAGACATA
Organism: Aramus guarauna; assembly: GCA_013400195.1. Taxonomy (NCBI): domain Eukaryota; kingdom Metazoa; phylum Chordata; class Aves; order Gruiformes; family Aramidae; genus Aramus; species Aramus guarauna. The sequence goes on along the minus strand of VXBL01006513.1, from coordinate 779,058 downwards.
ATATCAGATAAAAAAAGAAAATAATTTAAAGAACTTAAGGACTAGTCAGTAGACCCTGGCAAGTCCCTTTTTAGTGAAATTTCTGCATCCTACTCATTTGTCAAGTATGCAGATTCATTCCTGCAGTTACCAAACATATCAAGAATATTTTTTTCCTACAACTGATGCTGGTTTTGTTTCAATTTTCTTCCTCAAGCTCAGCAAATGCAATTCTGCTCTTCTAGTTTCAAGTTGCAAGAAATGTCTTCAGTTTCTAAATTCAGTCTTCTTCCAGGCACAGGTAAAAAAACCCAAACAACTTGAAAATGGAAGCTAGTGTATCTTTCCCTCCTCCACAGGACTCAAAAGATAAGTAACATTTACTGAAGTTCTCTTCACACACAAAAAATGAGATGTGCCAGAGAAAAGTGTACAAGGAAAGTGTAAATTTAAAAGGTACTAGGAAAAAAAGTGCTATATTTCCTCTTCCAGGAAATCCAGAGTTAGTCCATACAGGCTATTCTCCAGTATTCATTTTGGACTGTTGATTATGCTCTTTTGCTATCCCTTATTACTTACTATTACACGTAAGAACACATTTCAGTTCAAAATCATCTTGGAAGAACAGCCAAAAGATTCATGTGTGTAAAGAAGGGTACTTTGATGTAAAAAGACCGTTTACTATTTATGGTTCATTATTGTCCTGTTTTTAAATTGTCAGCCAGGTAGAAAAAGAGCCAAAACCAAAATCATATGACATAGGCTTATTATTATGCACTTTAACTACAGAATACCAAATCATGCAGCACAGAATTTGATATTTGTTTGCACAAATAGATTTTCAATATCAAAGCAAACAAAAGAGAGAGCTTTTAAATTACTTTTTTATCCATAATGAATGATTAATTTTGTGCTGTACATAAGCCCAGTCAAAAACCATTAGGCCTCACATTTGAAAAATGATCTCATACTCTTAGTCAGCCACTTGCAAGAAACATCAGACTCACTCTGGGCTGTGTGTTTCCTTTGATACCATAACTAATATTAGAAGATACTAACCTCTGCTAGCAAATTGGATAAAAGCCGTAACGATGCACAAGCCAGATCACTAGCTAATTCAGTTAGGCTAATTCCACTCATCTGATGGAAATACATCCATTTTTCTTAGTGATGATCACCCAGTACTATCTCAATGACCAAGATCTAGAAACAACCGCGAAAGAGTCTTCATGTGCCTCAAGCATTAGGTTGTTCCATGCCTGCTCTTCCCTGAGAAATTTTCTGTGGCAGGTAGGCATACCATACTTTGGAATTACAATGAAAATCATATTTCAAAAGTTAATTGAACAATGATCAATTCTATTCAACAAGTAAGAAGATTAATTCCTTAGCAGATTGGAAGAGCAAGCTCTAGTGAGTCAAGATCAAACCCCTACCGACGTCTATCAGATGTTCTTTGGATATTGTATGTTTACAAACATAGACACAGAATAGCGTCTATTGCAGATTAGAGATTTCTGCCATGGTTCTAATATCACAAAATCTACAATGGCTGTTGCCCAAGTTGAAGATACATACATTATTCCACTGTGATTACTTTCAGGTAATCACGGCTTTACAACGTTTTCCTGCTGCATTTTCAATGCGGTCTACGCACAAATCTAAAGTATTTATCTGTAACTCAGTTGAAAACTGAGCTATTTTGGGATGCAACAAAGAAGTACACTTTCCTTAGAGGCAAATATGTAGCTTTAATTTTTTAAAAGCCTCATAATGGAAATAGTTAGGAGCAAAATTTGTTATGGAAATGCTGCATCTTGTGCATGTTCCACCATATATGGTATCATTGCTCAGCCTGATATTTACTGAATTTATCAGCACTGAATGTCAGGACCAAGTTATGATGAACTTTTCAAGCAATACCATATTATGTCACGAGTCCCAATAATACACAGAAATATGTTCTGCATATGCTGCCTCTGGCATCAATGAGGATGGGGACAGGCTTGGGTTAGGATGAGCAGCTGCTGTTGCAGCCTCTGCCAAAGGTGGGCTTCACGGCTCACATTTCCTGACTCAGGGGCAGCAGGAGCAGAAAACCTTGCTTTCCTACAGACTTTTTCCTCCTCCTTGTCCTATCCCCTCTTGACTCTATGCTTCACTGACCCCTCTTAACCCTCTTCTAGCTTCTGACCATACATCCCTTCCAAGCCATTGGTTTTCAAAATTTCACTCTAATCCTTTAAAAGAGTCTCCCACCATCTTGACTTCCAGCTCAAAGACGTCAATTGCCTATAGTAACTTACTTGCTGTTTAAGACCAGCCAGATTCTCTCGAGTACTCTACCTGCCTAATCCAAAAGAGGATGGCATGGCTGTCAACCAAATAATTCAAGTATCTACTCAAAGGAAACAGAAAGTACGGAGTTTTTCTGGATGTTGGTGCCTCCGTGAAAATGTATTTAAGAAAGGGCAGAAAAGGCTGGAGGGGAAGAGGAGGAGGGAAGAAAAGGAGTGAGAAACAATACAGGGAACACCAAGGCAGGAGAAAGAGGAGGAAGAGGAGAAAGAGGAGATAGTCCATGGCGGAGTAGATATCCACACTTCAGCCCATGGAGGACCCACGTTGGAGCAGGTGGATATTCCTGAGGGAATATATGTCCCTGTGCTGCTCAGGGTGGGGAGAGTCGGGAGTGATGTAGAGCCTGGAAAAAGGCAGGAGAAGGTATTCTTTGAATGTTTGCCTTTTTTTCCCCCCACTACCTGAATTAGCAATTAAATATCTACCTTAACTGGCATTAAACTAAGTTCATTTTCCCCATGGCGAGTCTATTTTGCCCATGGTGGTAACGGATAAGCAATCTCCCTCTCTTATCTTAGCCCATGAGCTTTCTTCTTCCTTCTTCTTTATTTTCTGTAGCCACCCTGCTGAGGCAAGGGAAATGAGTGAGTAGCTGGGTGGGAGTTTGGCTGTTGGGCTAGGCTAACCCACCACCGTGGTAAAGGTATAGACGCCAGATTTTGTCTTTGTAAAGGGAGATACAGTGTGATGCAACCTGAAGGAAAACACCGAGAATAATATGTCTTCAGAGAACACATGCACCCAGAGGTAACATACACTTATGAATGGCTGCTCATTATGTGAAGCTCACATTTTTCCTCCGTTGAATACAATGCGAAGACAGAAAACCCTTTTCCCAGATTGCCCTTGCTCATGGTGATAGGAATTCCTAGTACCATAGAAAGTAAGTCTGTGGAAGCCCATAAATATACTCAGTGGTATCACCAAGTAAAAGCAACACAGTACAGGTCCTTGTCAAGTACAACAGACCCTAAATTTGTACTAACACTAACGCACAGGCTTTTCATGGTGTTTCTTTTTTTTTTTTTTTTTTTTTTTTTTTCCCCCCCTTTCTGCNTTTTTTTTTTTTTTTTTACCTGCCCTTCATGCACCTGCCCAACAACCTGCACCCTCCACCCATAGTTTCTATCTATTTGTATCTCTTTTTTTCTCTTTTTGCTGAGCAGAATGGAATGTCCCTATTTTGGATGGCAGGTGTTGGGATACTTGTCCTGAGCATTTCCTGTAGGAGTGTTTGCGTAAGAGATGACCACAAGTGTAAACAAAGGGGATGAGTTTTAGACGGAAATGTGTAGTGAATCAGTCAAGCTAGTTCGACGAAAAGGCTCACTGGCTCTCAATCAACAGCAGGACCTTCTTTAAGCAAAAAAGGAGCAGGATGAGGCTTCCTTCATGGATTATACTGAACCCCCAACCATCAAATAGCTTTAATTTTAAAGGGTGTTTTTCAAACATGCTGGAATGAAAGTTGAAAGAGTTTTCACATTCTCTGGGGGCTATTTCTGAAGCAGAATAATTACAGCACTTCTATGGTTATACTTCGTAACAAACAGTCAACATTAATTAATGCCAAAAAAACAATGGCATTCCTGAGGAATTACACAGTACAGATACATGAATAGCAAAAGACATGATTAATGTTGTTACACTGAATCCCAGAGGCATTAGTAATAATGTAGTGACTCCCTGTTAAATGCAGTGATTTTCTTTTTTAAATCTTGTCCTCACCCTGGGCTGAGAACCCATCACACCAGCCTATCTAGAATGCCATGACCGTGACGGTGGGGGACAGAGAAGCAATTTGCCAGAGCCCATGGAGCTGTAGGATGCTCTTCTCCATGCAGCGGCAGGGTGCAGCGGCTGGGACACAGTAAGAGGCAGACAGATCCCTGCCTTTGTGTCCTTTTCCTTCTTCTCTCAGGAGAGAGCTACTCTGATCAGCCTCCCTGCAGGGCATTCAGACAGGGGACAGGGGAGGAGGAGGCTGTGCTCTTTGCATGATCCAACCCAATACACACCCAGGATATGGAGCTCTTACTTTTCCTTATATTGAGTAACAATTTATCTCAGAGTAGTCCTAGTGCTTTCCCATGAAAGTATTCACAGGGTAAGGGTCGTCCCTCAGCAGAGAAGACTGCTGTGATATTTCTGTCAATTAACTAGAGAGCACCAGGAGAACATGAACTTCACAGCATGCTCAATTTAAATATGTGCACTGTTTTGATAAGAGAACAATAAATCCAACTGACCCGTTCACTTAGTTGTATTAATCAACCTTACTGTACAAGATAAAATGTTCATTTTCTGTTCATAGAATAAAATGCTACGCAGAGAGAAAAATACAGGGAATTCATTTAGGGTATTATTAGCAGAATGGAGCTAATATCTGCCAAGCTCATGCAAGGAATTGATCTAATCATTGTTGGTGCTTTGTATGCTGCTACCCTAAAGGTAAACATTTGTTGAAAATTAATTAACAGTTAAATACACTTTAAAATATGAAGTAAAATATTTGCATAATTATTTTTGAATGGTAAAATTATTTTAATCATATCAAAGATACTTTAATATACTCAGAGCAGATTAATGTTTACTTTAAAATATATGCTGAAAACCAGTTTCGAATCTATTTTAAACTACTGTTACAAGAAGAAAACACAGCTCAGACAAGCGATTCTGGATTATCCAACTGTTAGGATGAAGAAGCCTACAGACGTGCACACACAAAAGTATGTATGTATGTATACATGCATTTTATTGTTTTGAATAATCCCATTGAAGGCAATGTTTCTGTATTAGTTCACTGCAAAAGTATAAACACTGAAATGAATATAGTTGGGTTGTTTTGGGGTTTTTTTGTTGGTGGTTTGTTTTTGTTTTTGTTTTTGGTTTTTTTTAATGGCTAGAACTGTTTGTGTAACAATTTAAAAGATACTGTACCTGAAGGACTGGAGTCTCTAAAACACTGTTTTGAAGACTATTTTAATTGCTATTAGAGGTAGTAAGGTAACCAAGATTAGAAAGTCCTAAATAAATTACTGTGGAATACAATAATCAGTCAATCAGTCAATCTAATAAAACTTGCAAATGTCACTATTACACACAGACCTGCCTGTGTATCATGAACATTGTATGTCAGTCTCAAGCAAAAGTACCGCAACTGTGCACCAGATTCAGGAAAAATGCAAAAACTTAACTGAATTATAAAGGTCTGTGATAGTCTTTGAAAAAGTTTTAGGCTTAACAATGCTACTGCATTGCCATAAGTTTATGATTGAATTTTATATACGTATATAATAGCTTTCAATATACCGAGGCACTATTTTCCTTTTATTGTCATGGTCCCGTTTGTAGACTGAATTCAATTCATAGTCACCACAGCGGGTTTAACATGTTCTCGTCCCTTTGCTTTAAACTCACCAACTGTCCCTTCGGAGTTAGAAGGGAACCACTGAATATGTACTGTCGCAGGAGATCCTGACCAAGCATCCTTTGGGATGCTCCAAACGCTCCCCAAACACCAGCGCTCACCAGCAGCAAAGGCAACATAATTAAGACTAGATTAAGACAAATAGATGCATCCGATTGTGTTCAAGGAACTGTTCTGAGTAACCTTCTGTCTGCTCTCCTTAAAATAGGGACCTGGATTAATATTTTAGAGGTCTTTAAAAGTTTCAATCTTAGTACATGTCTGTTTTACCAGTATCTTAATACTGCCAGACTTTTGTACTGATCTCAGTAGCTGTGAACCAAAAGACCAAATTCAGTATATGAAATGTGTACTTAACATCTATGGGATACATATGTACATACACATGTATAGGCACACATGTGGATGCACTTCATTTTGGGCAGATCAATATTAATTTAAGTGTCTATAAGTCTTTACACATCAATTTCTCATTTTATAGCTCAACACCTGTCAAGTCAGTTTGCAATATAGATCTTTCAAGTTTTACTTCATCAGCTGCTATTTTTCATATTTGATGAGAAGCATTTGCATGACTGAAAGGAAACCTATATGATTATTGTCCTACTTACTTATTGTCACTGATTCAGTGTACCAAAAATTCCTATCAAAGTGGAATTACCAGACATGCAAATGAAACACATAACATTTTCTATCTGGCTACTGGTATTTTTAAGAGAAAATACATGCAAATTAAATGAGAACAGAGGGGAATTTTGTTTTAGCAATTTGACAGAAATTGGCAAATGTGGCACTGTTACCAAGACCTGTCCTGGCTGTGAATTTTTTATAGCAAGTAAATGTAACTTTGTGATTAACAATCTTTTTCACCGCTCAAACCTTTCCACTCCTTGTCCCCAGTAGAAAAACCAATAGAAGGCACAGGTCTTAACAGAATTTATAGACCTCAGTCTAGATAAGTAAACAAACAGGTTTTTCCCCCTGTATCTCTGGATGATATCATCACAGTTTTGTACAGCCCCAAATATTTTCTGGGAAACTTCCCTTCTTTCATTACAAGCTTTTCATAAAACTGTATTGGAGACAGTAGTATCTCACAGTACATCCTGGTTTGACAGTTGCTCTGTTCTTTTATTCCTCATACCATCTGAAAAAGAGATGAGGACTAAAATGAACCAAGAAATCCCCCAAACGCTTTACTGGCTCACCCAGTTGGTAAGCCCCATACAAATGACTTGAAATAGCATCTGTGATTTGTACGCATTGGCTCTGAAGCCCCTTCTGGCACATGTCTGGGGGCCGACACCAGTCAAAATTTGGTATTTAAGCGTCACACCAGGTCAAGCCGGATAGCTGGGGCAGAGCTGCCGTTTGAATTCTGGAGTACACTTTTCATATAATTCCAGCTTCTTTAATGGTTGTGTTTCTCAACAAGGCAAGTCATCCTTCCTTCAACTGATGCTGTGAGCCTCTTCCTTCTGGGGTAAACCCCAGACTTTCACTTGACTAAGTCAACCTATTCTGGAGCACTGTGTATACTCCCCTGTCTCTATATTCTCTCAGTAGAGCTTTCAGGTTTTAAAAAAGACTTTTGATTGTTTCTAATAGTATATATTTCCTTCTCTCATCATGGGAAATCATTGCCATTTCCTCTTCACATACTTTGCTTCTGCATTCCCAAGCTGTATTTTGGGACATCCTAAGTGTATCATCACTTGTTGCAATCCTTGTGGAAACTCTCCTGATGTAATCAGAGAAATTAGTCCACCCAGAGAATCCACAAAGCTGGATGTGACTCCCTTTAACTACTTCAGTATGCTTCTGAGAGGAGTTCACAGAAATCAGTATCTCACTCCCTGCCAGAGTCGACAAACTACAGTAAATTATCAACCACTGACGAGCTCTTATCCTCCAGCGCCACTCACATCGGTCCTCACGAGGAATGGTACCAACAAACAAAACCCCTTCCCTAGAGGAGAACGCTGCTCAATCAGCACTACAGCTATTTGCCAGCACCTTCGTGACACTGTTGGTCATAATAGCTCTTTCTAATTTTCTCAAACTTCATGAAGGGTTAAAAATATGGCATATGTTGACAGCCGACACTCCTCGCTAACAGGAAAGACATGTTGCTGTGGGGCCCAGATCTCGGCTTCTCCTTCCCTGCAGCTGTCTGTGGATAGCAGCTAATTGTATCCACTTGTTTAACCTCAGGGATAAAGTCTGGAGGGGACCAAGTGCCACAAGCGTACTTTTTTTTTTTTAACGGTCATTTCCTCTCTGGTGTAACTTGCATGACAGCATGTGACAAGCAGAAATTAATGGGGACACTGCTGTGCCAATACCTCTTGAATTGCTTTGACACTGGCTGCAGGCTGCCTGCTTGGCCACCCAGCCAAGACCTCACATGAAACGTGGCAAGGGGCCCACAGCTCTATTCACTAACAAGCCAGCTGGTCAGTGATTAGAAAGCTGAAACAATGCTGTGCACATACATCAAGAAAAATGCTCTACAAACAGCTTCGGACTCAGGAGGTAAAGTCTCCTAGAAGAGTAAATCTGCAAATTTACCTTCTGAGGACTGCTAACTTAAGCGAACATTAGAGATAATGTGGAAGGCCCTGGAAGATGACTGCCCTACATTGTCACCTGAGCACAAGAAGGGCTAACCTCAGAACAAAGACTAACGTCTTAACATGCTCAGAATCATGTGCAAACAGCTTAGACCACATGGATTCTGGTCCAGAGGAGCATTCAAATTATGTAAATACATGGAGATTTATGACAGACTACTCTTCCTAATGGTCTATCAACACCTTGGCAACATTACTGACATTTCTGCAGAAATTCTCATTGGATTTGTCTGCAGTGTGCCATCAAGAAGCCTGAGATTTGTTTATACGCTGATACATAACAACAAAGGATGAGACTTTAGAAGTATCCCAGGAGACTGGGATGACCAGATCTCCTAACCCAAGGCAGCTTTGAACATTTCAGCCAAGACTTTTTTGAAAACTGTCAAATCCTTGGCTAGACACAAAAGGCTCCAGAAGACTGTTGCTTTAATTTCTCTCTCAGTTGTTTTTTTTTCAAACAGTATCCACTAAAAATGCATGGGTTCTTTACGAAACACCTACATGGCAACAAGAAAATAGGTTATGCTCTTTTAAAACTGAGAAAAAAGAAGTTGATAGGATCCTACAGATCCAAACATCATTTAAAATCAACAGGACTTGGGCACCTAATTCCTATGGCTCCTTCAAAGTTATAAACCCAGTCCAGCAATTTTTGTTTAATAGAAAACTTGTTTAAACTTATTATACCACAGGCCTGCTCCATTTCCTGATATATAAGGAAATACATTTTGTGACATATACAGATACATAAGAGCTCAAGGCACTGTAAAAGTGGCAGGCAGGATAGTAGAGTCACTTTCGTCAATTAAAAATTTGGGTTACTGTAGAGTTTGGACTTTGGGCCTAATTAATTTTGATTGCTTCCATCATAAAAATGTCTAGGAACTCAGCATAGTAATGAACGGCACTTGCATGCTGAGGAAGAAGATGGCCTCTTAGTAGGCGCAACCAAAGCCCGATGAAGTCACTGGGACTCTATCCATCAGTTTTCAAAGACCTGAGCTGGTCCCACTGTTTTTTAATATTTCCATCTTCCTCCCACACTCATCGGAACCAGCAGGACCTTCAGAGAGATGTAGACAATCTTCTCTGAGACAAAAGTGTCAGCATGACACCAGACATCGAAATACAGCTATTCTCTAGAGTTAGACACTCTTTTATAAATAGTTAACAGTTTTTATTAAAGACAGTAAGAAGACAATCCCTTCCTAACCTCTTCAGGGAATACATAATAAACAAAGCTCAGTTGTGCACTTTTAAAAAGCCACTTTTCAATAATTTTTTTTTGCTTGTAATGTACTTGCATGTTAGAAGTATCGTGATGCTCATCAGTGCTGTGCAATGGCTCAACATTGGGGTCAATTGCTACCTGAGCTCTAGTCACAGGAGTTTATTCAACTTTGCTGCCTCTCTTGATCTGTATTATACACTCAGGGATAATGGTTAACTACTTCACGAGTGTTGCAAAAATTAACTGGTTAATGTTTGTTAAGTACTCCAAAGATCTAGAATTTGCTTAGTTATAAAGATATAACAACCTTCAAGAAAACCAAGGCTATACACAAGGGGAAATATTTCTATGGGTAGAAATGGTCTTCAAGGAAGAGCTGAGCGGGGACAGTGGCCTACTGGAACCAGCTTGGCCAGGAGCCCCCATCCAAGATTTGTACACACAGCTTTGCACTGCTGTTATAGCATTGTATGAACTGTCAAAATAGTCTTCAGGATGAGAATCTTACCAATCCCTTAGTACACCTAAATCAAAAGTAGGGAAAAAGAAAATTGTTTCTTGGAAGCACTCAGCAGATTGAGTTGTTCTCCGCAGTTACAGTAGCAATTCATCTGCAATTCTATTATGTTGAATTAAAAAATCAATAGCTCTTGAACCAACAGCTTTAGAAGGGCAACAGGCCAGCACTTTATCCTACAAACAAGACATAGAGAACAGATTTTGCATGAGGAGTCAAGCAAGTGCACAAAGTCATTCGTTTACACTGAAAGCACGAGAAACTTGCCGATAGCACCATGCTAGGGGAATGGCTGCCCATTCCCTTCCATCTACATGGTCTATCACTTTCTCCTTTCTTTTCTGACTTCCTACCTTTCCTTTTACTTTTTTCTTTCCTCCCTTCATGCGCACTGTTGCCCTTTCCTGCCCCATCCCCAGTTCTGACCCTTCTCTTCACACCTTCACTGTCCCCCATCCCACTCAGCCATTTCCTCTCCCACCCCACTCACTCTCAGGACCTGTGGTCCTGCTCCATCTCTTTGGGTCACTGCCTCCCACAGGCCAGGTGATTACCAAGCAAGGTAGATCAGCAGAAGATGCCAGCTATTAGCATGCCTCAGCAGCTCATCTCTGGATTTCAGATATAACAAACTCTAACAGGTAGAGATGTGCCAGAGACGTTTGCTGTGGCTGCAGTGGTGGGATATGGTCCCACACATCTGCCGAGTCTCTCCAAAGTGCAACGGGCCATAGCCCCTCCAGTTCTGAGCAAAATGACACTGATTTACATTAGTGTCTTGTTTTCTTTTGAACACTTGACTGGTTTTTAAAGAAAGAGGCACCTTCAATTTGTAGTGACACAATGAGCGATGAGCCTACTTATTTCTTAATGCTAGCACAATGGACAAGAATCAGCTCTTCTTTGGGGGTGAGGGTGAGGCTTGGGGATGGGGGAAAGGTGCAACATGAGAGTCAATAGTAGTCTTGGGAGGAGAAAAGATTGCCGTCAACGTTTCACAGGCAAGATAGTCTCTCCCCCCACCTCCCTGAATGCTAAACAAAACAAACTGAGAGATTTTTAATAAAAAGACAAATGTATGTTAGAACTTAATTTGTAAGAAGAGCCAATCAATGGAACAAACTGCTTCTACGAAGAAGTATCCTTTGAAAGTAAAGTATGACAAATGATGCACGTGACAAATGTAGCTTGTCACAAATGCATCATTGCTACTCAAAAGGGTAACTCGTGACAAGCAAAAAAGTATGCTATTGCTTATGTAAAGCCAATTCGGAAAAGAAAACTACATGTGTTCTTGTGTATCTTCACTGTAACCATTCATGGAAAACCTGTGAGAATATGAGTAGCTACAATCCAGAGAACCTGGAGCACATAACATCTGTGCTTTGCTGAATCACGCCCTAGAAAGATAAGCCTTTTGTTTTCCCTAACAACAAAAAACCCATTACAAATCATACAATACAATATCAAATTCTATGTTATTCCAAAATGACAGTCAATTAAGTAGTAACAAACTGTATCTTCAGAAGGGCAAAGGAGAGAGCCTAGGGATCACTATCAAAGGACTTCTGTTTTCTTTTGTTTATTAAATAGCAACTGTATTATTTACTGCAGCTTTGCAAGCTAGTGAGCAGCTGGGTGTAACACATTTCCATGCTGTGTAACCTCTCCTCATGCTTCGTTAGGTTCCTTATCAGGACCAGAAGAAAAGAAATCTCTCTGTTATGCTTTTCCTGTGGCAAAGGAAAAGACAAGATGATGACTTTCCAGCTCATTTCACTTGTACAACATTCTCATCAATCACCATGGGGTAGGTCTTTGTTATTTTCACTGGAGGACTGTTCTTAGTTTTCTGTCACAATAAAGCGTGACTCCGCTAACTAGCAAACCAAGGTTACCTCCACCACATTTGTAAAAGAACAAAATGCAAGCATAAGGCTAAAGCTACTTCTGAAATATTTTCCAAGGCCCTGGGTTCATAGACATAAACCTAAGTTGAATTAGGTCTAAATTCTTTTCACTGAAATGAAGGTTAAAGTCTGAAACACTCAGAGCAGTTGAGGTAAGGAAGCTAAGCTAACCATTTCATCAAGAACCAAAAGTTTTCCGCTTGTTTTGCGACTTTCTGCTCCAGAAACCAAGCAAAGAAACTGTGGTTTATTTTTATTTTAAACTCTCTGTCAAGTATGCATCTCTTTGCAGTTTTGGTTCACTATAGCCCACGCAGCTTGGCCTCCATTCTCCTTTTCCTATGTCTTCAATAAGCCCTATAGACATCAGCAGGAATTATGTGAGCACACAAAAAGCAAGAATGGGATATAGTCTAATCAAGGCAAAAACATAATAAAAAATGCTTCGTAAGATGGTCTGTCCTCCTTTAACTTCATGTTTTTATATGTCTTTTCCTTTTTGGTCTGTGTTGTTTCTCACTGAATGACAGTTATACGCAACATACTATTGTAATAACAAGCATATGGCTCAGAGATCGCTGTTGACTTTCTCAAGTCTCAAATTAGACATTTTTATTTAAAATACATGAAAGACATCTGTATACTCTTTCATTAAATGCATTTTACATTTGTAACATCCTACGTATTCTTTTGGAACTATTTCCATTAAAATGCCGACTCTGGGTTTGGATAGCAAGTATTTCCTTTGTAACACTAAGGGAGGAGTATGTTACTGTCAAAATTTCTCTCTAAAAAGTCCTTGCTAAAATATTTACTCTGCTTGTCAGAACAGGAATATCTGAAGTTAATTCCAAATGAAAGAATATTTTAGAATGAATCATAAACTGGATGTTAAAAAAAGGCAACACGCTGCCATTCCAGTGCCCCTTCCCTGCTGTAAAAACGACCCTGCATTTGCATCCACAGAATATCGTAACATTTTGGAGCCTTCTGAGATTCCTTAATTGTACTTATGCAATAGAACTGTCACATCCTAAAACAAAGGACAAAAATTCAGCAGCTGAATTCATTGGCTTGGAAATGAAGCGCTCTTAAGAGATGGCTAACATGTCTTCTTGATTATTTTTGGCATTTTAAAGTTACAGTGAAATGCTTCCTATTGCATAGACCAAATAAGTAGGACATTTTAGAAATACTTACAATTTTTATGGCACTGTTTGGAAAGTCATGTATTTAGCAACAATGAAAAGTGTTGAGCAGTAACCTTCTTTGCAATTAAGCCACTTATTTCAATGGGCCCTTATGGTATAAGACACTGTTCAACAATAATGACGATATAATGTGCTGGCTTCTAATGAGTTGGTCATGATGGTAAAAAACAGCTTCTTCTTTGATAAATGTGTATTCTCAAGGGTCTTGATTTTCAAAAGCAAACGGGATAAATTCTGTGGCCAGAACAATTATGGTATTAATGAAAAAAGAAATAAACAAACCAGTCCATCAAACCTGTGATCCTCTGGAGCCCTTTCCCATTAATGAGTCAATTTACTATGATGACTGACTATGACACACTTTTGTGAATACTCAGGAGCCTGGTTCCAAAGGCACAGACATTGTTTACACATAAGTTTTGAGGGAAGACTACTTCCTTGCTCTGACAAAGCATTTAAACACAAGCAGAATGCATGTTTATGACTAATCTAACACTATGGAAGCAACAGTTTCAATTCTTCTTTGCTCTAACCTTGGAATTCATCAGGTCAGTAGTACAGGATAACTACTGCTTGTCCTCTGTTACCTCCTCTAATTCGCAGTCTTTCAACCTCACTTCTTCTAAAGCTGGAGCAACCTGTTCACATAAAACTAAGGAGAAGCTTAAGCGCTTTGCTGGAGCAGAACCTCTGCTCCCTTTGGGGTTTCGCCTTTAAGGCCTGAAGTTGAACCAGAAGGTTCAGGTATACATTCCAGCATGAGTTTAAACATTTTATGCATGTTGACATAAGTGGTAGTAGTGTATAGCTGTCATGATAACAGAGAAGGAAGAAGAACCTAAATTACTGATGTTTATGGGTCTTTAGATAAGGCTTCCAACCCAAAAATTAAGGACAGATTTGATCAAGGAGCTTAAGCCTTTGTAATTTGCTCTTTCTTAATTGCAAACTGTTCAGGCTTTGCATGAAAACAAATGAAAGGCTGCTCGCTAACTGATGCTAATAGCATTGCACCACACTCAGCCCTGGAGGAACCCTAAGAAGCCAACAGTTACACCACAGAAGGATTTGACCCCATAGTTGTGCTCTGGAGTACCGACATTGGCAAGTATTACAAAACCACGTCTGCTTTATTAAAACTACAAATAAATTAATCACTTCAATTTCTAAATATTTTCCCTTGCTGACGCACCAAGAGCAAACAACAAACAGTATTTCTGTTATTTCACTTGTGTTTCCATTCTAAATTTTCTGTCTTCTGGCAGCTGCTTGTAAACATACTAATAATGTGTGTCGTTGTTTGGACTTCTTAAAAAGAAGGATATTCTCAAAATGGAAGAAAGCTCATTTTATTTCCTTCTGAAACCTGAGAAACCTGTAACACGAACCATACGCTGATTACAGAGCACTGATACATAAAGGAGGCAGTTGTGTAAATGTGTGAAGTGGCTGTGGTGGGGAAACAGAGGAGAAGCACTATTTTAGACAAATAATGCTGTTGTAGGATCTGATTATCATGACTCATGTTTAACAAGGTATTGTGAAAAGGCCAGCCAAAAAGGAGGGCCTATTATGGTGGGCACTGTACAGTCAAGGGTTTTCACACAGCCTCTTCCATTAAAAGCTCACGAATAAAATGGACAAGACAGACCCCAGGTGGAGAAACAGTGTGACAGTTCCATGATATTACTTTTTTTATGGGAGCAGAATCAGTCAGGAGGGCATAAGCAAAATGGAAAGAAAAGTGAAGAAGACAAGAGTTCTGGAGGGAAGGAAAGAACAGAAGAGAAGAGCGCTGTACAGGGTAAATACAGAGTGAAAATTAGGTGAAAAAATGAAGGTGGAAGGGAAGGACGGAAGGAAGAAAGGGCTGGAAAAATGGGATTAGCACAGGCAGAGAACACGGAGTTGAAATCACTGGAAGCTCTCTGAGTGTCAGAGGGTTTGGCTTTGGTTGCCTCAGCAGCTGAGTGTAGCCGGCTGGTGCCACGGGCTGGTGCTTCTCTGCAGTTTTGTCCCTGATGGCCAGAGGACGGGAAGCAGGGAGGAACCGTGTCTGTTCTGGTATCTGCAGAGGCGGGTGGGACGGGGGCTTCTCCATGTGTCTCTGATTTGACACACTGAGTAGGAGGGAGAGGCGCAGCCTCGGCTAGGTCCCGTTTTATTCCTTCCCTGTGCCTGTAACAGCCCTCATTCCAGCTCAGCTGTATCCGATGATGAGCTGAAACACAAGCCTATGGGAGGGACTCGGAATCAGCACATATACGTGTGTGTATATATACATGTATGTGTAGTATGCCCTCCCGTTTATACATATAAAGACAATATACACCAAAGTTAGGTACAGGAGGAGAACTGGTGCTACTCCTTCTGTATTCTTGTAATTTTGACTCTTCTCTAAGTATCTGAGTTGCCAGTTCTGGCCTCTTCTGGCCCACAGCTATTTTGAGATCGTGAACTTCAGAGACAGCAGAGTGATGATCAAGTTTCCCTTTCCTTTTCTCCCACTTGCTCAAATAGCAACATTTTTTCTGCAAATATGTTAGAGGACTGTTACAATAATTATATAGATAAATGTATGTGTGTTTATGTGCCTATATATATATAAAATAATTTAAAAATTCGTAAATCTAATTTGAAGTTCTACATATGAAAACATGCAATACAAAAAAATTCCGTCCGTATCCATTTGTATGGGACTTTGTTCTCTGGCACAAGCTAAATACATCTGTTACAGAGGAATAGAAACAAACACAACATATCGATCTTGATTAAATCAGTGTGCTGCTAAAGTAACATGCTTCAAATTAATTTTTACTGTGGGATACAATAACCTGCCTATTCACTGGCACAAAAGCAGTGCGTACAGCTAGTGCAAGAGTATTACATTTCTCTTGAGGTGGAATAAACAGTTTTATAAAAAAACCCTTATTTGATTACTATATTATCTTCTATTAGCTATGAGTTGTCTGTGGCCAACTTTTGAATTATTTAACAGTCCAGCTGTATATTTGCTGGGAATAAATATGGCCACTTTGTGAATATTCTAGTATAGAGAATCTAAGCTGCAATAGCTTGAGTTGGCTGAAATGGGAAATGTTTCTTGTCCAAGGTCAGCTGAGTTCAACCCTTAGAATCTGGAGTTCAACAAGAAAAAAATATGTTGGCCAGGTTTCCCAAATATCTACCTTGTCACAATTTGTGTCATTCTGTCTCCTCTTCCCCATCTCCGTGTGCTTGTTTTGGGGTGAAGTGTAGCTTTGTGGGTATGCAGAGGCATAGGGGGCTGATTTCCTTCCAGTGCAGAAACTACTATTAAGAAAGTGGTTCCTATCTGTCCCCATAAAAGTAAAAACTGGCTCTTTGAATGTCTCCTCTTTAGCTCACATCTGCTGCAGTCCAACCTTCAAATTACTTGTCAAAAGTAACATATGGCTTGCAAGTAAAATTTAGAATGTGGGTAAATCCAAACATTGCAGTCTATTGTTCTGCCAGTGCTTTATGTGCACCACGAGCTGCAACAGCTTCCTCTTAATTGCTTTAACCGTGGCATCTCATCTTTGATGAAGGGAAAGATGCTAAAAACATGAGTGACGCTGCTACAGATCACTGAGGCAGGATTTACTTGCAGCTCAAGTTGTGACTGTACACCACCACCATGAGACAAAGGAAAGATCTCAAAAATAGTTCCCACTCCGAGGAAAGCTAGTGGCTTGCTGCGGAACAGAACGGCACTGTCTGTGACGTGCTGTCTGGCAGTCTAGCCCCATTTTTACACCTGCTTGGGCATTATTCCTACCACGTTTCCTTTCTTTCAGCGTCATCAGAGCATTTCACATAGCAATTGCTACCATATCGATGGTCCAATAGCAAAACCATAGTGTCACTAATAATCCAAGAGCATCTTAAAGGAATCCAGAGCAGTAGGATCCATACACTTTTTTTTTGCATCACATCAATGTCCTGCTCTGCAGAATTAACAAAAATGAAATGAGCTGATAGCAATAGAAACATTTCACTTCCAGAGTTCGCAATACTGCAATTTTGCAATGACTTGATCATAAATTCTGTTCCACCAAAGGCTCAATCTCCATCCCTGCCCACAATTCAGAATCTTTTCAGTTTCTTAATTCCCTTTGACTTTCTGAATAAAGATGATTTCTGGCCCTCCATCTATTGAAAACAATAGCTTCCTTCTGACTTCAAAAGGGATGTGTCCCTTAGGGCCCTACTGGCCTGTCCTGCTGCCTCGAGAGTTTGGGCCAGAAAAGAAAAGTAGGTTGAGATGTCTATTTAGAGAGTCCTTCACAGACATCTTTTCACAGGGACATTTCTAATTCAGTGTCATTGTTTTGGAATACTAAAATTATTATTTCAGGCAGGTTGCTTTCATGCATTATGCTACAATGTTGCTTGACTGCTTTCCAAACTGGAACAACTGAAAAATGTGAAGCGCTCGAATGACTTTAAATCACTCTAGTCAGGACTGAGTGATTTAAAATTATTGGAGTGCCTCACATTTTTATGAGCTCTCAGTTTGCAAGCAATGGAGGTCTGGGCAGTCCTGGGCTACAGCACTGCAAAAAACCAACTGTACATCAGTTTGAAAATGTTTGCATTTGAATTTGGAAATGGTAGGGATTTGGAGATATTTAACGCCACCATAATTAAAATCAGTGGCTGTACACTGACTGTAAAAAGGTCTGAGCTAAAGAAGTGTACAGATACAACATCATATTTTATAGCATCCTCTGCTCAGCAGTCCCTTCATTCGAATCACGACTCCTGGCCCCTTGGCCAGGCTGTACATTACTACATGTACCATGGCACCAAAGGAGATGTGGCTGTGTCTCGACATGCAGCACAGTACGGGAAAGAAATGACAACACCTGCAACATAGGGAACCACCACCCTTGGGAGAACATCCTTTTTTTTAAGGGTTAGCTCTTTCAGAGCTACCAGTTGTGCAGGGTACCTGCTCTCCTGCTCTCCTTCCATGCAGCAGTCCAACCCCTGGTAGTAGGATAACAGAGGAAAAAATAAAATATTTATCCCACAATAATATATCAGTTCAGTCCTTTTGGTTTTCATTTATTTATAGTGGCAACTCTTCTTTAATTCATAATACGGATTCAGAACAAAATTTATTGCAAAATACTCCACATAGAATGAGATCCCTAGCAGCCGTAAATGGGCATCATTTCACTGAAGCTCATGGATTTACACCTCTTAGTATCAGTTGGGGATCTGATCCATTATTTGTGGACTCTAAGTTCCTCATTAAGTTTTGCTTCTTTCTTTACCACAAAAGTACTGACAGGAAAATGTTAGTATCCGCACTTCTCTTAGTATCTTTCTTATTAATTTCAGTCAGCTCTTTTTTTAGTGACTTTTAACTTTGATGTTGCTAAGTATGACCACACTCTGAAGACTCTCGGTACTGGCAAATCTGTTTTCCTGGAATATCTTATGTTGTTTTCAGAATTGCATGATTGTGTGACATCTGCTCCACATCTCATACGTGATCGACTGAGTAGGTACAACCGTGGCAGATGGCTGATGACTCACCTCACAACACTGAGGTTTGCTTTCTGAGAAGCAGCATCTTCATATTCATTTTCTAGGAGTCCAAGAAAGATGTGACTGGTCTGCCTGGTTTGATAGCTGGTAATGGAAGTTACAGGAAATGCAACAGCAACGCGTATTCTAGGACTTGGGGTAATATTTTAAAATTCAGTTTACAGGCTACTATCAGATAAATCCACAGAAGGAAATCAGCTTCACTGCTGTATTTTCTAAATTTTAGGCATCTAAATAGCAAAACCTGGATCTCTGAACTAGATGCAGATCTAGGCTTCCTATGCAAAGGAGATACAGAATAATATTCACAGAAGCTGTTCACTTGAGTGAGGAATCAGGAAGCACCAGAGAAAAGGATATACCTTAAACCCTGTTCTCTCTGTGATTTGGCTGCTCTGTTCCAGGCTGGGGGGAATACCATGAAGATTCCCAGATCGCGGACCTGGGTGGAAGGACATTCCCAGCTCTTCTAACATTCCGCGCTAGATAACAGATGCACCTGCTATACCAGAGACCTTTGATCTGTTCCCTTCTCTGTTGACCGTCAGATTGAAACAAGCACAGCCCAGATAGCACGTGTAGCTTGGGTAGGCTAAATTCTGATTAGGTGTAAGGAAACTATTGCAAGAAGCCATGAGTTTGCTTATAATGACATTGCTTCACAAATGAACTTTGTTCATTACTAAAATTAAACAACCTCGGTACCAGTTTGTTATTCCCTCTCATTCTTACAGACTCCTTGGCCTGGCAGAACAAGATGACTGCAGGGAACTCCAAAGAGCCATTCCTAAACCACTTAATTTATAGCTCTATACCAAGACCACATGCATATATTAATTTAAAGATAAATATTGTTACATACATTGCAGTAGCTTAAATCAATAAACATCAACTTGTTTGCAAGCACATATTAATGTGCTTTATTCCATATTAAAAATGTACTTAGTGTTATAACAACTATATCCATATCCAAACCCTTTAGGATCAAAAAAAACCCATCCCAGCCTCACAAGCATCACATCAGAATGTGACTACCCAGCTTACGTATGCTTCAGTCCCAAAGACTAACACATCAAAATGCTTTAGTGGCCTGTTAACTATTTTTTTTTTTTCAGTCTCTGTGTCACAGACATATCATTCCCATTTCCACTACCCTTATGTCAACTAACAAAAGTTCCTAATAAGCTAAGTCTCTCGGAGGCTCTACTGCTAACGCCATTAACATTACCAAGGACCAGTACATGACTAACAGCTGTGTCCTAAGGAAACTGAACTCATACCTTCCATTTCCACATAAACTGCCCTAAAGTTAGAGAGCATCCCAGGAAGAAAAGAAGGGAGGAGATGATGGGTAGAGAGGAAAGAAGGAAGATGTTGTCATTCTGATTCATCCCATATGGAACATATATTAATCAGGTCTGACAGAGGAAGCCAGCAAGGGTGAGCAGGACTGTAATCCAGCAGTTACAAAGACATATTAATTAGATTAAGGGCTGCAACATTGTTCTCTTTCAAACATGGATGCCATGTCCACGAGTATTTGGAGTCATGTTCCCCATCCCTCTAGCCCAAAGTATGTTCCATTAAAAAATAACGGAAATGCTTCAGCAGAAAATGTTTAAAATACCTCTGACCAGAACAACCTAGAACTCAGTAGCCAGAGCTATGGACACAGAAAGGGACTACAGCATTCATGCTCCTGGCAACAGAGAGGGGAAGTGAGAATGTCTGCCCTACATCCTGGGTAAGTATTCCAACTACCAGGCAATGCCTCAAAGGGAAACTGCCTCTCTATGATTCTATTTATTTTATTTTTATTAGAAAGGCATTGCTGAGCAGCATTAAGACAAAAACTTTAGTTGTGTTTAAATGACCAATACGGTTAGTTTCTCTGAACTGCTAAACATAAAGGAAATTCTTCAAATGGTACCGGTGTCACTGTTCCCTGACAGCTGGTAACTAAAACCCCCTGCATGCCCCAGACCAGCAAAAGCTGAGTCTCCCTCCCCCAAATGGTATGTAATGATGGTAGCTAATTCACACAGAAAAGATCTTTTGGGGCTGATAATTCTCTCTCAGTAATTTTGTCATTCAAGTTCCACTAACAACTGTTGAGTTTACTCCATGGTGCCAAAGAGGTATATTAGATCCTTCAACTTCAAGCTATCCAGAGCTTACTCGGCTCATTTGGCACCTTGGTGTTGCTGACACATGCAGAACTTTAACAGATGGCCTTACAATACTGGCAGTTGTTTTGTGCTGTGCTAGTGGTGAGGGGAAATACTCTACACAAATTGTCTGCAATTCTGGAAAATAAATGAAGTACAAATCCATATTAACCTCAAAAGCCAAACTATAAAAAGTCAGATTAGTCATTTAACGATGTATGCGCTCTGAGTTAAATGTTCAGTTGCTGCAAAATGGCAATATTTCCCTGCAGCCAGGAGAACTATGCTTTGCTTCAGTTTCTACCAGGAATATCCATCAAGACTGTATCACTAGAAAGGTATCAAAATGCACGAGGAATAAGCCTTGAGACACTTTCTTATGGGATCAGCCCTGACTATCAGCAAAAGCACCTCCATAAACTGGATGCTTTCACATAAATCGTGAAGCAACAGGGTGCAACTTAAGTTAACTGAACCTTTTTTTCCCATGCCAGACAGAATTCAAGAAATAACACATCAGCTGCTGTGTGAATGTTGAAATCAACAGTGACGACCAAGTAAACAGCAATTTTACATTCTTCCTCACCCAGTTACAAAGAGTTGTACGTACCACAAGCTGCATTTTACACTCACTGGCTGCAGTGAAACTTGCACTGTACATAAAAGACCAGAATTGTTCCTCCTTGTTTCTAAACAAGGCTAAATTTTTCTCTTTTATTGTGCCAAATTTTCAGATATATCAACTGGGTTGAACAAGTAAACCACATATGCAGAATAATGCTTTTCAAAAGTAAACCCAATTATTTCCTTCACCAGTATATACACTCCATGAAATGTATGCTCACACATACATATTACAATCTACTGGTGCAAATGTAGAACAGGCTTTTAGAAAATCACAAATGTTTTAGTCCAATGCTCGCCTCTTCTATTTGCTTTAAATGAAACATAGCTCAAAAGATATTTCAAACTGAGATTTCAGAGGCTTCATCATTCAGTTCTCATCCATTTCAATATATTTAGTTAGATAATATCTCAGTCACCTTGTACGTTATTTTCACAATGTTAGTTACATTGAAATACAGTTCCCTTAGGTAGCTTCAAAGCCCTAGAAGGAAGTAAAACCCTAAAAGCATTATCATAAAAGAGTACTTCAAATGCAAGAGGTACATTCCAGTCTTCTGCTGGGACTGAATCAAAGATGTATCCATTTTTTAAAAATTTTATTTTCTCCACTAAGGTTGTTTAAAACCATGGTTGCTGGAACTGGCGTAATACATTTGTGACTTTGATACAGGTGAGAAGATCTTTATCAGTTTTATGTCTAATTTTATACTGAAAGATCAAACAACTCCTAAGTTTGAAGCTGTTAACAAAAAAAAAATAAAATTAAAACAACTAAATTTCAGCTAGGTTTCATGTTTTCTTTTCCTCCCTCAGGACTCTTGCCAGACTAAGATGACACAACATAATTCCAGAAAGCACTTATACAAATGCAAGATAATCTGTCTCTGAAAGCATAAGTTATTTCTCATGACAAAAGAAAAATCAAAAGAAACGTTAAGCAGACACAGTCAAAATGTAGGAACATCAATCCCTCTGCTTCTCTTCCCAGGCGTAAACATTTTGTCAAACATTTCAACCTATGATCCTCAATGTAGCACTTCGCTGTGAAATTCCCAGGAGAGAAGGAGTTGGTATACTTATTTTAGTACCAATAATACAAGCACATCCTATCCTGGGAAGAGGTCCTCCCTTACAGATGCAGAATATGAGATAACATGATGGAGAAACTTCATGATCATCCGGTTACTGAGAGTCTTCCCAGCTTCTACAACAACTGGTCAGGGCTATCCCCTTCCTGGAGCCCATCCTCTGCAGAGCTCACCACAGGCCCACCGTGAACATTTCCTGCTCTTGGAACATACAGAAACCTTTCTGGCAAGAGGGACATGAAATGAAAGGAGTCTCTTGGGGAAACAAAAGGCAAAGGGGACAGGAGCACAGGATTTATTTTATCCATTCTAATAATATCCAGCACTCTACCAGACACTTTCTAGGGAAGTTTCAAGTAGTCTTGGACTAAACAATAATGGAATCATCTGCCTACAGCTGGAAGCAAAGGTCATTCTTAATGATTTGGAATGCTACATTTGGCAAAACAGTAGATTCAGGGGATTTATAAGTCTAAAAGAGAAAAAAAGCCCAAACAAGTGCAACATTTCCACAAAGAGATGACATCTGTTAGTGAATACAGATCTTTGTGCTGCAATTCATGTCCCAAGCTGGACATTACTCAATTTTGATATAACAAAATCCTATGGAATCAAATGCAGTTTGTCTTTGTGATTTACCTCTTTGCCCGTCCTACCTAATGTTTTCTGAAATAATATCCAAAATCTTTCTTCTGAAATACCTTTATAGTTTCAGTAGGCACTCCAGGCTCTGGAACTTTATCCAAGTAAGTAGTCAAGTCTTGATCCACATGTTCAAACACTAATGTTAACTTGGTCTCTCTGTCTGTTCGTGAGACGGTGCACACATCAAACAATCTGAGAGGAGGAAAAGAAAAGAGGAGGTGACTATACAGGAACCAGTACAGACATACATACGTTGCAGCTCATACATGTCTATTTAAATTTCTTACTGTATGTGGAATGGAAAAAAAGAGCTTTCCAAAGGTAGAGCAATCTTTGAGCTCTTGATTCATCAGACAACTACTGATACATCAATAATATCATCTCTCTCTTTCATCTGTGGATTCTGAAATAGGATTAAGTATTAAGAATTCATCAGCTGTTCGAAGTAAAGTAATTACATGAAAAGAAAATATTTTGGACAGAGCAACTAGAGTTAATACAGAGAATTCCTTGATATTTATCCACATTCCATGCTGCACACTTGCAGTCATTTAAAAAAAAATTGCAAGAAACATTTTTGAGAAAAAAAATATACAAGGTGTTTGTGTGTACCTTCAGTTTCTTCCCATGTAATTCCCATGCTCACTACTACATGGCTTTATAATTAAATCTCCTTTGGCAGAAACATAATTTTTTCTCTGATTACTTTCGCAAGTTCCTGGATGCAAGAAAACCTTCAGAGTCCTTTACAGTCTGGAAAAAAGGTTTTGCTTTTTGCACAAGATGCCACTCCTAAGAAAGCTTTCTTCTCTCATCACTTTCTGTCATTCTTTTACTGAAATTTCTTTATCATATCACCTTGTTGCACAACATCAACTTCAAACTAACTTGCAAAGCTCTTCATAATGTCACATTCCTATCTGATTACTCTAATTTCTATTGTTTTCTCTTTCTAATTAGGATTTTTCTCATCTTCTCCACTTCATCCACTGTACCAGCTTTAATCGCGGTTTTATCTTTATCACAAACATCTGCCCATCTTTCTGTGCTGCCCACCTATGCTCGTGCTAGTGACTTTCACTATCCTTCCTCAAGTCCCGCTTCTACAAAATCACAATAGGAAACCATTGTACAGACGGAAGGACGCTTGTTGCCAGCTCACATACTTTACTAATGTGTTTATCCATTTAGTTTTAAATTGTACAGATCAGATTGCTTTTCTCTCTCAAGTGACGTAGAAAACCAATTTCTACTTTTATTAGGTGACAATAGATTTAAAAAATGTATGGATACAGTTATTGAGAAAAAAGTCTCTGCAGTTAAACTGAAGACCTTATAATCGATAGCAAACCAAAGTAGTGTTGATACTACTGCTTATTTTGGTCAACATCATAGCAGTTACGTTGTTTTATTACATGTATCTGTCATCCTCTTGCCTAGAATAACTGCTTCCTTACTTTGTGCCAAGTGCAGGATTTCTGATAGCATTATCAAGTAATTTTTTTGTTCTTTGTCCTAAGCACTAAAGGTATTACATGCAGGATCGGTAGACAACAGATCACACAAAAAGCCTTGGGGGTCACTGCTCTTCAAAGAGGACACCTGACAAACAGAATAGAAAAACACTTTGTACTGAGTTTTTACTTCTTACCTTGAATCTGAAAATATTTCACAAGAGAAGGGAAGATAAGAATTGGCACACCTATCTGTGAAGACTGTCACCCAGGTTTCAGAGAGCAGAATGTTTCACTTGAGATGATAAAGATTTAACATGTAAAGGCCGTTGTCTCACTTTAACAGCATTTCCTAAATTGTCTTTGGTTAGACACTTAAAAATTATTTAGTATTCACCATGTTTTGAAAATGGATTCATGTACGTTCCTTTTAGCTTAAAGAAGCTTTTCAGTGAGTAACAATTTGGGAACCAGAATTACAGAATATGGAGAGACTGTTACCCTACCGCTACTAGAAGACTAATCTGTACTTAATCTCTAATCACTATGTGAACAAATATTAATTGAATTATTATGGTAACATAGTGACTGTAACACTGTGTCTTGGCACATTTCTCAAAAAGACAAATACAGTTCTTTTTATAATTCCCTTAATGGGGCATACACGGAAGATAGATGTTCTGTACACAGTAAATCGGTTTTGTGAAAAGTCACAAACCTTCCTGAAAAGTGAAATTTGCTGCTATTTGGCTGGAGTTTAATAATCTGCAATATATTCATATAAATCAATGTGGAATGTAGCCAGACTGCCTATAACCCCAACACATGCAAATAGAGAGGAGCCAGACAGGTCTGAACATCTGAACATAAACACTGGAAAATATTTCCAACTGTATGATTCCTTTGTGTTGACCTACATTTACCTAAAAATGTTCTAAAACACCTTTTTTGCCAGGTATTTAATACACTGGCAAAATTATCTTTTCAACTATAGCAGAATTATAATTCAAGAAAAAAAGGAAAAAAAGATTTCACTGTCTAGAATATAGAAGCAACACGTAATTTCCAAGTTGCTGTGGAGGGAAACGCTGATTCTCTATTTAATTCTTCTGTATGTGGCTTATTTTGATTCTGGCATTTTCTGGCACAGCAAAATAAGGAACTCAGAGGAATGCGATTCTAGTCACCTATTACTGAGTAATAATATTATCACTGAGTAATAATATTATCTTTTCTTTTCATACACCCTTTATGTGAAACTCTAAATGCTTTACTGTTAATAATAAAAACTCCAGATCCTGCACTGGGCTGGGTGGAAGCACATTGCGTTTACTCACACAGAAAATACAGCTGCTGCCTTAGAAAGATAATCATTTAAAGCACAGCTTATACGGATCTGCGATATTACAAAAAGACAACATCTGGCAGTGTCCATGCTAATCATTCTGGAAATAGGTTGAGAAAGACACAGCCTCTTTCTTTAGTAGCTTCCATAGGGATAAAGCTGCGTTTTATAAATTATATTCTTTTACATCCACTGTGAGAAAATCATCCATAGAGTTGTTGTCTTTAGCTAGGAACATCTCTGCTGTCTGCA
Organism: Aramus guarauna; assembly: GCA_013400195.1. NCBI lineage: Eukaryota > Metazoa > Chordata > Aves > Gruiformes > Aramidae > Aramus > Aramus guarauna. The sequence continues at coordinate 752,624 of VXBL01006513.1, read as the reverse complement.
GCGCACGTCTCCCAGACCATTTCCTCATTAGTTTCTGCGTGTAACGGGTCAGTTTTGCATGGGATTTGCTCTCTGGAACAGGCAACAGCAAAAGGCCGTTTATTTAAAGAGTTACTATGTGGACACTGTCCTAAGTGAAATAAATGTACCTCAATTAATACAGGATTTCCATACTAAATACTTTGTAAACACAAGCCCTGCCCTTCTATTGTACTTACAAAAGAAACCTTTGAATTATTTGATTAAAGTAAGATCCGCTATGGGAAATCCTGCAAGTATTTAACAAGATGTTTGGCTGGGAGTCATACACCGCCTCATGTGTCGATCTGAACTAGAACATTGTTGAACGGATGCTTACGGAGTACCTGTGTTTTAATGCAGACATTTTTTCAAGTTAGTTGTACTGAAGTAAAAAACAAACAAACAAACAAACAAAAAAGCTTATCAGCTACAAATCTATGTCTCTGTTTTATTTTGTGCCTTGTGCCTAGTGGATCTTATTATAACCTAGTAGAATACCTGCCTTCTTAGAAAAACAGTTGGTTTTTTTGAATGCGGAAAACTAGATGATGTGTCTTGAAGTCTCCATAGCTTCTTACAACAAGTAATCTGACAAATGCAACCTCAGTTCATCTTCATTTTACAATATGCAGTCTGAATGCTTAATGCTTTTATAGGAAAAGACAGTTATGCCAATTCCTTTGAAAACTATTGCATCTACTGACTGGTACTAATCTGATAACAGCTTGTAGAAAGTCGTAAAATGTTACTGGACTTGCTTTTGGGATGCTCTGAGAACGGCTATAAAGTTACCCACTTTCAAGTGGAATAAACAATTTTTCCTGAGCAAACTGAGATAACAGTAATGGAGATCAAACCCACCAGCCCAAGACACCTGCAAAAAACACCAAAACCCAGATCTGACTAAGACCTGAAAAAGAAAAATTGTAGGACATCAGTTCTCTTGGCTATTGTCAAGCAGATGAGTAAATACATCTGGAAATTTAGCCAGATGATAGTCAAAGGAAAGACCAAAGAATTAGATAGTTGCTGCCAATACACCCAAAGGCTTATTGTTATTTTTATTGCAGCATGACTAATCTAACATGAACACATATCCCTTTACTTTGCTGGTCACTCACAGCACTGATCAAAAACATAGTCCTTGCCCTCTCAAGTTTTTCAATAACATGGATTTACTTTAATTTTTCTTAGGAATAGTGTCTTTCTAGGAGGAGTCACGTCCTAGCTTATGCATGACAGAGAAAGAGAACTGGAGTAGTAGAAATGTTTAAGACTGTGGTGTGGTAAGTAGTGGCATAGTAACATGCTACAGTTTTAAGGCCTGGTAAGTCTGGACGAAGACTCAGATGGAAAGAGTGTGGTGGTCTCAACCTAACACCAAAAGGTTTTTATCCACATGACAGAAAACCAGCACAGAATTTATGTATGATTGATAGTGTTTACGCAAACACCACAAGATTAGGATACCAAGACTATTGCAGGTCATGATTGAGGTTTATCTTAGAATCATAGAATCATGGGATCACAGAATCATAGAATGGTTTGGGTTGGAAAGAACCTTAAAGATCATCTAGTTCCAGCCCCCCGCCATGGGCAGGGATACCCTCCACTAGACCAGGCTGCCCAAAGCCCCATCCAACCTGGCCTTGAACACTTCCAGGGATGGGGCATCCACAACTTTTCTACCAAGCAGATCCCTGAAGAGGCCAAAGTCTGCTCTCCTGAAGCCCAGGGTAGTGAGCTTGCTATGCACCCTCCTTGCTGTCCTAAGGACCTTGAACTCCACCATTTCATGGTCACTGCAGCCAAGGCTGCCCTTGAGCTTCACATTCCCCACTAGCCTCTCCTTGTTGGTGAGAACAAGGTCCAGCATGGCACCTCTCCTTGTTGGCTCCTCTGTCACTTGGAGAAGGAAGTTATCAATGCATTCCAGGAACCTCCTGGATTGCTTATGCCTGGCTGTGTTGTCCCTCCAACAGATATCGGGTTGGAGGTTGAAGTCCCCCATGAGGACCAGGGCTAGTGAACATGAGGCTGCTTATTCTATCTGTCTATAGAGGGCCTGATCTGCTCAGTCTTCCTGGTCGGGTGGCCTATAGCAGACCCCCACAATAGTGTCTCCTGTCCCTGCTCTTCCTTTAATCCTGACCCGTAAGCTCTTGGTCAGCTCCTCATCCATCCCCAGGTGGAGCTCCATGCACTCCAGCTGGTCATTGACATAGAGGGTGACACCCCCTCCTCATTTCCCCTGCCTGTCCTTCCTAAAGAGCTTGTATCCTTCCATTCCAACACTCCAGTCCCATCTCACCACGTCTCCGTGATGCCAATGAGATCATAGCCCTGCAGGTGTACATCAAGACTTAGGATATGCCTCCACGGCAGACTGCAAGATAATGCAGAGACACTTAGACCACGCTCAACTGACCCACCTCGGTACTGAAAACGTACGGCGTGACAGCACAGCACTGCCTGCAGCACAGTAAACTAGCCCACCATGAGCTCCATCCAGCAGCAGCCAGATGCCATATTTTAATTACTCAAGTCAAACTCGATTAATTAAAATCAGCTTGGGTATCTCTATACTGCTCATGGCAACTTCTTATCTCAAATCCTTATTCTCTACGTTTCTTCTGGGTTCTTGGAGTTCGTGAACATTTTTCCTGCTTCGCTACCCTTCCAGGAAAGAGTAGCAGGATCTCTTCTTGTCTTCAGAAGAAACCTTTCAGGCAAATAGCAGTAAAGGGCAGAACATAACATCAGATAAAACAACTGAATTTATCTAGGACAGGCAGATGTTATGCAGATAGATGTTTTCAACTCTGCAGTCACTCATTCATTATCGGCTCTGCACAGAGCAGAGCTACTGCGAAGAAGCAATGGCATGATGAAAGCAAGGCAGCAGAAAGTCCTGTCCTGGAGATCTGCTCCAGCAGAGCCCAGCCAATATTCTTGCTTATAGCCCACTCACCAGTGAGGCTTAAGGGAAAGAAGGGGGATATTAGGACGACAAGGCAATCGTTCATCTGCAAGCTGAGCTTTGTGCTGTAATTTTTTCCAGTCTCTCTCCCTTTCTGACTTGGAAAAATTATTTAAAATGCTTAGCTGTATAAATGATGTTTTTGTTCTTTAAGTGTGTGTGAGGAAGAGAGACAGAGAAAGTGACAGAGAGAAATAGATGCTCTTGAAAGCGAAGTAAATAGCACTGGCTAAAGTCCGATAGTGTGGGCTGACTGGGCAAGCTTTCAACGCTCAGTACCGACTGCAGCCCTGACCTGCAACACCCCTGCTCTCCTGCGCTGGGCCCCACTTGAGCAACGACGAGCCCTGGTGCCAGACTGAATGGTTTTGTGATGCAGACAAATGTCTGCTCCGATGAAACCACCAAACCTAATTTTCATTTTCAACAGAAGCCAAGATTTGTGCCCAAAAGATGAAAAGGCCAAGTACATTTATCCTGTGCCACCCAAGTCAGTAAAAGATTCAGTTGTTAAGAGTTTTACTTCAAGGAAAAATACGCCTGACACGACGTTCTCTGCACCTCTCTTTGTTTATAGCAGCATGCTGTCTTTTTTAGCCCTCACACTGCCATTTCTTGTTCACCTTCTTTGAGAAGGGAGATTATTTTTAATGGGCAAGGAACAGAAATGGATCTGGTAAGGCTCAGTAATTCAAACAGTATCCTTCCTTGCAGAACTTCACTTTCAGGACTTGTCCTACAGTTCACCAGTTTTCCAAATACTTACTCCTCACTAGCCCATTAACGGCTTCGTCTTACTGCAATTGATTTTAAATCCAAACTGGTCACACACTGAGCAATTGCCATTACCGAGGGAAAACACCAGCCCGCTGGTGCCTACGCTTACTCCTGTGCACTGCTCTACCAAACAGACCGTCAGATTCTCTCTGCGAGGGACAGGCCAAGTCACCCCCAAATCAGAAAAATAACGTGGCCTGTTACGAAGACAGTTGCTGACAGATTGTTTAGGATCAGCAATAGCTGTCTGACCTATTCATAGTGCTCTCATGTGATCCTCCAGCAAGCAAATGTACACTGCCTTTCAGAGTCACGTACGCTGCCGTTATACAGTACTGAGAGCTTCCAGTAAGCTTCCATCAGCTTCCAGTTCAGCGTACAAATTCGAGATGGCCCGATGCATTGGCAGTGCATGTGCATCTTTGATTAAGTGTTTTAGATTTTCTGTAGAATGCCTTCCTCAGGGAAAGCCACATTCCTTTTTACATTCCCTAAATTGCTCAGCATGTAAATAAAACTTATGTCTGAATATTGGTTTTGTTTAATTCAAATGAAAAGAGCACAGAAGCTATTCTGGACTCCCAGCTGTACCTGGTGCAAGATGGGATACAACAAAAGCCGGGTTTTATTCATGTGTAGCTCACAGTCAAACTGATTGCTACAGGCTCCACATTTCAGCTTACATTTTCAAATCATGCTTGTGCCAAACCTACAGGATCTAAATCCAAGGTGATCATTTCTTCCCCAGATTTAAAGAAAACCAACAACTCATCTTTGAAAGATTTTACAACAGTATAAATTATCATTCATTCTTTAGTAGCTTAATAATCTAATCTATCTACACTTGAGACTCAATGGTGATGCCAACATATAAAAAGTAACAAAGGAAATAATAACCCTCCACTTCATATAAAAAGTATTCACAGGAAAAAATCAAATGTCCTGTTTGATACTCTGTGCTATCTCATAGTTTTTTAAGTCCTTACAATATCACAGCAGTTCCCGAGGTGTTTAATTCAGCATTAAGTGGTAAGTAATTCCAATGCAAATTTGATTCCAAGCTCTTGCTTTTTAGAGGTGCATGGGGAAACCTAAAAAACCAAGAAGCAGGTACTGTAGAAGATGACAGAAGAGATCTACTGTTTTGATGCTTACCATCAATTCAGGGACTGCTCTTCCTGAACGACCTCCAGGTTATTCTACAGCCACAACCCAACTGGGGGATGGCGGCTGTACGCAAAACTCAGGTTCTGTTTGAACCTCAATTAACTTTCCAGCGTACACTAAGGCCTCGGGAATACAAACAACCACAGCCTGACTGATAGTACTTCTGAAGGGCAAATCTAGTCGTCAGACCCATTGAACAAGTAAGGTAAGGGCGCTTGCTAAATGGTGCAAACGCACCTGAGCCCTGATGAGTTGCTACCACTTCCTAGGAAGAAGGGCCAGTACTGGCAGCAGCTGAAAGGAGCCCGAAGTTGGTGATGAGGAGGGGAGAGAGAAGACTGGGTGCAAAACATCTTGCTGTGGTTCTTTTACTGCCATTAACTACAGTTTTGATTAAGACCCTCAGAAAAAGTAGTGATCTGTGAGACACCAACACATTAAAGCCTTCTAGGAAAATACCTTTCTACAATGTTTCACAGGTAGAGATGGACCAAACGATCTGTGTTTCTCAAAGAAGGGTCAAGAGCTGACTTTTAGAAAGGGAAAACTTCCACAACACTGTGAACTCCACTGCAAAAGCAAAAGAGCAGGAAAACAGAAGAAAAAAAAGCCTGAAGAAAAATAAAAGGTTAAATTGGCTAAAGTTGACATTACTGATATGCACAAAGTAAATAAATAGCGACACACAAAGTAAATAAATAGCATATATGTTAGTAAAGACAGCTGTTAATTTGAAAACTAAATTAATTCGCTTTAGTCCTTTGAATTTTGTTGTTCTAATGTATGTAAGGAATTATTAAGGAAATCTGTAGCCTTTTTAATGTAACATGCTGTATATCCATGCATTAACCAGAAAGCAATTAGTATACACAGGACTAAAACAGAAAAACATTGCATGGTTCACTGGCATGCCCATTTGTTTATATTTGGGTTTATTATTATGTATCATTTCTTAAATACAATGTTCTTGGCTCTCTAGATGACACTATAGCAAAGAAAATCCTTGGTAAGAGAATGAAACAAGCGCTACTCTGGGAAATTAGGTGCAAGCTTCTTACGGAGTCTGTTTATTGCTATGACAGCACAGTCAGTTGACGTAGCACAAGCTTTGAGCAGTATTTTATGAAATGTTTTTTAAATCTGTCAGTACAAAAATGCAATTTTGGAGTTAGCGTAGTAGTGTGCAGAGAAAACCTGTCATAGATCTTGATCTTGCACGATCCACTAGCCCTGAACTACCAAAGTACTTACGCTGCACTTAACTTCCAGCATGCAAATAACCTAAGTGACTTCTAAGGAAGTATACATCATCTAAAGCTTCATCTCCCCTATATGCCTGGTATCTTTCAGAAATGAAAGCAGAGAAGGGAAAAAAAAAAAAAAGGAAAAAAAAGAGAGAATGCATTGTCTGGACACATGGAAAGAAAGAGGGCAAAAAAGGTCATTTTTCTCTTCCTTATACTCAGCCAGTCATTACCTGGACAGAGCAATGTAAATCCCTGTATGCCATTTAAACCCATTATCTACTACGATAGTTGGTGTTTGGGTTCCTGCTCTGGCTTCTCTTACCCCTACAGTGAGAATTCTGCAACTTGGGGCCCTGCATGTGAGCTCCCCTTTTGCCCCTCAGTGTCCGTATCTGTACCACAGTCTCTCCTTCCTAACTTTTTAATTACCTTTAAGAGTCGAGTTAATTCTTGAATATGGCCATACATCTCTGAAAATGATGTTCATGATTTATTTGAAAGAATTCATCACAATATTTGTTTTTTCCTTAAATTCTGAAATGAACAAAACTGTGAACCATCGCTTCCTCAGTCCTTACCTAGGGGACTAGAAAACAGCAATGGATATGAACAGTTCTTGTTATCTGACAAATGGAAACAGCAATTTAACACCAGATATTTAAACTGCATGAAAACAACTTTTAGAAAATGTCTAAATCTGTTGAAACAATCTGTTTATGGATTCACTAGAACTGCTCAAAATTTCCTGAAAACGGACCAGACATACCCACCCACTTCCAGCACAAGCACGGCGGTTAGGCGGAGAACGCAGTTGCCACATTGAGCAACAGACCAAGTGAAAATCCAAAAGGTGTCTTACATTTTGTGTGTTGATTTCCACGCATGCTTGCGTCCTGCATGAGGTTAAAAGACATAAAAATAGAGATGCAGTTCCCGGTGCTTTTTGGCTACACTTGATATGGGGAAAGACTTTGATCAGGCTTTGGTGCCAGATGTATTCCCAAGAAGCCCATGTGCCGTGATGCCAGGGGCACCAGTAACTTCAAAGGGAATGCCACCAGTCTTCAGCAAAACCTGGATGGGACCACAGTGAACTCAACTGACCTCCCAGTGGCACTGTACCACGTCCTGTCACCACCACTGACTGTGCTACGAATCACATCCCGTCTGCCCAAAAGTAAACAGTGCTCTGGCGATTTCCAAAAATCAAAAGACAAAGGCAATTGCTTACATGGGTAAGCAAAACAAACAGGATTCGGCCAGGTTGTGGGAGGCAGCCAGATTTATGCACCTAAACATTCTACTCCTCTTTATAAGTTACCTTCTAAAAGAAAAAAATGAGTGGTAGAGATTAATCTATGACTTTACAGGAGAAAGAAAACAGTGAGGGGATATTTATTCTAAAACCAAAGCATAAAAACTAAAGGAATACGACGTTAAGGTAACACTTCAATTCAGCACATCCAGACGGCAGATTTAAGGCTTGCAAGAAAACTAACAACTCCGTTGTCTTCGGCTACCCATCATCAGACAGCTCAAATGCCGTCCATCTACACAACAGGCTAGCAGAGCTGGTGGAGTGCTGAGTTCTCCTCTCAGCTACCGTGGAAGAAACACAACTCATGCAATGGAGCTGCTCAAGGGTTTGGTGGTTAGTCTGAACGGGTCGTGCAGGCCTCCAGATAGTCAAGGGAAAGAAGCAGGTTGGTTGAATCACTCTTGGGGGGAGTACTGTCTCTCCTTGCTTGCTATGGAAGACGCCTGGATGACTAATTTAGACAAGATGCTTGATTTAACTGAATTTAGGAGAGATGACTCTTTCCCAGGAAGACTATAACTGAGAAATTTTACTTGGTGGGTTTCCAGATTATGTTCAACTGATCTTTGGAGATATTTAAAAATATTTCTTCTCATGAGGAACTTAAAACAAAATGAGAGAGATGTCAAAAGAAGAAAAAAAAAAAAAAAGACGCTGAATACGCCTCTGCCCTATTCACTTAACCCCCACGGACCAGAATCTGTCCTACAAAGCTCTGCACGCAGGAGGAGCCTTTACCTAAGCCTCATGAAGTCAGTACATGTATTTAATTGGCTTTGGCTCAGGTCCAGAATTTTCTTTGATTTGAAAGGGAGTTTCACCTGTGACAAACTTGCAGGATTGAGTTTAATATTCATGTTGTACAGAACAGAAACAAATGGGACTAATAAATCTTCAATAGATATTTACAAGATTTTTCTGGCTTAATAAATTTAGCCAGGGGGCAACTGCTCTTAAACACTCGATACATAAAAAGGGATCCTCGTTTCCATTAGCATGCAAATTCCCTACACGTTTCATCGGAATTTAAGACATTACATCTTACAAGTTTTTAAAAATGTGGACTTCATGGCTGCTCTTTCTCACATTCACAGTCATTCACACAAGGCCATACAAGCTCCTTGGCTGTCACGTCATTTCTTCTACTAAGCTGTCTTTTTTTTTAATTTTACATTAATTCATAGCACATGCAAAGAAAACTAAAAATGCCTATTTCTGTAAGATTCTCAGGTGTATTCATCCTCCAGTTCTTCAGGTAGATGTCTAATACACGTCTCCTCCTTTCCCAGCCAGGTTACACGGCACCGTGAGCCAGCCATTTAAAGAGTAATGCACACGGAGTGAAGCATTCTACAGGCTGTACAGCTCTTTAAGTATTTCCTTTAAGCTCTTGCACACATATGTAAAAGAAAACAAATTAAAGATTATTTGCAGAGTTTGGCAATGAAAATGAGGTGTTAGTAGCATTTTGAGCTGGCAATAAATTTTATTCGACTGTTTTATTACTTCGGGGCAAAGGCAACTATTTCTTTTGGGGCGTCTTTTAGCAGCACGAGAGGAGGGTTTACATTTTAATGCATGGATAGTTTTGAAATAAATTCATCATTTTGCAAATGATAGTGTATGTCGGACGTAAATATAAAACTGTTTTGGTTGTTTTGCAACAATGTCTTTCACATTTCTGAAAGAAACGAGCGAACTATAATAAATCTTGCAAAACAAGGTCTGGTTCCTGGAGCCCTAAAACATTTTTACGTCTAGGCAAACGAAAACAAAGTACATCTACCCAAGCTCTGCGACATCCAGGCAGCCCGTGTCAGCTCGGGCTGTGCTGAGGAAGATCTGCGGACGGCAGAGTGTAATGGCTGAGGCTCCACAGCGCTAACATGGCTACGTGGCTTCCAGCTGGCTCAAAGCACCGGCAGAGCGAGTAGGCATCTGCCGGGGAAGGAGGCAGGGCTGGCTCACGCCTGCTTGCAAACGCTGCATGGACTTACCAAGCAGTGGACACGGATTACTTAAGGTCATAGAGCAAGCGGGTATCAAAACTGTCGAGCCTTAATTTGCCGGGAATTATCACTTCAGGTCTGTCCTGCTCTTGCACCATTCCCTAAGCTGTCTGCTCTTTCTCACTTCAGAAAAATACCGGGTGAAATGGAAATTGTTCTAACCCTTTCTAAGCCATGTGTGATTTTTTTATTAATGTAATTATTTTTATTTCGAGAATTAGGTAAGAGACATTGAGGGCTGAAGGAGTTGCTTCTCATTATTTTCTCTAATCCACCCCCAAACTCTACAATCACCCTATTTACCTCTGTTTGGAGAAACAGCACAGGAACTTACACCACAGCTAATGGTCTTCAGCCTTTGTACAGTTGACTAAAGAGGCAACACTACACACCACACAGGGCCCCCAGAATCAGCACACTCTACAAAAGCCTTTTCTGGCTGTGGTCAGCTTGCCTATGGCAGTGACACACTACTGTTGGGTTTTTTGGGGGGGTTCGTTTTTGTGTGTTGGTTTTTTTTCTTCTTAATTTCCATCTTTTTTCCATCTAACAGAAACACTTATCTCTCTTCGTTCTTCTTTAGAGCTTCCATTTATCTTCTATTTAGATATGAAATCAAGGAAAAGCCAAATTTTCACACTGTGAAATGTATGTAGCCATACTGGACATCATTATTTATGTACAATTTTTATGCAAATTTCCATGCTTATTGCACCACAGGCTTTTAATTAAGGTGTCACTGGACTATCAGCTATATCCGTTGCTATATCGTGTAACTTCTGTGCACGTGCCAATACTTACCAGTGGTACTGGCCTACAAAGACGAACATATACTTTTTCACCCACATGGCCAATATACAATGGAACAGCAGGAGTTAGAAAAAAAAAAAAGATTCCAAACTCAAGGAGGCAAGAGTAATTAAATTAATAGATACAGGGAACACATTAAGGAAATGTACAATCTTAGATAGTAAAGATATGGCTCCATTAATTGCAAGGGGAAAAAAAGACATCATAAAACTGTCAAGATAAGTTAAGTGATTTAGGAACCGCAGTCCCAAATTACAAAATAACCTAGGTATTTAGGGTCGTCAGTACATTTGAGAATCACTTATTGTCCAAAGTGTCACTTCTTGATGATTTTCAATTTGTATCCCACTGAATCATTAGAATATAGGATTGGAAGAAAAAAAAATTACTAGTTGCCTGCATTAATAAGCACCCAGGCAACAGACATTTATGAGGATGCACAGATACCCCAGGCCACAAGATGCTTCCTACTGGACCGCACCAAATGCAGAGGTAGAAGGAGAGCTACAGCCCTGGAGCTTTTCCTTACGGTGCATTCTAGTTGGGAGAGCCTCACCGTCACCCCAGGTCCCTGCAGCAGTAGGATACTCGTGAAATAAAACTCCTAAGTTATTCCAGGAAGCTGACCTCTACCATTTTACACAGGATATTAAATAGACCCCAGCTGTCTCCACTTAGAAGTGACTTAGTTCATATGTTTTATAAAGGTCCATTCAGCCGCTTTCTGAGTTATCACAGAATTGACGTGACTTTCTGTGAAGAAGAAGTCAAACTTGCCAATGATTTCCCTTACCTACTTTTCATGCAGGCATGTCTTGGTTTTCGAACATCACAACTGGCATCTATATGTTCTGAAATAAGAATCTGTGCCTGGATTATGAAAATATTTGACTGAGAAGTAACTGCCTCAAGTCCATGTGGAAGAAAGATACACAGTAGAGTAATTTTTTTTGCTAAATCCAGGAAGACATAGTAGTCAATTTCCACGAATGCCTCTGCAGGCAAGCCTCTGTGGTATATGACTATGGTATATGACTATTGATCTAAGCGCAGTACAGTTTGCGTGAGTTCACTCCAGAAGGCAGAGAAGTGACATGGATTTAGATTTTCCAAAGCACAAGAACACTTGTTCAGGCTTGTGAAAATGACAGTGATCAATATATTAGAAATGCCATGCTAATCATGTCCATTCAGAAAATTTTAGTTAAATTATTTCAAGAACTCAACACTCTTTTTAAGAAGAGCCTCCATTTAAAAGCTTACAAGATGATATTGTAATATTCTTGTATAAAGGATGTGCTCTGGGATGAATATGTTCTGGAACGGAGTGAGTCATGCAATTTAAAGATGGCAATTTCATGCTTGAAAGAAGAAAGATCAAAGTGACTTTAAATTTCACAAGATTTGAAAACTTTAAAAAGGGTCAATATTAAAAGGAGGCACATATTCCCATCATCTAAATATTCCCTAAAGCCTTTAAAAATATATATTTGTACTGCACACAGGAGGAAAAAAAAACCATCTGTTTTAAAAATTAGTTCTGCTGCTTTGAAATATTGACATCCCCTGTTCAATTGCCTGCTGCAGCAGATTGTGCCCCAGTTAGGTTAAGCCATTAGATGTTTACTCTTTTGGATATTGCTTGGGCTCTTTGCCATCACATCAGGCTTTCTAATTTTCATTTACTCTTTCCAGAATACAGTTAATAAAATTTACTATTATATTATACTTAGGAGTGAGACAGTATTTCAGTTCCAAGTTCCAATTTTCAATGTCATGTAACTTTTTAAAAACAATTAGTTTTTGGGATGGTTTTCTTCCTGCTTTGCCATTATTCCCTTTCAATTTTTTCTTTTAACTTTAAAAAAGAAAACTGCTCAGACATTTTTAAGGCACAGACTTTAAACTAATTGCAGTCCTATGCATCTAAAAATCCTTACCGATGTTACAAAACAAAAATTCTGAGCTTCCTGGTATAAATGCAGTCAAATCTTGAAATTTTCATGTTTTTTCCTTTCCATATATACACACACATATGTAATACGCATATCCAAACAGCTTAATAGAGCAGCTTATTTGCTTTTCTACAATTATATTGTCTTAGTGGTTCCATAATAAAAAAGCTGTTCTCAAGCTTTGTAAATCAACCTATAAAAGAACTAGCTCCAACAAACACTCGACATAAAAAACGGTGGAGCAGAACCTGTTAGCATTATTGACTGATTTTAATTTTGCAGGCTATTGCTGAACAATGTGGGCTGACACGTTTTGAGATTATGGAAAAATAAAACTTTAAATTAAAAAAAAAATATTATATGAGAGAAAGGTATAGTGCCATTGCTTTCCAAGCACTCAGGTCTTGGATAATTTGGAGTGGACTATAAATTCCACCACCAGACATTTTCCCACTACTTGCAATTGCACAATCATGTAATTTGCTTGAAAGGAATTTGAGGGAATGAAACTATGTGTAGCATCAGAATTTTATCAATAATGAGATAATTAGCCCACTTAATGCCAAATCCTGATGAGACCAGTATGGCAGAGTGAAGGGAAATGAGAAAAATATGCAAGAGAAGCTACATCTGAGAAAGCTTTCAAAGGTGCCTTAAACCACTTGTAAGCTGCATGACTGGCCATCTCCGACACACATCTTCAACTACTCTTCCTCTTTTAAAAATTTACAAGTTTTGACCAAAAAGGCTTCTGCCAGAGCTTAAAATTGGGTACAGAGTAACCAGGCAATGTCCACCCATTCCAGCTACATCCTGTTCCCCTTAGTACTTTAATGCCAAGTGCAAAATAGAAGCAGATTGTCCAAAGTCAGTACATTTCACTGAAACCCACACTCTGCTATTAGGAGAAGTACACAATTTTTGCCAACTGATAAAAAAGTGTCTTGTACAAGCTCTTACCAACAATCCATATACTGTAGACTTTGGTAAAAAAGTAAGTTCCTCTATACTACTAATTTCTTCTTCGATTATCTACTTTAATTTTTTGAATTTTTTATTACTCCCTGTTTCTTAATCTCTCTTTTCTAAAGCCTGTTGTTACTACATCAAGTTTGGGAACCATCCCTTTCCTAAAAATATCAGATTTAATTATTGTGGACACTATGATTGTGTGTCTTGACTATACGAATTTCTTAAACCATCCATTGCAAGTTACTTCAGGCTATGCAGAGAGTGATGTCTCTTCTTTGTACTCCAGGAACAGCTGCTTCATTGACGGTGCCTGTAAGCTTTGTCTTTAAATCTTGTCTGATTTGTCCACTTTATTATGAACAGTGGTTGAAATTGTCCTTTATTACAGTTTTAGTAAACTTAGTTGACTTCCCAGCTTCTTCCCAAATGATAGGCTCAATGTCCTTTCACTGATCTAGAGGATGGCAGAAGATTTAAATTTGCTTTTTATGACTTAAGCTTTGTTTCTGCAGAATGGTCTTGTCCACCCTCAACTTTGGGTTACTGGAAACCAAGCTGTCTTTGAATGTATTTTCTTACAGACATCACAATATCCTATTGATTTGAGACATTCCAATGTAGCTAAAATGTCTTCTATAAAAAACTCTCTCATCAGTGTTATTCACTTATCTGGGTTTTATCTATAGCCACAAATACCTTTCGTTTTCAGTCAAATTGGTTACCTAACTCCTCTGTGCAACTTCTGACTATTGTTGTACTGCCATGGTCTTCAGTTCCAGTCTCATTTCTGTTTTCACTACTGCATAAGGATTTGCTCTTGAAATAACTCACACCTTTAGAAGATGTTTTAATCTGACCAAAGAAAATTAAAAAGTAATAAAACCTTCTTGATTTCTTAAGAAGAGAGACAACATGAATAATAAGCAGCATAGAATTAAGTAATGCCAGGTAACTTTTTTTTTTTTTCCCAAATGATATTACAAACGTAAAGGCAATGTGATGAACGGGATTCCGCGCAATGAAGAGATACAGGTGCTTAGCTCTGCAGAAGTACTAACTTGTCTGGGCCCTTCCAAGAATGCCAAATCTTTTAAGTTTAATGAGACATTTAATTCTGATTTTCACACTGTAGTCACTGATTCAATCCTGTCTGGATATGGGTATTATTGCTTTGATCACAACTTGTTGCTCAGCATTTTAAAAAAGCAGAGATGAACATTAAGGCAACAAATTGATTAGAGATGTCTGCCAGGAAACCACAAAGATCAGCGGGTAGGCCTATCTCCATTAACAATCTAGAAGGTTATCTAAGGATAAACAACACACTAATTAAAAGTGCAGATGCTGCTCAAGCTCTAAGTTGTAAAGATCACAAATACAAACAAAGTATGCTGTTAGATAAAATTAGCAAAATGAGATTCACCTTATAACCTACTTCCTAGCAGAGAAAAATAATATAGGTCATTAACTTTCACTGTCCTGAAGAAACCTGGAAATCAATAATAAAGGTTCTAGTGCTGTGCTAGCGAGTAACAAGTTAGACACAAACTTTCAACACTGTTCAGGAATCAGAAAGTCACTAACTGTAGCTATAGAAGCATTTTCTCTTGAAGAGGGGAGATGTACATAACACTGAAATGACCGTGTCTGTGATGCAACCTGGAGTTGTGGGTAAGCACAACATTGTACATATTGCTTAGGCGACAGCATAGAGATAGACATCAAATATTTCAGAGGGCACATACTAAGGTAGAGAGGAATTATTTGTGGTGCTAAAAGGGAATGTAATTCAGAGGAGGGAAACAGGACAACAGAAATTCTGAGTCCCTATCAGTGAAAAACCTCCTAATGGAAGAACTATTTTTTTTTACTCCAGTTTGGTGAACTCAGTAGTTGCAGCACCTAAAATCTGAATGGTAAAGTCTCAAATGTGCATGCTTGATGGGAGACCTCTGCAGTCTGCCTGTCCTAATGCATTTTTGTTCATCTTAACATTAGGAATTTATGATTTGAACAGCCAGAGCTGTTTGAATCGGTGTAGCTCTACGGACTTTAACTTCACCAGCAGAAATTCAAGCCTTACATTTACAACTGCATTCTTGGGTTAGCTGGCAGACGTGGATGCAATCCCCCCATCAGTAGCAAGTGTTAAGTTGCTCACACAGATGAACAGTTAACTGTGCATATTGTTTTTCAGAATATAATACAAGAATAACCAGAAGATCTTCCTTCAACTGTAATTGTATATATGATGACCCACTACTGCAAAGTCAGAGCGCTTAAAGATCAGAACCATCTTTTTCTGGAGAATACCATCTGAATATAATTTATTGAAGGGCCGTCATTTATTATGAGACACATTGACATTCTAGACAGCCACTAGAGTTTTCTAGGCAAATGATCTGATCACCAGTGAGGGCAACTGAAAAGAAAAAATCATACATAATACTGTAAATCTGAAGAATCTAATTTCATCTTTAATATGCAACATAAAATCTCATCACAATACATTAATGTGATGAGGAAAGGGGTAGTAAGTCAAAGGCAGGAGAATGATAGAATGTGGGAATCTTACTAAGACTTACTAAAAGGGACATAATTTTAACACTGATACAATGTATCTATGACAAACCCACCATATTTCTATTTATATGTTGGATTTTATTATAACTTTATTCAAAATGCTATTGCTAGAGATGTTTAAGATTGTTGTAATTAAAAGACTTCCATATCCTATATTACATTTTTAATATCACAGGGTTTTTTAAAATGTATGATTATGTATTTCTGTGCATTAACGGTTTCCAATTTTTTTGTATAAACACTCCCAAGGAGTCCAATTCTTTGTCATAATGAATGAAATTTAAATGTGACATTCAGTGGCTTCACAGCCCTCCCTTTTTATGGGGAAGGAGCAGAGTGGGCAAAGTCCTCTAAGGTTGTTTCACTTCGGCGGTAGCTGTGTATCCAAACGAATCCTCCCCCCCAAACATCTAAGCACAGTCAGTACATTCCCAATTCCTACTGCCAAGTTAAAATGAAAACGGCCTTAGTTCAGAAATGATTGAGGTGGTTTGCTCTAATCAAATTAAACCAGCCAAATGTTCTTTTCAAAGGTAACTGTCTACTCTGCAGCTGTATGCAAAATACCACATCAAATGTGGAAAAAAAAAAAAAAAAAAAGAAAAAAAGTGATAGAATTCTATCCTTACAGTAGAGCCCTGGCTCCACAGATGAAGAGAAACAAAAGCACCAGTGCAGCTAGGAATTACATTCACAGAAAGCTCCTAGAAATATGCTAACTTAAGAAACAGTGAACAAAGTACTGAAATTTCCAGTTTATAATTAATGATTTCAGGGAGAAGAGAATTCTCTGACATTGTTAAACAGCAACAGACACCTTCAGTTATTTATCATAGTGACCACACTTGAAATTGATATTAAAAGACTAGCCAACGCTTCACATATAAAAGAAAAAAAAAACACCAAAAAACACATAGGCTTTTCCATTCTATTTCTCACTTCCCTTCTCTGCTTCTATCAAAATGTGTAACATTCTGCACTGACTAATGTTGCAAAAGTCCAAACTCAAGAGGTTTCATCTAAACTCAGTATGATTCATCTGCACTAGAATTGAGTTTTCAATCATTAAATATGGGAAATGCCTACAAAGATGAATTCATATGTGAGTTATTTAATTTTTTTTCTTTTGCTAAGAAAAGATCAGTCCCCTGTTAATGATAATCCAGAATGATAACCAGTCGGTGCTAGTATGAACACTTTTAAAACAGTATGGAAATTTTTGCTAAATTTGTAAATTGTTTGCTAGGCATGTCATGGGGAATCTACCCCAGGGCAACTCTCCCAGTATCAGCAAATGGGCACATTCCAGTACCCCCTGTATTTAGGTATCTGAAATCATCACCTGGTCCTGATGCTCCTTAGGCTAGAGACCCATCTTCTTCTAAAACCCTAAAAAGACATCTAAAGCATCATATGGAAGAGCTTCTTATTACTTACATAAACGTTCTTTGTTTTGCCTAAAGAAAACACAAATGTGTTGTTAGAATACTAAGGCCTGATTTTAAAAGGATTATTTAGTGGAATATTTCCCTGTGAACGTTTTCTAAGGATGGGACAAATCTTCAAAGGCTAAGGGTAAATAAATAAATAGGAAAATCAATACAATAATTTGGAGGCAATGAGGTATTTTGAAACAGTTCAGAAATCAACAATCACATTTCCACTCTTTGATGACCATCTCATCAAAAGTTTCCCAAATGGAGGTTTCCCAAATGGAAAATGTCAAAGTACACCATGGAAAAAACCACTCCTTGGAAAATTCTGAAGTGGTTTGTTTATTAAATACAAACGCTCTACAGTTCAAAGATATAGCTTTTAAACAATCATGCGTGCGTAATTTAAAAAATTTTTCAGAATATAAGAAAAATACATGAAGAACTGATATAGAAAGAGAAATTCCCTCTCTCTTGAATGAAAAAACACAGCTTAGTTATATATGTATATGGGCACAGTTATCTTTTGATAATTTCTTAGGTCATTAAGAATCAACTTGTTCAGCAAAACTGGAAAACAACCAGATTTCACACAAAGAGTAAAAAGCAAATGCTCCATATACAGCTGCAAAGTTCTGGAATGAACAGCAACTTCTATTTTATTTAGGGTTATGAAACTTTATAAAATAATTTTAAAACTTCAGAACTAAATCAAGTCACTAAGAATTACTACAAAGACAAATAACCACTCCAGATGCCAAATTCACGTTACTGCTACCTCAAGATAATTATATTATTTATTCTGCTTGATTTATGTTAATTTTTAAGAGAGAATTCTCTAGAAATAAGGCTTCAACTAACGCAATACATGAATAAGAAATCAGTATCTGTGATTCATGTTGTTACCTATACAGTCCTTGAACTCTATTCAGAAAAGCATTTTAAATTTCAGCGCATACTTAATATCATAGCTAGTTCTATTTGATAATGCACTTAGATCTGAGCTAAACTTCAAACAATGACCTCAATCCCACTGAGCGTACCTGGGGGACTCACTTAGTGCTTTGCTAAGTCACAGCCTCCAGCCTCCTCTCTTTCAAACACCTGGAAAGCGAGCACTTTCCTTCTCCCTGCTCTGTTCCACCCATCAGCCAGCACCATGAAGCAAACTGGAAAGACCCAATTAATCTACCCTGGCCCCTGTTTGCTGGGCTGGACCATCCACTCTCCTGCCCTTTTCAAGGCTTAGCTCTGAATCCTGGACCCCACTCCATTAATCCAGAGGATGCTGATGCTTTGCCAGGCAGTCACAGGCTGTCACCAGCAATGGTTGTGCCAGAATGAGTTGGTTTTCCATTTTGGGCAGGACCCATCAAGACTAGATCTCTCCACGAACAGCACAGACACAACCATGCATAGATTTAAAGAAGGAGGGAAGCACTGGACATAATCTAAAATGACTAACATTTACTCACACAAAGACTGGAAACATGTTTTTTTGTAAAAAGCTTAGATTCAGAGTAAGATAAAATACTTTTTGAAGAAAGCTTGTACTCACTCCAGAAAATTTCCTAAAGCTCAGAAGGCTATTCCGTATTCAACCCTTCCTTCCTGACATGCTTATCTTGTCCTGTTTCTGGCAGACCATGTATTCAGACTAAATCATCACACCCATTACTAATAAACAATTCATATGGACAGGAAGAACATCACTTATTTTCCCTGTATGTGCTTATTCTGCATACTGTAGGGTTGCAAGCAGATTATGACAGGCCAGCATTCATGTGCACTCACTTCACAATGTCCTCTGCTAACTCAACAAGCTTCTCAAACCCTACCTACTGCCAAACCCTGTTCAGTGTCAACCACATCATCCCCCTTTGCCCTCTTGCCATCAGAGAAGCCATGTTTCCAGGCAGGCAGTCCCTCCCTCCCCAAGACCTTTGCAGCGTTCCTCCTCACAGCCGTCGGTCAGTGCAGGGACCATCTCCCTTCCCCTCCAACCATCACTGCTCTCCAGCCTGGAAATGCCTCTCTCCTGCCAAGGCACTTCCCGTCTTCACATCTGCCTTGAAGACCATCCTGTTTGTGTTAAACAAAACTGACTCTGGAGCTCATTCAGTTTTTCCTTCCCATTACTCATCCACCTCTTCTACCTCAGCTGAGACTCATCTGCCACATTAATCCCTTTAACCTTGGCAAGTTGCAAGTTCAGTTTCTTCTGCTTCACTCCATCCCTGCATCTTATTTTACTCTTTCTGCACGCAAGACAATCCCTATACCTATGTAGGGGTAACCATTTCTTTCTCTCCAGCGGTCTGCCAGATGCCACGAGTGGTGCGACACAAAAATAAATTGTATCGCACAATACAGCACACTGCTGATCTGCAAGAATGATGTCACACCCTAGAAGCTTAACATTAGCTTGGCAGAAAAAGGAAGTAAGGAAGGAAGCAGAATTCACTGGAGACAAACAGCCCCTAAAATAGAAATGTTTCACTTGACGGGATGGAACATCTCAATGATTTCGAGAAGATCATCCTTTAAACGTATTAACAGTAGAGTAATAAAGCCAGCAGCCAATATCAGCGTCACCACAAACTGGAAAGAGAAACAAAATTAGCTACTGCATTTTGAAATTCTTCTCCCTCTGTATGTTCCCATACAATTTCAGTTTAACAAACGGAACGAAGCAAAACAACTACAAGTTCTAATTGCCTTGCAAAAGGTGAGCTAGGTATTGATGAGCTGATACAGACATGTTCTGAAGGCTCAATCTATCAGGTTAGACAGAGAATTTTAAGACATTTATAAACAGACACCCTCTAAGTACAATCCCATTTTAAGCACCAAGGCACCATACACTTCTGGGACCTTTGAGCAGAGTCAAGTGCTGGTCTTTATGTCAGGGCACAGAGGGATGGGGGAGGCACGTGTGCCCCAGCCTCTTCCCCCCACACGCAGGTTGCCTTGCCAAGGGAAGCAGTTGATGGGCTCCATCAAGTACTCAAGTGCAAACCAACAGACAACAGCATGGACCACTGGACTGCAAGAACAGAGGAAAAGCAACATGACGGTATTGCTGTACCACAGAGGGCAGCGTGCAGTGTCGTTTATATTTCTGTGGACATAAAGTAACATAAAACCTTGAACATGGTGTAATTGTGCAAACACTCGCAATTACTGCGTTTCCCCCACACTGATCCGTATACCGAAAAGACTGAGGTATAGCAGAGTTACACTTCCAGCTCGGTGGATCGTTCTGTTGAACCCAAGTCAATTAGCTGGGTCATCTGTTCTGCAAGTGAACAGGAAGGAGAGAACTGAGATTTTTAATTCCTTATTATATGGTAATGATGACCTTGAATGGCAAGATTTCTGACACTTATCTTTGAAATAACCCAGATTCGATTATATTCTAATAGATTAGAGTCAATATAATTTTGGCTATTTTAAAATGGAAGACTTACTAACCCATGAAAATACTAAAAAAGTTGCATTTATCAAAAAACTATGATCCAGGAAGCAAGAATATACAGCTTTGCAGGTTTGCTCTATTTGCTTAAGGTTCAACACTATTCAAACTGTTAAATACATATATATGTTAGAAAACAAGCATGGCAATAATTACAGTAGTCTGTCTCGTATATCACCTTCCCAGAGTGCAAATTCATAGTTTGATGGATGATTAACATAGGGAAAATTACTCATCTGATACCAGCAGGAGACAGATAAAATGAACACAATATATTTCTGAATTTAGCATTATAATCACAAGAAGAATTTTTACAGATATACTGCAGCAGGGAATACTCCCAGTTTTACACACAGGAATTTCCTGAATCTAATATGTCATTTATTCCTGGCAAAGTCTGTCCTTTGTCTACATATATTTCATTTTTCCGAAACAGAACAGCACTAAGCTACCTAAGTGCTGGACCAACTTTTGCCAGATTTAACTACTGTATATAGTAAAGCTTCAGTAAAGCACTACATCTTATCATCTGAAAGGGGAGCTAAAGGAGCACCTTAATCATCCTACAAGTTACAAAGGACATTCCAAAGCCTACAACATACCTAATTTTAGAGAAATTTGCAGTAAGATTTACTCTTGAAGATTCCATTTTTTACTTTGTTTTGTGAAGATAAATAGAATAGAGTAACGTGTCCTGATGGAGGGCAATTCTATATACAAGGGAAATGTGAATAGTAGAGGATTTTAAGCCATAGCAACCATCCTTTTAACTGTATTTTTCCTATGCCTTTCTGTATACTATTTTTGACAGGCTTACAAAATTTTAGACTAGTTCTCCAGGCCTTATTTCCATTATAGTCAATAGTCCAGAAACTTCCACTACCATCACTTTTCTGATGAAGATTACCCTTCCTTTCACCTCTTATCTTGCACCTCATTTAGCTTTATTCTGCAGCGAAGTCTTATCTAACTTCATTAGCTATCATTGTAAAAGCAACTGTGCTGCGAAAAATGCATCTCTTCATTGTACGAATATGGAAACGATAGACTTGGAGAGAACGAACGTGAAACAAAGCCCTCATAATTAGCAAGCAGTAGCATGGAAAAAGATGATTTTTATTTATTTATTTATTTAAAAAAGAATTATTCTATGCTGTTTAGATATTTCTACTTTATGGAGAAAATTCTGAAAGTTCCATCCCCAATGCCAAGCACTGGAAACCTGTTTTGGTTCTAAGCGTTTCTCAGGATTTTAGAAGAAGGGAATCTATGACCGCTCTGACAAACCTGGGCTGCAGCAGCAATGCTGCTCCTGCATCCTGGCTCTGTGACCAACAAAGCCATGGAGCTCTACCTCTGCCTACCAAGTACCAGGTCTTTCCCTCACCAAACCGTTCTTCGTGTTCAGTACCGCTTCATGGAGACAGAGAAGCCCTGAACTGCTGAGCTCCCTACTGTACCCTCTGGAGATGCCCAGACCTACCATCTGAGTTCAGGGTGACATGCAGCACAAGTTCATCTGGCCTCTGATTCCTGCCCTTGCCGTCAGGGCCACAACCGAGCACAGGGCGTATGCGGCTCGTCTGTTTGAAGTCTGCCTAAATTTTGACTCACAGAATGACTGTCAGTTTGCATTGAGCGACTCGTGGATCACACATGCCATTACTCAGAGGTAACAGATTCAACATTATATTCGCAGTTCTCATTTCTCTCAGGCTAGTTGCCTGTAATATTCAGAAAAAAGCTAGATGTCCCCTCAAAATAAAAAAAAAATTGATTTCAAATATTTGTGTTGTTATCCTCATGCTCTGAAAATTATGTACATTTTAATCCAGTATGTAGAAAATGCATTTGACATTATTTTTATTTAGCAGCCTGGCCATGATACCAGCTTCCCGAATGCATGTCCAAACAAAGAACATTTTTGTGAGCGTAATATGTTCAATAATTAAGTACGGCTAGGTCAGCTGCTTAAAATTGCAGATCTTCTTTTACAGTATTTCCTTTTCTGAGTATATTTACATAATACAAAAATAGATCTTTAATTTCAGTAAATTACAAATGCTTCTACCGTATTTTGTAACGGAACTGGGGCATTTAAATATTTTCAAATAATCTTTCATTGTGAGGGTATGATTTCAGTCACTCCAAAATGCTACTCATAGCTTCATCTGCTCTACAGATTAAAAACACTCACAACAGAGATGAGTTTTTAAATAGCATTCCTCACATCTTAGAAGAGATAATGTTTGAAATTGTTTCTTATATTCCCCTGCCTGTTTGTGGAAATCTGTGTGCAGCCAAGGTCCCAAGCATCCTGATGCATCACAGCACCCCTTGCCCCTGAAATGCTGCTTATGGCAAAGGATACAGGCTTCACAAGGTTACTGCGAGGACCTGTATCATACTTTCAGAGTTTTTTATATTGAAACTACGTTTTCATAATGCTGGATGAAATATCTGCTGCTTGCATAGAATGAATTTTCATTCAAACTTGTCAAAATATTTTAAGCTTCTATATATTTATGCAATGCTCTGTCAAGATTGCACTGCACTTAAACCCAAGCAAAACAAGCCTGCAGCTGCATAGTCAGTTCATCAAATAGCTCTTTGGAAAGACAGAATTTTATTTTCGTGATTTTTCTGAATTCAGGATTAGAAAGCTCTTAAAAAATATCTTTTATTTCATCTGGAAATATCTCAATGACAGAAAAATTCATAAGTATTGTTATGTTGGATTATTCCCAAACAAGGTTTACAATTTTCAAATATGTAAATGTCTAAACCTGGAACACTAAATCCTCACTTTCTCTCATACATTATTGGGCTGGGTTTCAGATATTTCGAGAGCTCTCGATTACCTCTCTACTGCCAGGGAAGAACTTTGTGTGTGCTCCTCTAAAAGCCAAGCCACTTGATTCGGCGATCAAATACGACATGTTCACACAAAGATGTCCCCACTTTTGAAATTTATTGACTAAGCCTCTGGCATTACTAGGTGCCAGCAAAATTAATGGTTATTAACCAAATTGTGTATTTGCTTGATTAGCAATGGAAAAGTGTGAGCTGCAGCCTGTATCCCACTGCTCGCTGCAGTGAGACCGATGACGCGCGCTCCGTTATCAGTATTTCAGAATACACATGCTTTGCCTATTCATTTTAGACAGAAATGAGACTGTTGTACTATGCCACCTTGAGATGAATAAAAATGAATGTATCTCTAGCTATTCACTTTTGTATTTTAAATACTATTCTCTGTCTCGCCTTTCCTCTTGCACCTACTACAAACCCTCTCATCTCAGATGCTAAACCAGGAGCTATAAGCAGGAGGATCACAGCTACAAGCCATTCTGAAGGTCACCTCTAACTTCAGAGTATCTATTTCTCTAGGACTGAAAGAGTCTTGGTGTTAGTGAAGTATAAAATATTTTCCTTTTGCTATGCAGTAGGTGTGTACAATAACACAAATAACAGGAAATACTCTTGTTAATACAGCACCATCAGCAAGATGCTGACCGGTTTCAAATCACTGCATACCTGGGTATCTGCAAAGCGAAGCTTACTTCATAATATTAATAAAAGACACTCACAGGCTGCTGGAGGTTTCCAGATATAGCAAAATGTAAGAGGTTACAGTAGGACCAGCCTTACCATTGAATCTGTTCAAGAACACAGGTCATTTATCCAGGGTTTACGCTACCGACACGACAGGAAGGACATCCTGGGGCCACTGCCGCCATTTTGCAAGCAAGGCCTGACATCTGCACTGTTGCACTCTTGGTAGCACAGTCATCAGCAGGCAGTGAAATGAGTACCAGTCAAACAGTATTCAACCATGAGGCCACCTGCAAAGCTTGAAGTCTTAAGCTGTTCTCTTTAACACAATAATCTACAACTCTCTAAAAAAGCATCTAAAAAGGTGGAACGCACATTCCACTACTGCTCTCATAATCTTTGCCATTTTGATAATGAATAGAGCTGCTAAAAATCAGCTGCAGCTGGCAGAACTAATACTTGAGACAAAACCAGGGAGACGTTGGGTTTTTTTGCATTCTCTGTTATGCCTGAGGAAATAGCATATATATGGCTCCTTGCCCATCCACTCAAACACTTAAGTCACACACCTATGCCTCTGGAGATGGGTGTTTGTGTGTGGGAGGCAATGCACAGGGATGAGGTGAGGTCTGGCAGGCAGCACCACGGCCTGCTGAAACCTCAAACCACACTTCATGTACACAGTTTAATGCCCGCTTCATCCACAAACCCAAACTGGTGTCCAGTCCATTTATGTACCCAAACTCTTGCTTGCCTAGCACATGTGCTAAAACCAGGACCCCGCTGACCAGGATGCCTGCCCCACCTCCTCACCTGACCACGTTGGGGTGCTCAAACGTCTCCAGGTGCCTCAAAACTGCCACCTCTCGGATGGTGGACAGTGGCATCCCCTCCTCGCTGGTCTGCACCCGTACCCGCTTCAGTGCAACAAATCGACCTCCATTCTTCAAGTCTCGGGCTTTGAACACCTTCCCGTAGGCTCCTTCCCCAATCTCAGCCACACATTCATACTGCTGGTCAGCCACATTTGTGCTGTCCTTATCCATGCTGGCACTGCTCCTCTTCCTCCCGTGCTCCAAGTGCCTCGGGGAGGCTCTCGGTCTCGCTCGCTTTCTGAAAACTAGTACTTCACTTGCGTTGCAGGTACGCCACACACTTGGTACCTCTACCAGAGGGGCAGTAGGAAGCTTTTAGCTTTTGCCCTCCTGTTCCTGTTCCTCTTCTGCACGGGCCCCAGTGTGCCTCCTCTTTCAGCCACCAGGATTTATCATACAGTCTTTGGGAGCATTGTCTGTGTAAAGCCAATGAGATCTGGAGGACAAACCAAGCAAGAAAAATGAGTTTAGTTTACTTCATTACTTTGCAGTGTTCAAAGCCAGAAACAAATAAGCTAATCTAGTAGATAGGTCCATGGAAAGCAAAAACATGGTGCAAAGAAATACGTGAACCACCCGGGCGACGTTCCTGCATAGTTGGTACAACACAGCATAGTTATCATGGTCTGCACAGAAGGCTACAACACACAGCTACAGAGCAACCGCATGCTGTGGGGTTTTTTTACTGAGCAATGGGCTGAATACGACGACCCTGTGAGACATGGCTGATGGGGCTGGCAGAGCTAGCTATGCACGTGTGAGAGGAAGTTGTGTCCAGGAACCTATGTCGGGATTGCAGGACTCAAAGGTTTCTTCAGGGCACATGGTAGGGTCTTGGAAATACATCCCATGCTATATTACTGTTACTTATTTGTAAATAATAACACTTGGAGGTTTCAGCCTTGATCTGTTCTCCCCTGTGCTAAGCCCTGCATGAACACATCGCAAGAGGCAAGTTCCCGCCTCAGAGCGCCCATGGGGAGGAGAAATATGTACATATTTAAATGACGATAATAACATGTTACCAAGCATGGTGTGCTAGAGGTAGACTCAGAAATGTGCACTTTAGCAAACTCATGAACACGCAAGGGTTTTGGCCACAGATACTGCTACTGCTGGATGTGTGACTGGTGGTTCCTTGCACAACAGTGTGATGAAAGATGGTCTTCAGGAACAGCACGCTCTGCTGTGTAGTACATGAGGCTGGAGAGCAGAAGTGCTTCCTTCTGCAGCCAGTTTCATCCGCACTTTCTGCAGGACTGTGGGCAAATCCTCTCCCCTCACAAAGCCCTGCATCTATCCTCCTCCTTCTCCCTGCCTCTTTTTTAATATGATATTGTGATCTCCGGGGCTGTAACCCACTTCTACACTGTAGTTTTACTGTGCTAGGACTAAAGTGCCCCAGACAGCTCAGCTGGGGACCTCCTAACTTGAATGCACGCATAAAGCCAGAGGTATTTTTTACATCTATGTTAATCTTACACCTCAGTTGCAGATGAAAAGAACAGCAATCTGAAGGAAACCAGTGCCCTGTGCTCATCACTTTTCCCCGGTTGCAGCCAGCGGCACCACCTTGCCCCACCGCCTTCAGCTGCCACGGTACCGCCCCGGCCGGCCGGCAACACCGCGCCCCCCGCACCTCCGCTCCCGCAGCATCACCGGCAGCACCGAGCGCGGACCGCCCCGGAGGGACACCTGCCCCGGAGGGACACCCGCCCCGGAGGGACACCTGCCCCGGACCCCCCGGCGGGGCCGCCCGCA
>VXBL01006513.1:680222-725031 GCA_013400195.1 Aramus guarauna | reverse complement strand
GCCCCCGGCGCCGCGCTGCGCTGCCTCTCCTCGCTCGCTCCCTCGGCCTCTGTTCAGCCTGGGAGCAGCAGCAGCTTGCTGCCTTTTTTTTTTTTTTTTTCATTAATACTGGTATTTTTTTCACTGACGCCTCCCGTGCGTTTTTCGATTGCAAGTCCTCCTTGCAGTCCGGTTTNCCCTTGCTTTCCCACGCTGGCTGAATGTGACTTGACCCCGTTTCAAAAAAGTTTGACATAGTGCTTCAACATTTCCGCATTCCTCCCCGACTACAAAGACTGCAGCCGCCTCCTTCTGCTTTCTGTCTCTGCTCTCTGTCTTCACACTCAATGAAATCCTTCATGTGCCTCTGCCAAAGGCAGCCGCATACCGCAAGGGTCGCCGCGAGCGCCGCGGCCAGGCATGGCCCGGGGCGATGCGCCCCGGGGGGTCCCGGCAGGGCCCGGCCCCGGCCCCGGCCCCGCCGCCGTGCTCGGCGCTGCACGGACGCGGGCTCAGCCGGCTGCGGCAGCACTGAGAAGCCTGACTCATTCCTAGGGCTTGGTGTGCAAGACGCTGGGAAATAACCCTTTTGGGTTTTTTTTTTTTTATCCTTCCTGGGAAATAACGATACTTTTTTTTTTCTCCAGAAAAACGCGGATTCTTCTGTGCTTTTTCGTTACTTTCCATTCAGAGAGAGCGCAGAGCTCCGGCAGGAAGTAAGCGCCCATGAATGCTTTCGGGAAGCATCAAGAAACTTCGTTGCTGAAGAACCTCCCCCCCCAGCAAAGTCTTTGCCCCGACAGGCTTGCAGCTGGAGATGCAGGGGGCGAGGAGCTGGGCACGTAGTCAGCCCCTTCTCTGGTGCGGAGAACATTTTGTATGGAGCCGATTCCTACAGAGATTGAAATTCATTGCAGAAAAAAAAAAATCATAAAACAGATGCCCATCTACTCCGTCTCCATGGGAAAAACACACTTCTGGAGTGCCTAATTCCCAGTTCTCCCAGCTGGTACCCTCCAGCACATGTTTTTCTGGACCTCGGGGATGATTATGGTCCAGCTCCAGAACAAGCTTTTAGTTTAACTAAGTGGGTTTATAACTCGAAAAGTGTGCATCATATATCAATTTAGAATAACCAAAAAAAAAAGAAAAAGAGATATAATACTGTACACACTAAAATAATTCCTGTCACAAAGAACCGTGTAATATAATTGCTCTGTCTGGACTCACAGTGCTACCAAGTACATGTGAAAACCTGTAGCTTAAATAAAATGTTTTCCTTGCTTCAAAACTGACCCCAGCAATTCCACATGCCCTTCCTATTTTTGAGAGGTTTAGAAGCAGCACCTGGGGGCGGGGGGGGGGGGGGTGGTTGGAGAGGGGAAGCTGGTTGAGAGCAGAAGGAAGACCAAAGACCTCTGATTTCCCCAGGAGAAAAGAGGGAGCTGGTACTGCTCATGCCTTCAAGGAAAAGGCCAGCAGCATGCGATGCAGGAGATCATGCATACTTTGCAAGAACTTAATTTATGCTCATGATATATTTTAGTTTAAATCACAGAAATTCCTCAACAACTTCTGAAACCCACGATTTATCAGGAAAAGATGCTGAAGTTAATGGCAAACCCCATAACCTTGAAATGTGAAAGTGTCAAATTTCCAGATACACAGATCAAGTCTTCTTTTTAGAGAGATCTGAAAAATCACATCACATTACAAGGTTCATATGTGCACACACTACCTCCCTCTGTTTCTCTGTTTGTAACATTTATGGTTTTCTTAAATGTACCTTTCTTTCTTTTGTTTGTTCTTTCCCTCTTTTTTTTTCTTTCCTCTCTTTCCTTTCTCTTTCTTTTCTTTCTTTTCTAACCTAATATTTAGGCAGCTGTAACAAGCTCGGTACAGAAAGCCCTCCTCATGTTCCAGGGGCATTAGCTGTCTCACTTCACATGCAAAAGGCTTCACTTTTGGGGAAGGAGAAGTGATGCCTCGGTTGCTGTCTGCCCCTGAAGATGTCTGGATCTTTCCCCTCCGGCTGGGCTCTGTTCCCGAGAAGGCACTGAGGGCACGGGGTCCATTGGCCAGGTAAATGTGCAGCTTCACGTTCAGCGGAACGTGAAGGGGAGATTTCTGCAGCGCCCTGAGATTTACTTCTGTGCTCAAATGTGCTGATTTATCATCCCCCTAATAAACAGTGTTCAACACAAACTCACCCTTTCATCCTATATTCTCCCGGTATTTTGAGGGGATTATATGTAATGGTTCTGTCCTGCTTCATCTGCCCTTCTGTGTGGCGACGCCAGTAGAGATTGCCCTGGGAGATTATCATGCTCATGCTATCAAACTGAATGAATTTAAACCATAAAAGTGCCACATGGTTAATGTGGCTTTATATGATCCTTAGATTTTTTTCAGGGACTTTTTAAAAAAAAAATGCTGTGACCATTTTTTTTTCTTTCTACCTGAAGATCAGGTAATCGAACTACTTTGTCTCCCAAAGTACAGACTTCGAAGCAGCCATACAAACCTCTCAAATGTCCTAAACCAATTTTCTCAATTTTCTTTAGATAAAAGTTAACTGGTTGCAGGAGGACATTTCCAAACATGATTAAATATCAATATCAGCTAAATTCCTTTCTATTACAAATAATTTGTTGTAGAGGCTGAAATTAGTTACCCGAATTGTCAGAATTCTTTGACAATACAAAATCTACTACATTTGTTTTAAGGTTCAAAGTCAAGAAGATGTTTCAAATAATATAGATTGTAGAATAGCAATAAACCATCAAAAATACACATTAAATAAAGAGTTTTCTTCTTTTCATAACAACCTTTAAAAATGTTTAATGTTTTGTTTTCATGAAAACAACATTCTACTTTTAACATTTCTGATTTAGAATAGGTAAGTATACATTTATTTTTTTATCAACAATGGAGGTTTCCCTTTAGAGAAATTAATAAATCCCTTATTTCTTTTATAATTGAAAACAACTTAATTATTAGAAATTTACAGCTATTTTGAGAAATAAATGTTTTAAGAAGCTTATTAAATATTGTTATGAAATGAATTCTGAATACTATTTGTTGCTAATTCTAAACTTACTTAATTCTAAAGGGTTTTTTTTTGTTCTGGAAAAACAAAAATTTGGGAATGTGTATCGAAAGACGAAGAAAAGAAATTTCTTTCTACATCACCGTTTTCTGATTTTCCATCAACTTTTTCTTTGTGAAAATATGTTTTTCAATATTATTCAATTCCAGTATTTTTAATTCTAGCATTTTTTAAAGTCACAGCAAAAAAAGAGAAACAACTTATACTGAAATGCATTTTAAAAAGGAAAATTTTCATGTATTATTTGAATTGGAATTAAATTGTAATCAAACTCCATTAAAACTAAAAAGAAATTATGTTATATGCTGCATATAAATCATTTTCACGGTGTTATTGCCAGGTTTTGTTTGTTGCATCTTCAGCCTCAGTTAATACGATTTTTAACCAATTTTTCTGGGCATTTATCCTGAAGAAAACACCTGAACTGATGAGAGACCAACTTTTGTTGAAGTAGAGAGACATCAGTCAACTATTATGAATATGAATATTTAGAACCTGCAGTAGGCAGAATTTATTTTAAAATGGTAGCATAAATTACGGCTTTTTAGAAGTTCCCTTTAGCAAGCCAAAAGGCATTTTATAAACAAAACAATTAGTCTTTGTACTGTGTAGAAAATTATTCCTGAAAAGATATTTCAGATATCACATCTCATACCAAACTTGGGAAATAATAATTTTCACCTATCATTAGCTGTTACATGTGTGTGAAAATGGACTATGAATATGTACTAAATATTATGAAGCTACTTTTAATGAAGCATAGGCATAATGAGAAATGTGATATAACTGAATACTAAGAATTAATTCCAATGTGAAATATTAAAATATTTTCCATATGTACCTTCTTAGATAGTTGAACAAGAACACACACAAAAAAATTCTAAATCATATTTACAGAAAAATAATTCATTAACATTCACACAATGTTTTAACAAATTGAGGTGAGAGAAAATACTGTCTAATCCGTGTAAAATGTATGCAGCCACTGCAGAACTGGCAGTGATTGAGGCATATAAGCCAATTACAGGATGATTGTTTAGTTTACTTTTCTTTCAATCACAGCTTTTGTTTATAGCACATAATTTCATGTTTTACAAATTGTATCTTTCCGTTATTACAGTAATAAACTATACTGCGGGGCTATTGTTTCTTAGTACAAAGAATCATAACATAACGTTAGGCATTTAAGCATACACATATTTCCCCATATTTGTTTGTGTATGCTTTAGTAATTACCAGTCGCAGGAGTGGCCAAGAAACATGCCATGCGAAAAGCATGCCTACATCTAACACAAGCCTGTTCGCTCCAATAGTCTCTGAATACTCCAAGGAACGCACCTGAGTGAATCCACCAGCCGGATTTTCTTATCCAGCTCTTAAAGCAAGAGCCAGCAAACTTCACTGGCTTTCTTCAGAAAGTTGACTTTTGGGGGTTATTATGCAATGGAAGATCAAGGGCAAAATGTACACCTAGTGTCACTAAAATAGCTTGCTGTTTGTATTTGCATCGTTCCCTCACAGCTTTAGCTAGGAACTGGGTCCCCTCTTGCACTCCACTCGACGCAGCATCCTACTGAAAGGCAGTCTTTGCACCAAACTGCTTGCAGCTGGAGCCAGGGAAATGGAAGGATGGAAAAGGGGAAAGATTTGCTGAAAATTGCACTGCAGATCAATAGGGAAAAAAAAGAACAAGAAAAGGGAGTTTTCTGGAGCCCTGATCCTACGATCTAGCACAGGGGTAGATAAACTGGGGCATGCACGCTGCAGGTGGTGGGGTTCTGGTGGCACCTTTCATGCCATGGGACCGGCAGCCAGGCTGTGCCGCTGTGGAAGCTGCTAGGTAATCCAAATCCCTACCAGGAGCGATGGCAGGGAAGCAAGCCAGCGGGCTCTGCTGAGATGGGCGCTGCCAGCTCATCCCGGGACCCCGCGGCATGCAGTACGAGGTGGGGCTCCCGAGGAGCCGGTGCCATCTCCCATCTGTGGTCTCTTGCCGGCACTCTTCCTTTCAGCTCAGAGTGCTGAACCAAGGGGTATCTGTCTTGGCCTCAAGATCAAAATTTTTTTGGAACGGGGCTCACAGGGGCAGAAATATCAGCCACCCTGAAGCTGGCAATAGGCAACGATTGAGGGACACAGTAGAGAAAGGACCTGTGCTTTATTTTCTTCCAAGAGTTTTCCCTAATTTGCAGTCACTGCTTGTTGGCATTACATTCTACACTTCTTTATAGCAATATTTGGCATGGGTAAGATTCTTCCCTCTTCCCTTTTGCTCTCTTTATTTGTTTTAGTGGCTTTTACATCTGCTTCAGATAAGTGTATTTACATCTGTGCATATATATTCAGTGCATGGCCATATCTTTTTTTTCTTCACGCTTATTCTTAATCTCTGTTTTCCATTCAGTGTAGGAGAGAAGCAGAGACAGATCTTTAGCCGTGAAAACGGATGTTGTCCATGGAAGCTTTCAAAGAAAACCCTGTTTGATTTGTACACCATAATCCTAAACTTTTTGTGTCATTCAGGTCTTAAAAAACGACTCACAATATGACTTATTTTAGAGTGTAGCTGTGATCAGGAAAGTTGGCCACAGAAAACAGGACTTTACTCAGCTGATCTGGCCCCGAGTAAACATGGTCTTATCTGCTGGTAACAGTGACTAATACAAGATTTTATAAATTTTTCTTCTGTTAGTGTTTCACAGAAAGGGAGCAGACTTTGAATGTAGATAATGCATGGACCACGTTCTTAAACATGTTCCAGTTGTGGGTTTCCTTCTGTCACGCAGAAAGAACCTACCTTATCCCAGAGCCCACATGGTGTTTATCCGGTGGGTGGCCAGTAAGCCTTTTTTGTGCTGCACTTGGGAATTAAGTAAATTTGATCTGGAAATCGCCAGTTCACCCAGAACCCCAGCATGCCATCTGTATAGTGACATTTTGGAGAGAAAAGGCATATTTGTTCCTGCTTAATGAAAAACGCAGTAGCGTTTGTCATAGCGTGCTAGAGAAACTGGTGTATGAGATAGGAACATGCCCAAAGTATGATATCACTGTTAGTTAATGAATATTTAGCCAATAAATCAAATAGAAATAGGACCACATACAATCTCCGGTGTCAGTAAAAATAAATGTAATGAGAATTAAATTGAAATTATGTAGTATTTGACTGCAGAAAAAATGAATAGTGTAAAACTGCTGGGAGCTGGTAAGAAACTGCTGCCCTAAAGCACCAAAGCAGCGTCGTGTCCTATCAGTCAAGTGATGGAGGGGATAAGGATGGCTGCCGTTCAGCAGCTGCAGCAGGGAGCTGTGTTTCATTGCCGAGAAATAACTGAGAGTTATGTTATATCCTTGATTGATTTCTATGGGTTTATCAGATCTGTGCTGTTTATTGATCTGCATCAAGAAACAATTGGCTTAATTTACAGCACAGATCTGTGCGAGGCATTAAAAAACACTTTCTAAAGACGAACATATAGTCAAGTACAAGTATTCTAGCACAGCGTCAGGCAATCGCAAGAGGCAAACATCTATTCCGAATGATCTAATTCTGCTCCAGAGAACTGGGATGGACTAGGTCATTGTGAGATCATCTCCCATCTAGCTGTATGCATTTCTGATCACGTACCATTCCTGAGTACAAAGACAGTAACATTATATAAGCATCAACAACAGCTGTCACACAATGCATAACGTTTCGGATAAGAAAGTAATTTTATATATTCTGGAAAAGCCCTGGGAACATGGAAACCCTGTAGCTAACTGCTCTCTGACAGTTAGTAGCAAGTGTTTAATACTGATCGCTCTGCCCACAGTGTCACATCAGTGCACCTGCAGCTGTTTCTTCCCTGTTAGCTGGCAAATACAGAGCAGCTATTTGGAAAGGGGAAAACTTGGTCTGCCTTACACAATTCCATCGATTAGAAAGCTGGGATAAGAAGGAAAGCAAAATTATAAGAGCAACCAAAATTAGTAGGAATTATAACATACCAGCCAGTATAATTTACCTGTATTTGGCATCCAGTGATGCTGCTTATGTGTCAACTGTCATAAATGACAAGCACAGTCCTGCGAATGTTAGCAAGCGATGTCAATATATGTACCTATCACATCATCTAAAATACTCATGCACTTTAAATCAGAAAGTTTATTACATAAAGGTGTATAGTTATGCATTATATATATGACACTGCCTACAAAATTGACTACATTATTCTTATCTCTATGAAGTTATACCTATGTAACATTGAAGGAATAGTTGCCTTTTTGAGTGGTAGGGAGGGTGTTGTGATTCTTCACCTCACCCGAATGCCATAGGGTAGGGACTGATGGCTTCTGGTAAAGAATTCTTTAACGTTGCCCATGACATAGACTTAAAAATACAGTGCCATTGAATCCAAATTGTCACTGTTATTGATCTTATTATACTGCACATTTGTGTAGACCTCAGTATTTCTACAGCAGGCACAAAACGCAATGTATGCTGAAGTCATGTAGACAACAGTGGCTATAAAATGTTGCTGTCCACTGTTTTAAAGGAAAATTAGACTTTGTAAATAGTGGGCAGGTGTGTTTTCAGGATAAAAACACGTCTACCAGTATTCTGTAGAGTATAATGTGATCTCATTGCACATGGATTTACATGCATAACTTCTACTAAAATCAATCAATGCTACTTGCATAAATGCCCTTGCTTGTCCTCAGGAATAATGTATCCCTTAAGGCTGCAATACAATTTAATCTGTTTAGTAAATGTAATGTAATACTACAGTATGAAAAAAACTTGGGAAACTGATGTTGAGCATGCACTAACTAATTTTAGGAACATTCCAGATTCATAAATACGTGAGCTGTTTATTATCCACACATACCAGAAAGCTTCTATCAAATATAATTATGCAGTAGATTATGTACAATGGATGCCTGCCAGTACTCCCTGCTTGTACGACCACTATTATAGGATGGTCAGTTCTGAGTATGCAGTCTGGCCTTCATCAAGAGATACTCTCCTTAAGCTGCTTTAGAAAATTAATTTTTTGTTTTTGTGTCTGGTGCAAGCAATATGCAGTAGTTATTAAAAGCCAACATTGATGTCAGGATGTCACATTTCTAATTTCTATACAAGCAGAGGAGGTAAACATGGGATTTCAGGTATCAGATAATGGCAAGAGGCAATCAAAAAAACCCAAACCCAAAACCAAAAAAACCCCAACAAATGAATAGCTACACTGGGTCGGAACAAAGATCTCTGTAGTGCAGTCTCTGACAGTGGTTAATAATGTATGCCTAGGAGAAGAGTTTGAGAGTAGTACTATCGGTTCCCTGCTCTACTATTACTTTTTCAAGATAAAAGAAATTGTCTGATGCCTAGAACTGGGGATTAAAACCCCAAAGTTCAAGTTCCTAGCCTTGCCTCTGCTGAGCAAACAAGAAACAGTGTGTGCACCAACCCAGCCGTTGCCAACGTGATTCCTTATCCCTGTTTCAGAGGGCGAAGACTGGGAAGAGTCCTACACAAGGGAGCACTGTCATTATTTATGACAGTGAAGTAAACCCATTATTTATCTCTTCCTAGCTAAAAATATCCCAAACTTTAATGGGAAATTGCATCACCTTTCAAGCGTGGGTGTACATAGGCGCACATGCGTGTACACACACAGCTCAAATATTTTGTTCTGAACAAGATCTAACATTGCTGACAAAACCTCACCAGGTATTAAAAAGACATGACATTAAAAGGCAAAATAATTACCTGAGGGTTAAACGGTATAATTTTGTGATAATGTAAATATATTGAAATTAGATTTACTAAATGACAAAGTTATGAACAAAATTGTACCGAATACTTGGGCTCCTTCTAAGCTGAGAGACCTGGGAGTGCTGCAGTACTCCATGTCAGGGCAAGACCAGGGTGTGTACAACTCCCTCTTCCTCCTCCTTTCCCTATTCTCTGTGCCCCACTTTCCGCAGAAAGTAAACCCAGATTTCTGGGCTGGACAGGATCTGCGGCACCTTCCCACCAGGACAGAGAGACAGAATCCAGTGGCTTACTGGGGTTCCACACTGCAGATTGGCTTAGATGTAAGATTTGTAACACCCGACTAACGTAACTATTTTATTAATTTTTTAAATTTCCTAAAATCTTTGCCATGTCAAAACTTACTGCACGTATTTTCTAAATACTTAGGGAAAAAACAATCCAGAAGCAAGAACAGAACCCAATAAAGGAGATATAGATGTATATAGCCTGCTTCATCCAGCCTCTCCGTTACTGGTGTAAGAGCAGCTCTTATGGAAATCTTTCTAAGTCTCTCTGCTTCACTGATTAAACTTCCCTGATCTGTTTTTATGTCACAACTGGAAACATCGACCAGATCTACCCTTTGGCACAGTTCAGAAGTGAACCTCTCCATACTAATTCTATGACTGAATGTTTCAGTTTATTCTTATATATGGCTCGATTCCAGGAAAGACTAATGCATCAAAATGTAACTTGCAAGGAATTTGGATGTCCAGATTTATAATCACAGTCCCGAAAACTCCCACTCCTACTGCCTAAACTGAAGTACACCGAATTCAGAAATTCAGGTTTCTGCATTTGGGGATACAGCTGTTTCCAGAAATATCCAATAGTAATATAGTACAAAAGTCATTAAGAAAGTAATTTTAAAAATCTGTGAAGAACAATAGGCTTCTCATAAGTCTATCTGAAGGCATAAGTCAGACTGGTTTCTTTCCAAGTATATGTTTACATATTGTTTCCACAGTCCTTGAAAGCTCTTAACGGTTATGAGTAACAGCTTTGTCGTAACACCTGCCATTCAGAGAAAACCAGATTGTTGCAGTTAAAAACTAAAGGTGTTCTTGTATTTATTGTATAGTTACTTTCCCATACTTAAACCACTGTTTATCAAAGACTAATTATCCAAAGGATTTTATTGCAAGATAAGAATCTTACTGCAATTTTCACTTTTTTATTGCATGAGCACGCGGTGCCTAAAATACAAACACGCTGCATAGGACCACCTTTTCTCTTGAAACCATGCCTGAAGGGAAAAAAAAAGTCATGTGGCATCACAGAAAATATTGCTTCTGTCAAGATTCCTTCTATCAGCTTCAGTCTCCTTAGGAAAATGTGAATCCTTTTCTTTGCTGTTCTAAAAACAGTGTAAAAGGTTGGCATCACATGACAGATATTTTTCTTGCCATGCTTCTTTGCATCACCAAAGAGTGCATCCCCTCACCTCTTTTCTTGGCCATACTTCAGTTGAGAAAGCACTTGAAGATCAAAGTTCCCCTCCAGTGTTGTTAATAAAACAAATTGAGACAGACTCCTGAATTAGGGAAAACTGGGAAAAACCTGAAAACTATTAGCTTTGGGGTTTTAGGTAGAGATGCAGCGAGTATTGAGAGCCAGGCAATGACCGTTCATACCTAACCTCAACGTACTCTATAAAGACACTGTGAAGACCTGCAAAGCTGCTAAAATCAGTAAAGATACTGCATGACATTTATGGATAGCAAAATGGAGACAAGAAGACTAGTGTGAGGCAGAGATAATGGAGGGAAAACCTGAATTTTGCCACCTTGATCTGTGAGGAGTCTGTTCCTGCCACAGGAAAGGGAGCGGCAGGGCTAAGGGACGAGCTAGAACAGGACTCTGCAGAGCTGAGCTGGAACCAGCTGCCACCACAGGAGGAAAGGAGAGGGAGAGACAGAGGCACCGGAGACCTGCAGCACTTGGGGCCCAGCTTGCCCAGCATGGCTACCAGCAGTGCCATCCCACCTCCTTCCTGTGGTTGTCCTCGTCTTCTGGCCCAGGCAAAGCAGGCAGCCAGGCCACAGACATTTTGCTGCATTTTCCTCCCATCGTCTCCCCCATTTTGCCATTTTGCTGTGTACTAGGCCTGTTGAGTAAGAGTATGTATTGATGCAGCGATGCCCTCCTTCCTTCCTTATTGTCTTAGTGATCTCTTGCTACTGTTGAGCATTTCTCTAGCACATATACATGCTTTCCAGGACATGGAGCATGTTCTCATCTCCCAAATACAAATTATTCCTAAGTATCAGAAACTACAGTAGAATGACAAGTAAAGCTGCTTTCTGAGTGATGGAGAGAAAGGGAAAAGGTACTTGTGTATGTCAAGGACTCTTTCACTTTATACAGGGCGCAGCATTGACGCACTAGAGTAAAAGGAATCATTCTTGAAGAGTTTGGGTTCAGCCTGCCACAAAACTGTGCTCAGGGGAGTCTCAGACTTCAAGGAGGAGCTGAACTCCCATTCATTGAAGGCAAAGAAAGTTCAAGGCTTTTGCACCTCCAAAGGAGCCTCAGTACCTTTCAGGACTGAACCAACAGTTAATTAATAGGGCAATTTGCATTTATAGTCATGATGTTTAAAATGCTTCTCTGTTTTAAAGTAAGAACCACCATTATAAGGGAAGATGGCACAGAGCTAGCTGGAAATCTCCGGACACTGGGATGTATCGAAAGCGACAGCTTTTTCTATCAGATGTGACAGCTCCTCTAAAAAAACTACTTAAAGTTTGAGGGAGAAAAGCATGCAAATGGGTTGCCTGGTTTTCAAAAGTCCATCCAGCAGCTTGCATGAGCTTCCAGGGAAGCTGCTGGGAACTCAGAGGCTTTCAAGGACTCTAAAGATTTTAAAAAACAGGTCTATTATTTAGATGTCTAACTTGAGGCTCCTGCTTCCAAAGTCACGTTTTATATCTCCATAATGGGTTGGGGACTTATTCATGCACCAAAAGAAAGAGATCTGAGGGTAAAGATTATGGACTAATTTCACTTACGAAATTTCACAACAAAAATTTTGGTGCTCCTCATCCAAAAGAACGAATTTAAGAGTGCTGCAACAGACTCATTGTTCAGTAACGTTACATCAACTCTTAATGATTCAGCACAGAAAAAGCATAGGAATGAAACCAATAACTGGTTATCACTTATCAGCCACACAAGAAATTTGACTCAGCAAAGTAAGCTGTCAGTGCCACACACATCAGATTAAGCTCACAACTGCCTTTTGCTGCAGAGTAATAACCAATGTACAAACTTAAAACGCAACTACAAAGTGGTTATTCTGAATGCCCATCAGGGTGCTAGAACAACAATTACTGATGTGAAGTGCCTTTGTCTTCCCATGCACTGGACTTCGGATATTTGGAAACTGATTTTTATTTAGTTGTTCAATCCTTCAGCAGAAAGGAAAATAGACAGTGTTCTTGAAAAAGATGGAGTTTATGTGAGTTGTTGCTACGTTTACCCATTGCAATCAATCCATAAAATTAAAATGTTAAGGTAAATGAACAAGGTTACTGTGAATCCAGTGTTTTACGTGGCAGCGAAAGAAGCCTTAAAAAGACTCCTGCAGTATATCCTTACCAGCTTAGGCATTTGGAATATAGAAGTTGAGCAAATTACTATCTGTCTTCCAATTGGAAACAATATTATGAGATCTGTATTGTAGTATTTAAAAGCCTGCTACTGCCAAAGCTGAATCCATGGTTAAACATATGAGAAAAAAATGGATCTGGATAGCCAGACTCTCACAAGGTAAACAGGTCTGTTGAAGTCCCCTGAAGTCGAGGGCTAGACCTTTCTTGTTGCCTCAGAAATATATAGTAGTTCTAATTCATTGAAATAGGCTTTGGAAATGCACAAAAGTAACTGAAATACAGGGAAAATGTGAACCTATCTCCCTTAAACCTCAGTTTCCCCATTTGCGTTTTAAGGTCCCTGGATTGAAAATGCAATATAAATAAATATTATTATGAAATAAATAAGCATTTTGATATGTAAAGGAGTAAGAATAGATCTCTAAGATGTATTCTAGCACAGCAGATACACAAGTTAATGAAGAATTTGCCATGGTTCTGCCAGCGTGCCAGCTCCACACTCGGGAGGTGGTCATTCCCTGCCATGCTAGCAAAGACCATTTTCATCAGTCAGAGGGACCTTCACAGTGTTATTCCTACAGCTGCAGATTATTGTCTGATAGGAGTTGTCTGCTTATGTAGCTATTCTGAAAGACATGCAATAGTCAGATAGTCCATCTTCTCAAATTCTGGCTATCTAAAATGTAGGCAGCTGCTCTAAACAAACCAGCTAGTTTCCCTCTACTGTTACTAGAGGCTAGGCACTTCCAGAGAATTATTCATACTACTGCTCTTAACTATCTGTTTTAAGTCAAGATGACTCATGCTATGAGTATCTCTCTCCTTCTAAACTGAACACCTATGTTTTAGATCACCAAATGTAGGTGAGATGAATGCCCTCTTTGGTGTAGGGGAATGCGCCTTTGCTTAAGGGAACTGCACCTACCCAGAAAACACAACAAATGCTCTGTGCCCTCCAAGTCATGGGGGTGAAAATCAACTAATCAATTTTTTGAGGGTGGGTAAACTGTAGGATTTAAACCAGGAAACTAACCTGAGCAGTTCAGCTTTGGAACCTTATCGTCAGATGCTGGACTCTAAACCCATAATACCTGAGGTATCAGTGATAAGACTGTGCTTAGGAGCTTTAGGAGAAAATTAGACCTCTGAGAACTTTTAAAGATCAAAAAATTAAAGGGACTTATCATTATCCCAATGCAAACACAATGTTACTAATGGCTTCAGTCTGAAAATCTTTCAGAGCTGACAATACACACCTTGAAAAAAATGATGCCTGATCATAACTCTAAAAATCAAATAGATTTTTTTAAATGCCTAAAATTAGGGTATTCAGAGTAGCCTCTGAGATCCTGTGCCAAAGGCCTTCCATAGTGTTCTGTTGCCTTGCCCTTTCAGGCATCTCTCAATTCTGGGCTGTTTCTGATTTTAATTAAAGGGAAATAATGATACAAGGTATCTTCTTTCATGAACCCCAGAAGGGAGAATGAGAATTATAAAAAGTAAAGGAATACTTTAGACTCAAGGAAGTAGGGATTATGAATTACAGGAAATACACTATTATATTATATTAAACATTCTTTTAAATCAGCATGGTTTGTTTCTTATCAAAGGCTTGCTTTTACCTCCTAGTTCCAGTAACTACCTTTTGATATGGATGCCAGGACTCTCCGTTCTCTTTGAGTTAGTTCATTTTATCCAGGGGTAGGAGATTAATGTTAGAAAACAGGAAAAAATACTTTGCCTCAAAGTGTGCCAAAAAAGGTAGCTAAATACTAGCACTCTATGGGCAAAAATCTGTACTGACTACATTTTAGGCAGACCCACTAACTGCAGCAAGAGTTGGAATGAGTACAACTCAAAAGTTGGCTCCCTTTAATATAAGAAGTGAACCTCTTTTGATTTGTACCTATTTCCATAAAAAGTGTGAATTACAATAACATGCGTCAATTTGGTTTAGCATCATTTGCTTTTTTGTTGATATTTTTGATTGGAACAGGCTTTAGCTAACTAATTAGAGCCTTTAAACAACAGGGCCCCAGAGTTCAAGCCTTTTTTTGTCAGTGGTGTATAAAACAGATTTTCATAAAAGTGATTCCTTGAATCAGGCTTTTTCCAGTGAAACTTACAGTGTAATGGTTGGTGATGAGAGACAGTCTTGCAAAATTTGATGGTAGTGGAAAGTATTGCAGTAATTTAAAACACACAGCTTAGGAAGTGCAAAAATTTTGTATTAAGCCATGAGGTCAGTTTCTCTGAGCATCTGAATTACTCTTGAAGTTGGTACCACATTCTGTGATCAGCTTGGGAAAGAAGCTGTTTTCCAGGTGAATCTTGCTATGTAGTTGGGTCAGACTCCTACTCAGCCCCTTTGATCTAGAAATCTTCCTGCAATGCAGAAAAAATAAGAGATGTCTAGATGTTCCGTATTTTCAGATGGGTCAGAAATACCCTCAGAGAATTGTTCTTGTGGCATTTTGAGATCTGATATCTAAGGGAACTAAAACTAAAGAGAAGCTAAAACTAAACAGAAAGCAAGAGAAGGCTGAACATATTTTTCAAGATAGTAAAAACCATAAACCAATGTAAGTTGAGAAAAACAGTAATTACCTTTCCGTTTCAATTAAATTTAAACTATGTCTACAAACTGAAGTTGGTTATTATATCCACAGAATCAGAGAACGGTTGAGGTTGGGAGGTACCTTTGGAGGTCATCTGTTCCAACCCCCCTGCTCAAGCAGGGTCATCTAGAGCAGGGTTGCCCAGGACCATGTCCAGTCTGAATATCTCCAAGGATGGAAACTCCACAACCTCTCCAGGCAGCCTGTAGCATTTGTTCATGAAAAGTAATGAATGAAAAGAAAGACTTTGTTCTTGATTCCTGCCTGGACTTACAAAAGTACATCTCACTTCTGTGAATGAAGGATTCAGGATGGATTTCATTGGCTGCTTCTTTCCCTCTACTTCTTCACACTTGATTGATATTGATGGCCTAATGGTCCTGAGACACAGGGAGAACTGATTTTAGTGAACTTCGCATCTAGTCTAAAGATACTTGTTTCTTAAGAGGGAACGTAGACTCCCACCACACAAAATAATACCATGCCTGTGGCTCTGGAGCCACAAATACAGCTTCATGGCGTCGTGTGTGGCTTTGATGGAATCCAGAGGAGCTGAGGGAATTCCTCTCTGTGGTTAGGGACCACAGGAGAACATTGCTTGTTAAAAGAGTGATCCCTGTGACCCATATAAAACAGGACAGGGACAGCTGAGCAAACATGGCACCAAGGAGGATCCTTCTGCATTTCTTTAAGTAGCCACAATTAAGGAAAAGGACAATGAAGGAGAGAAAAATCCTGACACTGTAATAAGGGTTTGAAGGTGAGACAGGGGAAAATTAAGGTTATAAGTAGAAATGCTTTTTATTCCCTGCCAACATCTACAAAAGAAGGTGGGAGTATGATGAGTGGAATGGTTGAGATCCACAATAAAAGGCTGAGCTTTGCACTATGGCATCTGTGTGTCTTCTCCAAATCTAATGATCAAAGGTCAATGCATTCTACTCTTTGATGGTATTTCGTGTAATGGTGAAACTTGAGGAGGACAGTTCTTACTATCCCCACTTCTATACACATATGCAGATCTACTGTGGAACAATTATTAAAAAAAAACAAACCAACACAGCAAGAAAACAACCCAGCCTTGAAGCTGATGACAAACAAATAATGACAATGTTTTGCTCTCTAGGCTCCCTCTTCTGGCTCTGGACTAGTAATTTTCTAATGGAATCATATTCATTTCTGTTACCTAAATGGTGACTTCAGTGCACAAAGAAATAGAGAGGAAATATGGGGGAAATAGGAGGAACTCCATTCTGGCCCAAGGGAAGAACTGAATCTGTATCCCAAGAAAGGTTTGGCATTTTTAAGATGTGGTGGCAAAAGCAATTTAAAAACCACAAAAGTACTCTGCTAGTTATTAGTAAATATACAATATGCTGTATGTTGGAAATGATGAATGTTTTAGTTGTAATGCATTAGATCCAGTAAATGAATAAATCAATATCCCTCTACAGCTTCTGTGACTCATTTGTCAATAACATTTGTACTGGTACTGAAATAATTCTGTAGCTTAAACACAGCTTTTTCCACAGTGACTTCAGTAGACCATACAAAACAAACTATCTTGAAGCCTAGAAGATGTAAAACTGGTCTTTGAATTCAGAAATAAATGTGTTTTCACTGACAAACATAATCACAACTAAAGACTTAGTCATATTAACAAGGGAATGGCACAAAGCTGCAGCAGAGCACAGGTGCGTATTTGGCTCAGGGCATGCCAATACATCTTTTTCTCTGGCCATAAAAACCAGAAAACAGGCAGTTGCCTGAGGAAAAATGAAGTTTTGGGTGTGGCACCCTCCCCCTGCCCCCGAAATACTTGATATGTGTAGAGAAAGAGAGCTAAAGACTTCAGTAACAATATACTATTTCGTTTTTCTGGTCACTTTTTCTACTTAACACAGCAGCTAAAAAATTGAGCTTGTAGTTTTTTTCCCCAAAATAGTTCTTTCCAGATTTGATAAATCTTAAAGGATTCAAAAAAGTGTCTTGGAAAGCATTTTAAAAGCATCTTATACTGTGGGAAAATTTACAGTTAAACACTGGCCAGGTTTTCGGGAGTGCTGGGCGATTACCTCTCCCATAGCAGTTGGCAGGACCTCCGGGTACCTCTGAAAATCAGGTCAGAATTCTTTCGAGACAGAACTGCCAGACATCAGGTGCCAAATTCATTCTTGGTTTTAT
The DNA here is from genome assembly GCA_013400195.1 of Aramus guarauna. Classification (NCBI taxonomy): domain Eukaryota; kingdom Metazoa; phylum Chordata; class Aves; order Gruiformes; family Aramidae; genus Aramus; species Aramus guarauna. Next base: position 707,727 of record VXBL01006513.1, on the reverse strand, counting down.
CATACTGAAGCACAATAAATAGCTTATACCAAGGGATTAATTTGGCCAATGTTTGTTGGTTTGTTTTGGCCCCATAGTCATTGAATCCATCTTTCTAACCTGCTGGAGAACTTTTGTCCTGATTGGAATTGCCAAGCAGTTACAAAGATATCCCACTACTTGGCTTCCAGGCTGCTGGGCTCCCACTGGGATAAACTGAAACCCATCCTGTCGTTTCAGTGGGGGGGACAGGGAGCACAATGACTGCTATAAAAGACATTGATTTAAAAATAAAAGAGAAGAGGGGACTCCTCCTTAAAGAGAACCATGAAATATAGACTGAAAGGGATCCTTTTCACTGCAAATTCCCTCTGCATTGCCTGATTTACTTGCTATTAACTATCTGAGAGCAAAGTGGTTTTGACTTAAACGAGTTTCATCCCTGAGCTTTAAACAGTGAAAGTATCTATCCTTTTACCCACACCTTCAACCTGTATTTTCCACTGCTACACACAGCTATACATGAATTTGTCTATCATAACATATAACAGGGCTATAATAATAGATTGTTTATTTCTGGATTAGAGCAGCTCTGAAAAAAAAGATATACAATGCCTATGATGAGGAAGTCTAACTTTACTCTCTAAGGATCTCTGCTATGTTGTTTTATAAACAGCTGAACTGCAACATAGGGGTAGTATGAGTTCCCCTTATCTCAAGGATGCCTAATGCTTTCAGCCACATTAAAATATCATTAATTTTGTTTGAAAAGTTTCCATATCTCCATGGTTTTCAAATAGGCTTTGAGATTTGGCAGCGGTATAGTCTTGGAGTCAAGAAAATGCTTATTGTGGGAACTATGTAGATCTGTTCAAAACTAGCCAAATTATAAGATGTCAAAATTCTGAGCTTTTCTGTCTTTCAGATGGCACAGCTTGGTTTTGGCTCTGTACCAGAGTTCCCCAAGATCTGCTAATGCTGAATGTGCACTTGGCCAACCTCTTAGCCTTGCTGTCAGTACCCGGAACAAATACTTGAGACTGGACATGCTAAACAGATCCTTCTCCTTATTCTTTTGCTATAATTTTCATGGGGATCCAAGAGACCATTCATTCTGGATCTTTTCTCCCTGTGGTAAATGAATTCTCAGTGTACTTTCATGCCAATGGCTTGTTAACCTTGGATTGCAGGATTATCATTCCTTTGGATGGCCAATACCATCTTGAGGCTTTGCTGCTGACTCTCAACAAATCTGAGAAATGTGTACTGGCATACTTAGTGAAAAGGGTGCTCCTACAGATAAAGCCTGCTGTGGTGTGTGTAAGGGACAGAGCTCGAGTCAGTTAACAATCACCTTGCTAAAACATGTCAGTGCTATGTTTTACTGCACTTTGTTGTTTAAATTGAGAATATTGTGATTACGTTCTTCTCTTTCTTAAAGTTGTGATGCAGCCCACAGCACACTGCTGTTGCTGGAGACACCTCCAAGATGACCCAGGGCAACTGTGTTCAACAACAGGGATTATCCTGTAAGGTTGTATCCGAGCTACTCACCCACATTTCACAATGTGTCCCAGAGCAATGCATAGACATTTCTGTGAATATAGCCTAGTAAATTCATTTGACAAATAAAGGATACTCACTAAGCAGGAGTAAGAAAAGGTCTTATTTGCTTGGTTCTGCTATCTTTTGTTATGTCTTCACTTAGATGAAGGTAGAATGTACGTGCAATGTAGTATTTTCACATTTTTTTGGTGCAACTGTGATATTACGGACTTGCAGACTTGTGGAACCACACAGAACACCAACCATTAACAACATTGGCTTTGTTTACATCCAACTCTGCCACAAAATCTCTTCCTCAAACTTGTAGTTTCACGTGAGCATTTAATGAATACAGACCCTAGAGACAATTTTTATCCGGGCATGAGCTGCTCTGCTCTGCCAGCTTGGTCCCTAGAAATCTCTTCATTTACGTCTCTGGATATTATCAGGGACATAATCATTTATGGAGTGCCAAAAGTTAACACAGATCCTGCTATGAAAAGCTTAAAATGTACAAGGCACAAAGTAGTAAATTATTATACAGAACAACTGCAGAATGGTTTCGTTATTACAGAAGGAAGCTCTAAACGGACATCAATACTTTGTGACTCATCTAGCCTCGAACCCCTCAGAGATTTGGAAGTGGCTGGGGCTGCCCAGTGTGATCCTCTTTCACTCAGTTCTTCTCAGCTGCTTTTATGAGCCACAAACTGTTTTTTCTGTGTGGGGATGTTGGCTTTCTTAGAATGGGCATCTCTAAAGCGGGGAGCTAACATATGGATGCTTTGCCCTGTGCTCAACCCTGAGTATTGTTTACATGAAAAAAAAATCCGAAACATTTTATGTCTTTCATGCATTTTTACATGATTTAAAGGCTGGAAATGAGGGGGAGTGAGAAGAATATAACAGGTGAATACCAATCTCAGACAACACCCTGGAACTACTCCCAACAGGCACAGTATCAGAACAGATGCAATTAAGTTCATGATAGGAAGTATAAGCCTATAGATTTAGAACTGATAAAAAGATAAAAAAGATACCTGATCATCTTCCTATCCAGGCAATAAACCAAGTGGTGTATCTTTTTTTTTGTCATTACAAGATGATGGACTGTAAGATATCAGTGCTCTAGATAACTAGGTCTTAGATGTAATTCCCACACCAGTTACACACTTTTTTCATGCCCAGGAATGAGGCATGCTGAACAGAGAAAGTGAGAAAAGTCCTTTGATGGTGATGTTTAAGACTATAAAGAAAATAGCCTGAAGAGAGCTTGCACAGGGAATGAAGAGGATGTGAACTGAAAACAAAGCACAGGAAATAGGGAGATAACTGATGAAAAAGGTACTGGATCTGTGCATCATAGGCACAGGTGGAAGGTTTAGGAGTTGGAAAGAGGAGGTATGTTTTGCCCTGGGAATAAGGACAACAGTTAGCACCTGGAAGAACAGCTCAGATTGGACAACTGTAAGAGACAAAAGGGATAAAAATATATTATGATGATTTTAGGAGCGTTTGAAACTTAAAGCAGCTAGCGGCAAATTAAGCAGACATTGCACTGTTTGATGATGGTTTTCCTCTCCCACCTCTATACTCTGTAATACTCATTCACAGAGACATTCCCTTCTCTTTGGTGTTGCTCTCAGACCATTAAGCTGACTCTGTCCACGGCTCAGGTCAGCTTCACAGGGCGTCCAGCTCGGGGAACCCTGAGAACTGCTGCTGCAATTCACACAGGCGGTCTGGCCTCAAGAGCAGGTTTAAAGGCGGAAAAGTATTAGATTTACAAGCTATCACTACACTTACTAGTTAGAGAATCTTCCCAACTGGGCATTGCTTGTCCTTGTTGAAAACTATGTGTGCAGGGAGGTTTAGTCTTGATTTCCCTTGCCCTGAGGTAGGAAGTTTGCACGCTTTTATCACAGGGTTGGCTTGTATAGCTGCAAATGTTAATGAACAAACAACTAATGAACAATCCTTTCTTAAACTCCAACTGCAGCAGTCTTGCAACTATGTCCTGCAGTGTGAATTCCAGTCTGACTGCACACTGCTGAAGGAAAAATTTCCTTTTGTCAGAAATGCATTGCCTTTGCTTTTTTTTTTTTTTTTTTTTTTTTTTTTTTTTTTTTTTTTTTTTTTTTTAAAAATTTTTTTCTTTTTTTTTTTTTTTTTTTTTTTTTTTTTTTTTTTTTTTTTTTTTTTCCTACTGTTGCACAGCTGGGGACAGCAGATGGGCTGTGAGTTTCTGTGGAATCCCTGAGAATTCTCAACATTTCATTCAGGTGCCTTTCAACTTTTTGTTTTCTTTAGGATTAAAATAATATTCATCTTTATAAGCTCTGTGCACACCTGAGACCATTTATCCTCTGTTATCCATCTTTTCACTCTGTACTAGAGGACCGTAAAGGTAAGTTGATAACAAAAAATTGACACCTTACCAGAAGTGAGTGTATCTTTGGTAGTTTTTTGCTCTGTGTCTTGGACAACGGACAAGTTTTGTTACCACTTGTAACAACGAGGTAAGACAGTATTGCATTTAATACCCCTATATACCCAAATGACCATTGCTAATATTAGTTGCTGACAAGAACTAGAAATACATTTTATTGTAATTCTATGTCCTTCTTTGCAAAGAATCGGGGTTTATCAGCAGACAAAAGCCAGTTTTTTTAGTATGAGTTCTCATACATTTATCCAAAACCAGTTTTCATCTTTGGTATTCAATCACCTTCAGCCATGGTGTAAGAATTCAATGAGAAATTGCAGCTGGAATTTCCACTCCCTGTAATACTTATCCATTTTAATCTTTCTCTAATGAAAAAAATGGCTTGGAAAACCAAGATTATTTTATTTCCTTTTTCAGGTCTTATCAAACCCTTTTGAAAGCCAGTAGACATTCAAAATAGCCAATTATATGTCCTATTCCTCCAGTTGGTGTTTAACTTTGAATAGAACACCTTTTCAAAATGAAAACTTACTTCCTCTTTCACGGCATGAGTTCTAAGTGTATCAAATAACACCATTGCCCATAGCAGTAACTGGCATATCGTACTATTATTTTTTATCACTCTGAAGAGCACTGGTTTATTATTACCTTGATTTTATCATTTAACAATTTTTTAATCCGGACAGGCCGTTTGCCCAATGATCCATGATTATTTGATTTCCTTATTAATTTCTTATAAAAACTTTTTGAAATCCATGTAAATTACACCTCCCAGGTTGTTTTTGTCTACAGATTCATAAACTACCCAAATCTTGTCAGGTTAAATTATGTTTACTTGCACTTTGCAGTTTCCGCAGGACTGTGAGGAGGCTGGGTAGTCATGTTGTTCCAAAACCCTTCTTAGAACATTTTTTTAACATTCATACTAATACAATAACAGTAATGCAGCAGCTTTTAAGATTCTAGATATTAATTCTATTCTGAAAATTATATTGTTTATACTGTTAAAATCTGAGCTTTTTCACAACTTTTTGAATTCTTACTGTAAAATATTTTACCTGACTTCTCCATTTGGTTAATTTATAACACGTTGACACGTTCTTGGTCTACAGTTAAGCTAGAATAACACTGGAATGTAAGACAGCAAGCTGTGGTGCGGAAGGACAGATACTTCAGTGGGGGCTTCTCTACTTTCTTGGTTAATGCTGGAACAATACTAAGGGAGACATGCCGTACCTTTTGAATAAGAGGTAAGTAAATATCTTCACCATTAATCCTATGACATCTTGATTTTTCAGCCAAGCTCTGATTTGGACCACTGTCCTATATTCTGAGTGTTCTTTATTTCCATTAGTGCAAACCTGGGCTTCAGCACAGCTGAATTACAAATTTTAAGGACTGAAGGGAGCACAGGGATTTTCTTTGACCTCTGACATGCACAAGCCATATCTTTTTACTCTCACTACCTGCACCACAGTCACTCAACCTATGCTGAACGTAATACCTTGTGTTTGACTATACTGTAATTTTCACTGAAACTTCTATACTTTATTTAGATACATCAAGAGATGGAGAATCAATTATTTCTTTTGCACAAGATTAACCCATGCTCTCATGGGCAGCGACATGGAGTCTCTAAGCTAACAGGCTAAAGCTTTCTACCTGCATTCATGAACTGAACATTTTGTTCATCTACGCTACCCATCCCTTCTTGGCTTTTTTTCTGCCCTCCATTTCCTTTCAAGAGTGTCTGACCAAGATCAAGCAGCTAAATCCCAACACTGCACAACAGAAGATCCACTTTCAAAAGATCAGTAAAATGTCACTTACAGGAAAAACAGCACATGACAACTCTGAAATTTTCATTTATGATTCAGTTTGTTCACCAGCAGGCTACTGAGTACGTTGTACAACTCTGCAATATGTCAGGGTAGGAAAAACTGTGAAGAAGGTATTTTAATTTTTTTTTTTTTACAAGTTAACTGATTCATAAAAAATTAAAAATATTTGCCAATGTTTTCTGAGGTTCGCTATTATTAGAGGAGGGCCAAAATGAAGGAAGGAAGGAAGGAAGGAAGGAAGGAAGGAAGGAAGGAAGGAAGGAAGGAAGGAAGGAAGGAAGGGAGAGAAAGAAAGAAAGAAAGAAAGAAAGAAAGAAAGAAAGAAAGAAAGAAAGAAAGAAAGAAAGAAAGAAAGAAAGAAAGAAAGAAAGAAGTAACTATCTAATTTCTAGATTCAGGCATTTACCATTGACTCAGATACCCAGATGCCATCAGCTGCATCTGTACCTTATTGCAGATAAATGCAAGAACAAAAGAGAAGATAGCAGCTGCCTTCTTCCAGGAACTGTGAACATAAAATAACATTCTGTTTGCTGCATAAACAGCAAGGAAATATTATTAAACTGGTCTGTAAAAGAACTTTAGCAAGGTTATTTTATGGCACTCAATAGTAACTTCATTCTTTGTGAATTTCCTGGCTAATGTCAATTGAACTAGATAAAGGATGAATTGGACTTATGAAATAAAATTGTTGAAAAAGTGGAGTGCATCTTGTCAGATACCTTAACAATTGCACGCCACAGTACTTTTCTTTTTTTTCTTTTTCTCTTTCTTTCCTTCCTTTATTTTTCTCTTTCTCTCTTTCTCCCCCCAGCCCTGATTTTGTATTAAACTAGAGGCCTGAAAACTGTAAAAACTCATCGGTGAGAAACAAAACTAACCAAACCAAACAAAACAAAGGACCTAGAAATAGAGGTGAGATCTACAGAAGATTTTATGAATACTCTAGGGAAAGTAACTGACATTTTTTTAATAGATTAAAAATTTACTTGGAAATTCTCCATTGAATGAATTAGTTAAGTGCATGAGACTTAATTTGGCTTCTAAATTTTGTCTGGAAAAGTTGATGCAATGTGTGGTATGGTTACAGTAAAGCAGAGCTAACATCTGAATTCCACAGTTACTCTTCCAGCTTTTTGGTGGGGAAGTTAATTAACAAATATCCTGGCCTATTTGATTTACTTTCGAGCATCTGAGCATTTGAAGAACTTCCTGCTATTTACCCGAAACTAATTCTAGTAGGATACTTTAAAAAAAAAAAAAACAAAAAACCAAAAAAACCAACAAACCATTATATACTCAGAAAATCAACATGTGTTTCTAAAAGCAATCTTATTCATACATTTTATAGATTCCTATGAAAGTGTGCATTGTGACCTGAAGCATGAGAAATGTCAGGCTTTATAGCCTTAAAACAAACTTAATGGAAAACTGCCTGTACAAGGCACCTATGTTCCAAAATGTAGGTTTAAATATGGATATAATTATTTGTGACCAATCACAGAGACTTTGTGAGAGTGAATGCAATTGTTAAAAAGTTGTTTCAGGTTATTAAACAAGTACATGGGTATAGATTTCAAAGACAGTATATTATATTCCAGTTTACCTTTGAGGGGGATGCCACATACTAATTTGAAATAATACAGGAGCTTGGTAAAGATGTAAATGACCTTCTGATTTAACGATTGCAATCCAGATGTCCACAGAGCATTGCTCCTACCAAGCTCTCAGAAGAAAGAGAACATTCATAGGATATTCCTGTCGAAAATTTTGGCTGAAGTCAAAAGAATACTGCCTGTCATGCCAACAGCTCAGTTATTAGTAATCAACAATCCCATTTTTTGGCTTTCTTCACATGTGTGACTGAACTGTATAATCCAAATGATGAGTCTCTTCTTTAATCATGATGTTCTTGTAAGGAATAAATAATAATAAATGACCTAACTGGGGATTAAATTAAGGTCTTTTGGCTGTTATTTCTGCTATTCTGTCAACCAAATCATTAAAGCATCTGTCTGACCTAATGTTTGTTTTGTTGATATCATTCACCGAGCCTATAACTTCAGATGCAGTCTGCAAGAGACAGCCTGATGCCTCAGCATAGCCTGCTTGTGTAAATAAAAAAAACCCCAATGACATAAATAAACCATTTTAAGAGAGTTTAGGCCTCCCCTTTACCTCATTTATTAAGTGTAATTATTTCATAATATAAGAATATTAGGCAGAGGTTCACAAGAACATCCACAGTTGAATGTTAATTTGGATTAATGTAGAATGTGAATTAAGGGTAAAATTATTTGTCCTCATATTCTTGCCATTTGGATGGGAATAAGTTTAACTAGAACAATTCTTTGTATGCCCAGAATTAAACTAATGATTGAACACGATAAAATTAAGAAAATATCTTAAGTCAAACTTTATATACAGGGTAGATAAAGAGTATTCATGTGGGATGTGTAGTAGTTTCACTCATTAGCAATGTCTTCCTATCCATGACATGCTTGTACTACGCAGGGGTCATCACCAACATTTAGGTGTAGCAGAGCTGTGAGTAGACAAACCCTGAACAAACAGAGAAGCCTTTGGCAAAAACCTCTTTTGAATGGGACCTCTCTGAAGATCTGGGCTGGAAGGAAGGAACCAAAACTGCCAGTCAGCTGCTGACTCTCATCTCCTTAAATAATGGTCACCATGCCATGTGCGGTTCACGATTCCTGTGAAACTGGGAGTTCCCCTGCACGCCATAAGGCTGGAGTTGGTTTTACCATTATGCGGTGCCTTGGCACAAGCAGGTTCAGCCACAGCCATTTCATGTGACACTAGAGGTACAATTACCTGCTGATTAATCATATGTGGCAGAAGAGAAAGGAGCTCAGACTTCTTCAGTTCTCTCTGGGAAAGCCGTGTCTGACACAACCACCTACAACCCAAGCAATTTAGGAGGCAAACATCAGCATCTCATTTATGCTGAACATCATTATACTCTCCTCTACTGGTATCAGAGGATCTCAAATACAAATGGGAATCAGACTCACTGTTTCTTTTGCACCCTGCAGCAGAGCTGGCCCTAGTTCCTATTTAGATCTTACTTGTCCTATTCCTTTTCTGCTACTTTTTTCCTTCTGTCTCACAGGAGTCTGGATTAGTCAGCTAGGACAAATCTAATCTTGCGACACTTTGCTGTGATTAGCTTGGCAAGCTACAAACCATTCCTGAGCAGTGCAATCTTGGTTAATAAAACCCTCTCTGTTTTCCACAGACTAGCCAAAGGAAAGTAAGAGCCAGCCAGCCTGTAGAGCCAGCAGAGGAAAGCTGGTGTCCAAGAACGGCTAAGGGGTTTGTGTGCTATACCTGCACTCTTCCAGCAACTGAACTGTGGCATCATGGTTATAAATTATTTTTATTTACCTATGGCTGTTCTTTTTGCTTGACCTGCATGTATGCCTTCAGCTTAAACACAGAGATGGAAGAAGCTCACCTATCATTTCTCATAGCATACCAATATATTTTATTGGAGTCAAAAAAGAATCTATTTGTACTACTAGGACATGTTCAGTTGAGGTTATCCCTCACAGAAGAATTTATAGGAGAAAGAGGACAGCAACATGTGGTATAAATCAGTGTCAAGTCAAAAACCTGTTTTTTAAACATCTCTGTATGCATGAGAATATTTATTGGGCTATACAAAACAGCCCTTTTCCTTTGCTCTCTTCCCCTTAAGGGTTAAGTCATTTCCTCAAGAATCGTCAGGAAGATGCTTCCTTCCCTTTACAGCTGAATCCTCTATCAAGGGTAGCCTTGTTCTGGAAGAGGGTTGCTACGGTATAGCCCAGCCAGCAGTTTACACTCTTAACTGATCTACCTAGACCTAGTTCTCTTTCACAGACCAAATGAGAGTAGTCCCATAAGAAAACAATCTCCCCTTGCAGAAGAGTCAGTGCCAGGCTTCTACACAGCAGTAGACAGAAAAATCAGGATGAGACCATATTATCTTTTACAGTATTCAACAATTTTCTGCTTAACAGGAACACAGAAGAAAGATATATGTTGGCTAGACAACCCTAACAGCAAGCAAGAGCCATTGACCAGACAAATTGACTCTACCTGCCAGATACTCGCAAGATCGTCTGAATTTCAGAGACCCCAGACCCAACCACCAGGAACCCACTTCCTTCCCTTCAAAACTGAACTAAGTTCACAAGAAGAATTTCCTTCCCTTCTACTGTGACTCCCTATCCTCTAAGGCAAAGCCTTTTTATAGCAGCAGCTGCAATTGCATACAGCTGGTCGGCTTCCTGCCCCTCCTAGGGGCTGCAGTTAACTCCTTCTGCGCCCCTCGTTGTGCATGGGCTGCACACCGCTCCTCATCCTCAGTGCCACCCTGCTCTTGATGGCTACCTGAGCTTTCACAAAGTCCCACCGCACCACCACCTCATTATCTCCTAGCTAAAGATCACAAGCGTATCCCCTTGTAATTTAACTTGCTTGATGAAACAACCGACTTTTCCCGTTGAATTTCCTCCTTGCTTTTTAAAGACTGAACTGGGGAAAAAAGGCATTAATGATGGAGACTTTGACTATGTAATGATGCTTTCCAGAAAGGCAGCGGCACCTGGCTGCAATGTGTTGATACCTCCCAGAGCGTTTCTGTGAGGCTGAGACTCCAGAGGTACCCAGCAGGGTCAGTTCAGTTCAGTCAAATCATTGACATGCATATGCATGCTCATGTATACATCTGGAACATCATTCTTCAATATATCATTCAAGGAACAGAATATCTTAAAATCTGTTATTAGGGGTCATTAAAACCCAAGCTGTGGAAAGACTGACATTTTCAAGGGAAACTGTTTATAAATTGGCTAGTATATATATCTGAGAAATGTGCTTACTTGTAAAAAAGAAGTGTACCCCCTATTTTTTCATGCTCTGATTCTGCTTAAATTTCCAAAAGCACCAGTTCACTTTTGGGCAGAAAATACTGGTCATTTCAATCTGGTGATCAATTTATTTTTACAAGCATAATTAACTGAAAAAAAAAAAAAAAAAAAAGAGGAGTAGGCAAGGACTTTTTTTTTTTTTTAAACTACAAAGCTATCAGTGAGAAAACAGCCAACAACTGTCATATCCTCACACTCATACCTCTGATCCTGATACTGCAGTCGCATATCTGATAACTCCTATGAACGTGAATAGTGTGAACTCTCCCATACAGGGCCCTTTGTGCATGTGCAATTCCAGGAAGTCTGAGCTAATTTGTCACCCTAGTATCTCCAAAAATCTGGCCTTGAGTGTCTGCAAAATGGGTGACTGTATTAAAACATATATTTATAAAAAGTTATTGTTTGAAGACACAAGCTCTTGAAAGGTCCTATTAAATTTTCACAATTACGTAATAAATCCAAATATGAACTTGTTATTATACACTGAAATCTATACTTTATTGCACCTAAATAAATTTAAAAAAAGGCTAAAAATAACACTCAATTATCTGCTGGTTATTTCCAGACACACAATGTGCTGAGGTTTTGTCCTTGTTAAGAAGATTATCTTCGCTTTTTCCTGTGGAATGCATGTAAAACAGCTCTTGCCTTGCTGCAAGCTTTAGGAAAAAAGTTCACTGCTAAATTACCTGTTGTCTGGGGACTTACATTTTGCAATAAGCTGCTAAAATTGCATTTTAATAAGGAGTCTTGACCTGTGCTGTGTATTTCCCTTCAAGGCTCTGCAAGCCATTTTTCTTACGGAGGTCCTGACCTGAGAAGCTCAACCTGGATAACCACAGCCAGAGGGGGATAAAATGCAACACCTAGGAGATTTCAGTAAACAGTAAAACCATTCCAACTTAATCTGTGCTAAAATGCTTGGAATGTGAAAGCCACGATGATGCCCCTTGTCTGTGTGTCTGACTGAATCCTTTCTTTTCTCGGAGGAAAGCAGAGCCTGGGAACTAGGCCAAATGCCTGCCACTTACCTTAAATTGATCAGCCACTTTAAGATTAAAAACACTGAAAACTGCAACACCGTGAAAACAAGGCTTCCTTCACATTAAATGCAAAATGCAACATTGGGCTTGCTCTGATCTTTTTTCCATTTTACTCAGTGTACACTTTTTTTCCATTTCTGCTCAAAGGTAGAAGCCAATAGTTACAGCATCTTGGCCAAGTATTCATTAAGGTTTATAAAAAAGAAATTTATGGTTATTTAGGAGTTGGCACAAAAGCACCTTGTTGCTGGAGAAGAAATATAGTTTTGAAACAGTCTGAAACATTGGATGTCTTATTTCAAGTAAAAGCTATATTCTATCTTTGCCTGTTGTATTTAGAAGAGTATTGAAGTGTGCCCTTGGGATAACTAGTAGGTAAATTTCTTAGTGGTTTTATGTACTGTAAATACATAGTCAATTCAAGAATTTACTTTGTTCTGCAAGAATTATTTCATTGTTGTAATAAAGATAAGTGTCGAGATAAAATAATGGAGCAAAGTCATCATTCATTGGAGCAGGTGCATCTACATGGAATGAGCGAGGGTTTTTTCTGTGTCTGTCTTTTCTGGAAGAACTGATTAAAAGTACGATATCAAAGGCCTGGTTGACAGAAGAAAATCAGGTTGGATCCACAGTCAAATATGGATATACCCGGACCACTGTACTGGCAAAATCTTCCAGTAAAAATGGTAGTTTGGCTTGGAGATTTAATATCACTTCCTCAACTTAAACAAGTCAATCAAAGAAAACAAATGTGAATAAAAAATACTGTTTCTATATTTGGATTTTTTTTCGTGTGGAGGTAGCTAGAAATACTTTCTCTCTAATACATATTGGCAGAAGTGCCAATATGACACCCGGTGTCCTGTAATTTCAGCTGTGCTCAGTGCTGCATAGCTTGATTAAATTATTTGAACTGTTTCTCTCTGGTATTTCTTGACACAGTCATAAAAATCACCACCATGTAACGCAACAGTTATTCACGTAACGTCACAACGCCGTTGCTGTGCGTCTGCAGTCAGTCCCGTGGGAGCGGCAGCGAGCTCGTGCCGGGTGGACTGTGGTGTCCATGCAAGCTCCCCGGGGACCACCCTGGGTGTTCACTCGGGGGCCCAGGACGAAGGCGAAGGGGGAGTGCGCTCCTGCTCCGCTGCTGCTCTGTGCCTGCCAGCAGCTGGATTTTCTCCCTTCTCTCTTAGGAGAGTCATTTGCTTGTTTTTAATCCTTTTCTTCTCATTTTAAGGTCAGATCAAGCAGAAAATACACATGACTTTCTGGCCGTGCGTGTCTTAGAAGCCGTAAGATGCTGGCCCTCCAATGGGTTGGCTTAATTAGGGGGAGGTCAGCCAGCGAAAGAAGGCCAAAAGTAAAACAGAGTAATATACTCCCTTGGAGGCAGATTAGATTGGTTAAAAGAAGAAAAGCTCATGTTAGATTTACAAAAGCTAATGCTCAACAGTGTCTTGGATTTTAGATTTGTCTCTGCAGCAACATCTGGAGTCACTGAGCAGTATGGCCACAGCACAGGAAGACTGACACTTCTGATCTAGGGCCTGGAGAGCCGTACTCGTAACTGCCCAACTATTTGGGAGCAGGAGGAGCAGAGACAGCTCTCCTCTGAACCTTGAACAACTATGTTGGTGCCTTCTTGTTTCTCAGGATTAGGCCCCCTACATGAAAGAAGCAGAAAGCAACAGAAAGCAACTGTTGCTCCAAAGAATTTATAAGACAAACTTATAATGGAAGCACCAAGTTCCTTTTTGAAAATGCAGCCAGTAACTTTGGAGACCTTTTTTTTGTCTTCCACCATGATAATATATAAGCCCACTTGTGGCTTTATAATCTGCATAGAACGTCTCCAGTGAGAAATTGTCACCTGAAAGACATAAGGCAATGAAGAATATGTACCTCAGCTCTGGTGTGTGGAGATCCCTCAGAAAAAGCATAAGGACATTGGGTTAATCAATGGTCACACTAAACCCATGGCCAAAGGTAAATGACTGTGGAAAATAATAGAACAATGGGTGAATATGGGAAGATACTGTTCATGGGAGTATTGCTTTTGGGAATCTGTGCTTTGGGGAATTCCTGAGCCACATGAATTCTTTTCACCATAGACTTTTTGTAAATGCTTTTGGAAGCCATTTAGATTTTCGGTAAAGTGTCCTTGCACAATGAGCTGTGTGATGAAATTGCATGCTTTATATTCATCTTGTTTGTTTTAAATCTGCTGTCTGAGAATTTTATCTGGTGATTCCTTATTGTTGAGATAGGTGTAAATGAGCCACTTAATGCTTCTAGTCATCCTCACTGTTCACCGCTCTCTGAATTTCTACTCTGTCCTCCATAAATCATTCTTTTCTAGGTCTAAAAGTCCTAACCGGTGCAATCTCTCCAAGTACAGAAGTCTTTCTCTACCTCTGATTATCAATATTGTATCCCTGTGCCTCTTCTTGTTCTTTCATAAATGTTTAGAAAAGGCTTCCCAGAATGGTAAACAATACTCTTTTTTTTTTGGCATAAAATGATAATAAACTAGCAATGTTGTTTTCCTTCTTTATTCTTGCTTTTTCCCTGACATGTATTTTCTTTTTTTTTTTTTGAGCAGTCTTAGGCATGGAACTGATGTCTTCAGGGAATTAATAAAAATGGGCCCAAGATTTCTCTTTTCAGTGCCATTTTTAGTGCACAGTTACTTTACCAAGTGGTGTCATGAGAGCCTTCTTTTGTCCTCTTTGTAGTATAACCCCCTAGAGACTCTGCTGGTGGTGAAGACCAACTATTTACTCATACCTTTGTCCCCTGATTGCTAACTACATTTTTATCCATGGAATGACCTTCCTCCAATGGCATTTATAATAATTTCTCTGTTGAGACGTGTTGTCAAATATGTTTTTGTAAATCCACTGAAGATGCATAAACCATCAATGCTTTTTTAAAATGGAGTCCCGCAAAAATTTTCAATAGCCTTGAGAGGCCATTGCAAAATCTGCAAAAAGGTGTGTTAAAGCCTCTTCTAATGTATTCTAATGTCTTTTAATTCTGTATTTTTATACCATTTTTCTGGTACAGAAGGAGCAGTTGTTCAAATCTTGATGGAAATCCCTTTAAAAATTGAAGTATATTGGCCAGCTTTAGTTCTTTTAATTTAGTTTGGTATTGGTTGAACTTAAGTGATGACATAGCTTAATAGCACATCTCATAGTTCAGCAACTTCAAATCTGAGTTCCTTTAGAACATCTGGTTCTGGTGATTTTTCTCCTGTTTATTGGATAGATTTGTTTGAAACCTCTTCTGCTGACATGTCAATTTGATACAGTGCCTCAAACTCTTCACTTCTGAAGAAAGGCTGTGTGGATTCTCCCTAAGGCTCTTTGTGATGAATACCAATACAATAACTCATTCAGCAACATTGCCATGCCTATATCTTCCTCAAGTGTTTCTTTTAAATTGTGATCACCTATTTGGCAGAGTCTGACAGGCTTCCTGCTTAAGATATGTCTGAAAAAAAAATTTATTGGTAGTTATTATCTGCTCAGCTAGTTATTCCTCAGAATATTATCTGGCCTGGTTTATTATGGCTTTATAGTTAACTTGCTGAATCTCATATACTCTAAAATTTTCATTACCTGAACACAACTTCTACTTTTGAAGGACCCACTACTCTCTTTAAATTTCTAATATTCTCCTCTACTATTTAAATATGATGATCTGGGGGCGCAGGGTCAGTTGGGCTTTTTTGCATGACTGTTTAAAAGTCGCTTTGGATTGATATTAGTCATTCACCTTGAGATTATAATACGATGTTGGTAAACAATCTCCATGCCACGTGAAAACATTTTACCCTTTTAGGTTACAGTTTTAATTTTATTTTAAAAAGTACTCTCAATTTAATGAAATTAAATGCTACTGAAGGGGGTAGCATACTTTGGCTCTTGCTGTAACAAGAATCCTGAGTTAAAAAATGTCATCTCTCCTACCCTGAGGGTTCTTCATTGGTCCCCCTTGCACTGCTTAGAACTAAATCAAGAATTGCCTTTTCTCTTATGAATTACTAACTAGCTGGTCTAGGAGGGCAACAAAAAAATTCAGTCTCTGCACTGTAACCTTTCAAGATATTTACTCAGTCTACATGGCCATAAATGAACTCTCCAATAACTGTGCTTTTTGCCCAGTTGGCTCCCGTGTCTCCCTTAGCATCTCACAGTCATTGTCACTCTCTGAGCTGGGTGGTGGGATAGCCCTGACGTTAGACCCTCAATATTTCACTGTCTCATCACTTTCACCAATTTCTGTCTACTACCTGCTATTTTAATACCTTCTTTTATCATCTAGTATTCCAGTTCATCCAGCTATTTTTAGACTTGTAGCATAGATTTTGAAATCCATATAAGTTTCTTGTCAGCCTGCCTGTCTGTTTTTACATCCTCTGCTTAAACAAGACTTTACTTGAACCTGTTCTTCACTGCTTCCTTCTTCAGTTCTATCAACTTCTGTTCTATCTTTTATTCAAGGATACTGCATATCTAGAGGATGCAGCATTCTAAAATCTTCCTCACCTGCCAGCTTTCCTTCAAACTTAAAAAAATTTCCATTTGACCTTTTCTATTTTTAGTGTCAGCAGCCTGATTCCATTTTGGTTTACATGAAGTTCATCCTTCCTGCTCTATTTATTCAAAAATTTTCCCTCATAAATCAAACCCTTCTTTCCTTTTTTACGTTCACTGCCATGCACTGAAACTTAGTTTTCTGTTTTTCTTGGTTGCATTGAAGGTGAGAGAGATCTACCGCCACAATGCCCAGCTCCTCAGCAGGCAGCACAAGAGCTACTCTCCAGATATTTTAAGGTCTGAAATTACTTAAGACCTGTATTTGAAATCTGTGGATTTCTTTTTATCTATGATGTTCAACTGCTAGGCTTTAAAATCTACTAAAACCTAACAGACTAGAGTTTAAACTGTAATTTTTTCTTTCATAAAGCTAAATTGTACAGTCTTAGCATATGTCAAAATCTGACCTAGCTTGGAGCCTACAGGCTCTTCCTCCCTGAAATTAGATGTTAAAACATAAATGCTTCTGAAGACTGGCTAAGGTATAGAATTAAAATTTATTTTTGTAGGTTTTAAAATTTGTTAAACTCCAAAATTGAATTTAGTCTAAGTGATTTCCTAAATCAGAGATTAAAATTTTGAAAGCAGAGGTCACTTAGAGGTTTAGTTGGAAACTTCTAGATTCTGAATAGTTAAACTTAGAAGTTTACCCAGAGTCCCTTAGGAAGTTTAAACTGAAAATACTTGTGTCCATGTACGAGGAACACTCTGTAGGTGAATATGGCCCATTGGACTTTTACCTTTGCACCTTGAACTATTAAAAATGGGACTAATGCAATATTTTTGAAGGCACAAATATTTGTTAGGTACTTCTCAGCCACTGAAAGTTAATGGGAATTGTATCCCATATGTCTCTTGAGCCTTTGACATCCTGTTTTTTTAGGCTCTAAAGTGACTGATGTGCTTTTGAAAATGTTGCTCTGAGCGGTTTTTTTGCTTAAATAAATTTATCTTTGAAAAAATGTAACAATTTGATCTCAGAATTACAATCCTGAGATGTAAGCAGGAATATAAGGATTCAGGGGCTCAGGAAAAGCAAAGGACCTGGAGATCCCACGAAAATGAAGAAATAGTGCTTTCATCTTCTGACCACATCAATTTTCTATCAGTAACTTCAGTTTTTAGTGATTGACAAGGACCCTGTGAATCATTCTTTACAATTGGATCTATCTCCAGGAAGTTACCGTCAAAGAAGCAATCATAAAAATGATTGGAAAAATGTTCTTTGCTCAAATAAGGAACATACACCTGCTAAAACAAAATTCCAAAAGAAATAAAGCATGGCTTTAGTTTACATACTAGAAAGGTAAGCAGGAATAGTTGAGGATTCATTGCAGTTTCATACCCTAAGTGCCCTGAATATGTTAACTGCTGCAGTTTGTCAGTTGTTTGCAGTATATACAGGACGAATGACTGTCAAATGTTTTGAAGTTCTTAGTTAATAAAGCAAGCACCATGAATAAGAGCTCTTTTTTCTTTCTTTCTTTTTTCTTTTTTAAAAAAGTCACATTTTAAAACTAAATTTAAAAGGAGAGAAACAAAAGGAGAGGAAAAGGAGAACAAACTTTGTTTCTATGACTCTTAATATAGAGTAAACCAGCAAATGACCTGCAATTTCTGTATCATTTTCCATGGACAAAAGTGAACGTTTGTGGACTTTTCGGACCTAACCTTAGACTTAAGCTAAGAGATCAGACTAAACTCCCTGTCCCTGAAAGAGCTAGAAATCTCTAGAGGGTAATTTAGACCTTAGATGAATGGAACTGCCTCCAGAGGTAAGATTAAACAAGATTAATTAAGCTTGTAGTTCAGTTCTTTCAGTTCTGTGTCAAAAGTGGGATAGTTTGAATATGGGCCCAATATCTTACATAAATGTCTATCCACCTGGCTTGTGTTAAGAAGAGAGAGCTCTTTATCAGTCTCCTTGTCCCTCCTTGCACACAGCCCTTCCCGTGTTGGCCGAATGCCCTCTGGAAGTGATACAGCACAGCCCTGTATATGCTAACCTGAAAGAGCTATTGCATTTCTTGTGTAGCAAATGAAGGGCCTGGGCCATAGTCTTTTCTGTGCATCTCATAACTGGAAGCAGCTGAAGTTCTTGCTGCCTCTAGAAGTCAGAGGACTTTTCTTTCACAATCGTTCAAGCATCCTGGGCAGGCTGATTGCACTGCATCATTAGACCAGGGATTCTTTCACCTTGAAAGATTTGTTTGATAGCCTAGCCTGAGGTCAACAAGTATTTTTCTTGGGTCCTTTATGATAGGATTTCCCTTTTCCATTTTCTCCTTCCTTCTTCTGTTCCCCTGCATACATTACTTGCACATTTTATAAAGAGACAAAGGCAAGATGTAATAGATAAATGTGTTTCAGCCTAGGCCAGATGAGAGGCTGATCGTAAGAAGTACTGAAAGACTTTTGTTGCCATACTACTGAATTTTAGTATTTTAGCCTTCAAGTAGAACATAAGGGTGATGACTTCTCAGCTCTGAGGTTCATGTGTTTCAAAATATCATGGCAAGAAGCTTTAGGTGAGATTTTGGAAGGAATTCATATTCTAAATTCTCAATCTAATTTTACAGCCAATGGATACTTTTAACATTTACAACATTGTTTTTAGTCTTTTCTGTGCATTTCTTTGATTTGATTGTGATTCAATCAATGAAGAGATGGAAGAAAAAAATCTGCCTACTTTTCTCATTTATCCTATTGAAGATAAAAAATATATGAGTCTCCATGGTGTTATTCCACTAAGACCTAGTTTGGTACTCTGCCTTTTATGTTACTTCAGATAACTTCACACACCTTTTTTTCTCATATAGTCACAGGTTTCTCCTTTGTGTCTCTTTTTCTAAATGCTTACCATTAGTGTTGACATACTAAACATTTTCTCTTTAAAAAGTCAAAAAATGCCTCCAAGGGGGGTAGAAGAAAGATTCAAAGTAAGTCCTGATGATCTGGTATTTTTCTTATCAATAAAGTCTACACTTTACTCATCTTTTCTCTCAGGAAACAAACGCGCAAACTTGTGTTTAGTTGTGATGGATACCTACCACAGACAGGCAGGACATAGCCAACAGGACATAGCTCATAATAAAACCTACATGTTAAAAAAGAAATACTTTCCCTTGCACCATAAGAAAAAAAAATTAAAAAGAAATTAGGCAGCAATATTTTTCTCCCACACCATTACCTTTTGAATCCTGAAATTTGGAAGAAAATGGTCATTTTCTCCCTTGGAAATGAAAGAGATGGTCCCATGTTACAAATATTTAATTGCAAAATTCCAGTAGCTGTCACCTTTGACATCTTTCCTGTGTGAGCTGTGGACAGGAAGGAAAGACGAATGTGGAAAAAGAGTCTAGCAGGCTGCTGAGGCCTCTTGGCTTTTGTCTCTGTTCAAAGCTAGCTTTAAGAAAAGGAATGCCCTGTACCTGCCTTGAGAAGAAGATAAATACAGCTAAAAGCAAATTTGCTATATGCAAGCAACCATTATAATTCATTAAACTCATCACTCTGGAGAGAGTGATGAATCTAATTTCATTTCTTTTGGGGGGAAAGAGGACCAGGAAACGAATGAAGGTAGGAAAGCTCTCTCAGACCCCTTCAAAAACAAACCCCCCAAAACAGGGTAAAGCTGGGGCTGTCCTGTGTTTTTCAGAAATGTCGTTTTGCTGACATATGTCTAGCCTAGTGTGATTATGCCATGTTTCACTGAATTAATCAGTTAGAATGACATGAATCATAACAAGAATTGACAGCCTACTCTGTTGTCTTTGTACAGACTTCAAAATTCAGCAGTGAGCACCGCTCAGAAGCAGTGGGTTGAAATCACATGCAGATTTTTGGACAGTCGTGAACATGCACAATTGAACATACAGAATGATCTTTCAGAATGAATCTGAACAGTGAACCAATTCATCCCATTTTCCCAACACTGAACAAAGTTCTAGACACTCATGATGTGAATGTTATTCTCTAGGTAGGGCAAAAACAAACCAATACCAGAGAGAAGTCAGGAAAGTATTCTGCCTACTTTCTAAGTCATGCCTTTTCCAAAGTAACATGAAGGCAGGTCATAGCAGAATCAAAAGTGGATATGAGCAAACATTTGGACCCAGCACAAATTTTTGCTTAACAGTGGGCAGTCTCTTGGATTGTGTGCATTTGAGAATCTCCAAAATTACCTTATTTATTTATATATGAGCTCTTAAAATCAAACCTCTACAGCTCTAGAATAAGAAATATTTTTACATTAAATACAACAAAAACTTTCACTGACTTCTTCCATTACAAAGACAGGACTGAAATGGATCCACACTAAACCCAGTTCCACATCCAGTCCCCTTCATCATTGTAAAGGTACTTATTAAAGAATCATAAAAAGAATCATTCCTCAAAACAGTATCAGATAGACTTGTCTCATCACTACCAGATGTTGTCTAACCTGTTATTTCCTTCAGCAACAGGGATTCCACACTTCCCAGGACAATCTACACCAGCGCTTCCGTAAATTCAGAATTTTTAACTTCCCTTAAGTTAGATTTTTTTTTCACTTCTCTTAAGTCAGAATTTTTACCAGATCTCTGAAACTGAAACTATAGTCTGAAACTATTCTTTAATCCTTCTTTGTCATTTTTGTCTTCATACATCCTTCCATAAAGCCATGAGGTATCAGTAATTCTCCAATTTTAAACCTTCCTCAAAATGTAGCCCTAGTAGAGGTCTTCCCCATGCCAGCGTGCATGTTCTCAAGACAGCTTTGTTAACAATCAGTGAGACAAAACTCACAGTTAACTGTAACAAAGTAAAGCTAAAGACTGCAGAATTAATGAGCTATGCTAGTTAATTCTCCTTCTTTTGGTGATCCAATGTTCGCTTACCGTGCTTGCCTGTAATCTCCAGCATATACAAACACCTACTCCAGACTGCTGGCTGCTCTGGACAAGGACCTGATTTTCTTCTTTGTAAATCTCTCGGTTATTGTTGG
This sequence comes from Aramus guarauna, assembly GCA_013400195.1. Classification (NCBI taxonomy): domain Eukaryota; kingdom Metazoa; phylum Chordata; class Aves; order Gruiformes; family Aramidae; genus Aramus; species Aramus guarauna. Next base: position 686,336 of record VXBL01006513.1, on the reverse strand, counting down.
CACTTCCCAGTGACAGGAGTAATGAAAAATATATATTTCATTTATATTGTGATGGGCTCCTTCTCCCTTCTCTGAAGTGCTGGGGCATGTGACTTGAAAATGCAGAGAAGCAGCCTACATAGCTGTGCTGGAGTGAGGCTGCCTGAACTGTGCTTTGAGGGTTTCTGACTGCACTCAGGGCAGTTGGATTTTTCTTTCAAATATCCCAATAGTTCCAAATTTTAGAGATACAAACACACTCTTACCCTTGTCACGTTTATAATAGAAACCCTGCAACATGACAGTCAAATCACAGGGGGAAGTGAAAAAACAACGTTGCTGCCTGGAACCTTTTGCAAAAGCCCGTGACGACCTACCTGCAATATAATACGATGGCTCTGAGAGACCTACACTGGAAAAGGCTGTCAACAAGAAATATATAAAAGCAAGGAAGATGTCTCTGTTAAGTAGATTTACTATGTTTAATAAAGTAAATAGGGAACTTATGTTTTTTAAATTTGTTGATCCATGCAAGTAAGGTTTGCTTATATGGCTTTTTGCTAATCTGAGATAGAAAAGAACTATCAATAAGGCAGGAAGAACTGCATAGCAACAAAATGTTTTGTTAATAATATATCACTGGCAATACAATTACATGCATTGTTTTAGAACTTGATTAAATAAGTGAACAATTATAACCATTTTGATCTGGCAAATTTTCTTGGTCACCAGCATCCCTTCAAAGGAACTGTGGCTGATAAAATGGCAATAAAGTGCTGCTGTTCAGGCATATCAGATTGCAATTGATTATTTAAAAAAAAAAAAAAAAAAAAAATTGAGGTTTGACATACAGGAAAATGAAGTTACAAAGGAGAGCGGTTTTCTGTTTGTTAGCAGCAGCTGCAGATATTAAATCAGCTGCTCCAAGGAGACCATAGCTCACAGAGCACTTCAGAACAGCTCATTTTTCTCCACCCAAGTGTTTGAATATAGAGTATTTGAACCAACTCATTTAAAACCTTTGAGGTTTTTCCATGGATAGAGAGGGCAAGGAATGAGGTGAAATGCAAAGTAGATCTGGGACCATCAAGGTTCAGAAAAACAAACTGTTTTAAGAAAGTATCCAATTAATTAAAATATATAAAATATTTTTGGGCCTTGTTTATCTTCCTTCACTCCTTTGGAAAACAATAGTTTCTCCACCAACCTAAATTGAACTACAGTGTATTTTGTCAGTGACAAAGCACATTTCTCCTGCTTAATCTGAAAATGAAGATTAAAGGTGTCAGTGTCTCATTTTTGTGCTTTGAATTTTCCATCCATTTGTGACAAAAATACAGATGGCTGGCTAGACAAAGATTAGCAATTTGATTTAATGCCAAAGTGATAGCAATGCAAAAAAATTAAAACACACTTTTGCATGTTTTAATTTAAACATGCATGTTTTCAGTTTCTTTTTCTTAAGATCCATTCTGTGCCCCGATCGACTTTTTTCTGTAATGAGTGACCATGGACTGGAAGATGGCATTGCTCCAGGGATCAGGAGCTGGTCCAGGTCACAGATCTGTGTGTAGAACAGTGCCACACTGATGGAAAGTTATTGCTATCTAATGAGCATACAGTGGCAAAATGAAATATATGTGCCAGTCCAAGTGTCCACATCACAAAAACCACAACTACCACACGTTTGCTGGCAATCCTCTCTGTGTCAAAACCCAAAAAACAGGCATGGAAATTTAGCTGTTTTTACTCCTCAGAGATAGCCCAACCTTTCAGGCTTGAGGGATGTTAACAACATAATATGGAAAAGTTTACTGACTCCTGTAGTCAGTTTATGTATACATAGACATCAGCAGAGCCAAGTGAATACTGCAAGGAGTATTTGTGCAGAGCCCTTTACATTCTGAATACCTCCTTATTCACACTGCTAAGCAGGCACTTTTGAGGGTTTTGTCTGTTTGTTTCTCTTCGAGGTAGGAGGAGTGGAGTCAAAATGGCTAATTGTCATAAGATAAAACTGCAAAAAATGAGGTGAGCCTCCTCTCACTGAACAGCAGTGATGAATTTGAGCTCTCATTGATGAAATATATCATGCCTAACTTCAGCCATTTCAGACCTGTGCCTAGCTGTAGCCAGGCGTCTAGAGTCAATGCAAAAACATGGGTAACTCTAGAAGGTGGTTCATCCAACCTACCTTACACAACTATCTTAGGGGGCTTCTTTCCCTCCACTCACTGTAGAGAAAGTGTTGAGGATGAGCTTAGACTAGATGCTTAAATTTTAGGTCACTAAATGTAGATATGAATCCTATCCACCCAGACAAGTGTACTCAAGAGCATTACACTTACTATTCTTCAGACTAAAAGACTTTGATACAACCCAGACTTAAATGAGTAAACTGGAGTCAAGGTGATCATTTTGGTAGTTTGACAAACAGATGAAGTGTTAGACAGTCAATAAGGACAATTCATAAATAAGGTTATTAGTATCCCCTGTTCTGTGGGGAGTGACAGCAGGTTTGTCATTTGGTAATCCATGACCACATGCACACACAAAACAGTGCTTTCTTTATCTAAATCAATAATTACGCAGACAATCCCACTCTCTGAGAGGTTTAATACATAGGATAATCAGGGTATGATCCATTGCCTTCTTAAAAAAAGTATTCTTTTTTAGTGCTGAGATTTTACTGGTCTCTATCATTTTCTGTAACATTACTTTGCAATCCTCAGATCCTATAAGAGGGAGAGATACTGGGAGGATGAAAGTGTACTCCAGGAACTGAAAGGTCCTGCTACAGCTGTGCTGTTATTCATATGAAGTGTTTTTATCAACCTTTCCTTCTCTTTTTTCACCAATATCAAGGACAGGTTTTGTAGCTTCATCACGAAACAATAAAATTGCTATTCGGCTGTGGATATAGTGTCCCTCCTACATAAGGCTAAAAGATTTTCAATCCACAGACTGACTTTTCAGTGCCTAGCTCTAAAAAAGCTTCTTTTTAACCTATCATTGGGGTAAATGTAGAAGTCTCGGAATAAGCATGTGCATCTCCCTGTTCAAATTGCTGAAGAGGAGCTCCAAGTAAAGAATGGAATAATATCTTCTCTCCTATTTCTCTCCATAGAGTAAATGAGTAGAAGGACAAGAATCTTTTCAATTGTACACAGCATAAACTTGTATCCCATATCTCCTATGGGATAACTCTCCTATGTAGAGTTATACAATTCCAAGAGTGAATGAACCCTATGTAACGTTTTAACAGAATTCTTTTTCAGCATACCACCACACTTAAAAGCTCTGATCTGTAGTTCCTCCAGCTTTTTATTCTAAACAAAATACTCTGCCTTTCTAGTTTTCATTTGGCTTCCTATACTTCACTGCTAAACGCTCTTCTACCATGAAGTACTTATTATTTAACATTTTGAGATTTTTCTTCAATTTTTTTCCTTATTTGTCAGTTCTTGGGGTTGTCAGCATGTCTTTTAGAAGTGTTGAAGTGTCTCTTAGAAGTGTTAGGGGGGCTTAATGAGAAGGAGGAATCCAAGCTGAAGATATTCCTTGAAAAAGACAGTATAATGTTTGTAGACATTTCATGCATGGGGTAATGGAGGTCATTAAAAAAGAGGCTTGAAGCTAATGAAGGGTGTGGATCTAGGTCAGAGGAAAGAAGGACATTTTTTATATTTCTTGGAAGGTACAACAAATCCAAGTGGCTGGCACAGAACTGAGATTTCTCAGCATGAATCCAATACAAATCATTAGGAAACAGTTTATTTCAGTTTCTTTTAAAGAGGCAGGAGATGTTGGACAAGCCAGCAGGAGTCTTACAGGAGACCTGAACTTGAGTCCTGAGCTCACTTCCTTACTACTGGGCAAGACAATGAGAAAACATGGTAGATGCTGCAAGGTCACCTCTTTTCTGTGGCCCTAGCAGCTGTGTTAATGACGTACTGGAGAGACATGCATCCTATTCTGACTAAGCAAGGTGGAGATTACCAGGTAGAAAAGAAAGAGGCTCTGGAACAGTGTATATTTTAAGTAACAATAAATCAGCATATGTTGGATTTTATTTGATTACTTTCCATGCTTTCCCTTAATACTAATCATATAAGGCATAACCACCTGTCAGCACTGGAATGGTATATTTTACATGAATTACTAACAACTGTACACATCCTAGATCACCTTTATGTTGCACTAATTCAATACCTTCACATTTCTGCCTAAGTGAACTTGAGAGTCCATAAAGCAATAGTAAATATAACAGAATTCTAGAAAACTGGTTAAAAACTGACATTCTGTATACAGACAACTGCTTTCATAGCAGTTTATTTGTAAGCAGAAGGCAAGTCCAATTTGGTCCATGAAAATGTCACCCTACCAATAAATGCTGTCTTGGCACCTTCAAAAGACTCTTATGTCCTCAGATTAAATACAGATTCTCTATTTCTCTATTTGTATGATGTCAGTGTAATCATACCAAATAAGAAAAAAAGCAGAACTAATCAAGGTACATAGAGTGAGATGGAGATGGGAAAAGGTGAGAAGGAGGAAGCAGAGGAAAGATCATTTTTTTCAGGAGGAAATTTGAATTCTTTGAAGTCTGCATTTGGGATGAGGGGGCCATTGACAGACATGTGTAATTACAGAAAAAAACCTGATAGATGTGTGATTATAGACAGATGGTTAGCTCGGCAGGAGTTTCTGACAGCTGGGCTCCAGCACTTCTTCTCCTAAGTCTTTATGACGTGATCTTTCTTCAGCACATAAATATTCATGTACTTACATTTTTATGTATGATTTAGGTGTAAAACAAGTAATGGTTCTGCAAGGTGCTGAACAGCCTTTAAAATTAACCATGAAAACTTATGCCAGATGGTTAAATTTAAGTAGTCATGCTGACTTTATTCGTTTTCATGAATCTTTCTGTTGAATTCACTGGTCTGTGTCTCAACTGTCATGGGTATGTTTTATTTAACTTGATTTTGGCTATCTAAAGTGAGGTGCCTATTTTAAGAGAGCCTTCAAAACACCCTTTGACTCCCTGGAGAGGAGCGACAATCTTCAGAAGGAAATTCCTTCTACCTCAGTAGGATGTCTCAAGCATGTGGGAACAATCATGGCTGAAAACTAGTTTGGGTGAGTTTTTAGTTTGGTTAATATTAAATAAAATGAACATTTGTCTAAATTGCATGCTCTAGGACATTAAAAAAAAAAAAGAAAAGAAACAAAACACAAAACTTTTTCTTGTTTCCAATGAACTTCTCCAAAGCAAAAATAGTACAATGGCTATATCTAGCAGAGGCTCTTTGAGCACTTCTGTGTTCTTCAGTTTTGGTGCATGATGTAATTGTGCACAAAATCTGTATTAGGACAAGGCGTACACAGGCACCAGCCTTTCCTTTCCAGGCAAAGGACACTAACATGTGGGTAGGAGGGAAGTGACAGTTTTCTCTGATCAGGTTCCTAAACCACATAAGCTGTGGTGACAGATTTAGGGGCAAACTAAAAAAATCCCATGAGACTGAAGTCAGCTCTTCCCTTTCCCTCAGACTTTATTTCTTTTAACCTCTCTTTTCATTCTTTCACTCTTCATAACAATTTCTTTGGCACAGGCAGGGAGATAGACTTCTTTGATTCATTCTATAAGAACTTCAAAAGCTGAGGTACTCCAGACAAATAGACCAGATAGAGACTTCTCTTATCATTATTTCAGCTTTTTGCGAGTAGAGCAAGCTGTTGCATTTTTCAGCTCAGTAGCCTGAGTACCTTGACAGCTGTAAATGAGTTAGTCTGTAGATGTGGCTATGAGGTTGTGTTGGGTTTTCATGGCAAGGTTTGGTAGCGGGGGTGCTACAGAGGTGGCTTCTGCAAAAAGCTGCTAGAAGCTTCCCCTGTGTCTGACAGAGCCAATGCCAGCCGGCTCCAAGACAGACCCACCACTGGCCAAGGCCAAGCCAATCAGCACCTCTGCGATAACATATTTAAGAATGGAGGAAAAAAGTTAGAGGGAGCTTTTGCAGTTGGAGAGAGGAGTAAGTAGATGTAAGAAACTCTGCAGACACCAAGGTCGGTGCAGAAGGAGGGGGAGGAGGTGCTCCAGGCACCGGAGCAGAGATCCCCCTGCAGCCC
>VXBL01006513.1:561123-680179 GCA_013400195.1 Aramus guarauna | reverse complement strand
GGAGAAGTTTGGGAAGGACTGTCTCCCGTGAGAGGGACTCCATGCTGGAGCAGGGGAACGATGAGAGGAGTCCTCCCCTGAGGATGAAGAAGCGGCAGAAACAACGTGTGATGAACTGACCGTAACCCCCATTCCCCATCCCCCTGTGCCGCTGGTGGGGAGGAGGTTTGAAGCCGGGAGTGAAGTTGAGCCTGGGAAGATGGAGGGGATGGGGGACGTGTTTTTTAAGATTTGATTTGATTTCTCATTCCTCTACTCTGTTCTGTTGGGGAATAAATTAGATTAATTTTCTCTCTCTAAGTTCAGTCTGTTTTGCTCATGATGATAATAAGTGAGTGATCTCTCCCTGTCCTTATCTCGACCCACAAAGCTTCTTGTTACACTTTTTCTCCTGTCTGGTGAATGAGGTGAGTGATAGAACGGCTCTGGTGGGCACCTGGCTCCCAGCCAGGGTCAACCCACCACAGAGGTCTTTGAGTCTTGTTACTACATCAGTTGTCTGATGTTCTGGCTTAAAAAAACTACTTCTGAATTTCCCTTCTGTCTTACCAGTTCTAGGTTATTCTACCTGAAAATGTTTTGCCCTGAGGTAACTTCATATTTGTTAAAGAAACATAAAGCAAAAGCATCAAACATTTAAACTCAAATGTCTGTAGCTGGTCTGGTAGTTTTGGACCTCTTCTCACATGCATTTAGCAATTAGTCCATTGTGTTCAGCTCCCAGTCATGTCATGCAGTGTTACATCATGCTGTGGTTTCTATATGAAGATCAACAGCAAATTTACCAGTGCGAATTTTGAAGCCATAGCCACTTCTGCAGAGCTGTCAAAACCACACACAAAAAATAGTTCCATACCTTCAGTTAAAATGCCTATCAGTCTTCTTTGCACTCATTACATGCTAGATCTCCTTCAGCGCTTGTCTTGCAAGCTCTGCTGAAGGTAGTTATGTTTTTAGGACAAGACACATTTTCCACACAGAACTAAGCCAGGGGTCTTACACCACCGGATCTCTGCAGTTTGAACATGGTCTTACTTTTGAAATGAAGAGGTGCCTAGCCAGACATGACTGGTATTATTTGCTCTCTTTTAATTATGACAAGCTATTTTTGTTGCTACTGTTTTGAAGATCTGACATTAAACTAAATGTACATGATAAGGCCCAGAAAGAGTAATACAGCTTCAATCTTCCTAATTGCTAGTTGTAGACAAACATTTTAGTTCTAGCACGCAGGTCTAGAACAAACCCCATGTAATAAAACAAAAGCACTGGCATTATTTCAACTTCCTGAGCAATGCAGCAATTATTCCAACTTCTGAGATACAAAGTCACACACTGATATTTTAGACCTGGAAAACTGTTACTCTAGTGGAGACAGTGAAGTTGTCTTTTGCAAGAACCTGTGGTTATAACTCACCTTGTCTCCTGAAAACATGCAAAAAGACTCTTTGATTGTCATCCTATAATGCCAGATGTGTTTCAGCAGGGATGAAGCTAAAAGTGGTATTTTTAAAAAAGTTCATAATTGTATATAAAGAGATTATGTGAGAAGGCCAATTGGAAAGAGAAGTTTCCTTGTGTGCAATTCCTATCTTTATATATGGAACTGGTTTTGTTGATTCTATTTAACTGCACTCGTTGTGGCATTCTAGCAAAGCAAATTATGACCGAGTCCGGCTGGTAGTTGGTCTGATGCAATGTCATTCTAGATTTCAGGAGTGCTGCTTTCTCAGAAGAATGTAATGATCTTCGACCTCTGCTACACTGATTGTGTTTGCTGAAAAAAAGTCCACTTTTGTCAGTTATTTAATAGATATTTCTTTTGAAAATGCAACAAAAGGCTATCAGAAAATAACTGCACCAAGTTCACAAACCTCTCCAAAGAGTCAACTTTTTTTTGAAGGACAAGTTGGATTCTGGTTTTCTCTATCCAGTGGCAGTTTCAGGCTTCTTGTCTGGTGTATTGCATCAAAGCTGCAAGTACAAGTGCAGCTGCTTAATTCTAAGGCTGGTTCTGCTCTGGTTCTGGTGTTCCTCGCAGCAGACTCCTCCCTGAGCCTCACTGCCAGTTTGAGAATGGTGGGGAAGTTGTAGTGCAGGAGATCCAACTGACATCTGGCTCATTTTTTCCAAATCATTAGAAATTTTAGTAGAAAAAAAAATCTGTTCATCTAAGGATAATTTAATCTGAGTTGCCGGAAGACTTTCTGAAGATATTGCTAGCTTCTGTGATGTTATTTCCTAGGAACCCTTCAAGTAAACGTAAAGGAACACATATGAAAGGCACTGATTGTCCACTTTCATTTCCTAACCATCTGCAAGCACAAAAGTTCTGTAAAATTAGCATTAGCATGGGATGATTTTATAATCACCCTATATACAGTGGACCTGTCATATCCAATGCTTCTGGTCAATTGTAAAGAAGTATGAAAGGAGATTTCATTTCAGCTTACTCAGTATAATGTAAACTAGTCAGGTGCAGATCTAGTGTAAAATTGACTCAGTCCCAAAAAATGGAAAGAGAGTTCACCACTGTAAGACGTATTTACCTTGTCATACCTTTTGCCTTAACAGATCCTGTTATTTTTATTGCAGTCACCTAAAACCAACTTAGTTTAGTAAATATTTATCATTTTTGAGAAACTAGATACCTTAAACTGCTTCAAGCTGAGCTGAAATCCCTACCTTTAAGTACTGGAGACTGCTAAAATGTCTAATACAGTCCAATTAATTTATAACCAGCAGTGCCGCGGGAAACATTTGTTCTACTCTCTTAAGTGTTGTTAGCCTATGTTCACCCTTTAAATTAACATCCACATTTTTATATCAAAGCTATAAGTGTATTGCTAATTTCCTCTAGTCAATAATTATATGCATATGCAAAAGATAGCTATATAAAATAAGATTATGAGTAATATTCTTCTGCAGACTCCATAGACAATGTCTTAATATTCACTTGTTTTCTTATCTGTGATCATCTCAGCCTTATTACAGTTTAGCTATATTTTGGTAACTCACACATTTTTTTCTTTTTGACAAAATCTGAAGAAAGTCCAATTCTGCTTACACAATTTCAATATTTGGGCTTTGATTTATGGTTTGTACAGATTTAGATGTATTTTGTCAAAAGATTTATATTTCTCAGTTTATTCTTTTTTTTTTTCCTATAATTTACACTGTCGGTAGAAAAACAAATTATTCTGAATTTAAACCCGAGTTTTGAGTATTTGAACCAATACTCTGATGCATTTCTCTTATCCTACATGAACAATATAAACAATGTATTAGAATGCCCCCTTGAGGAACACTGCCAATGACTATCTATTTCAGCAATCATCTTTTCAAGGAGGGATCTGAAAAATCTCCAATTTTAGTTCATTCCATAACTGACTGCAGCATTGGTCAGTTAGAACAAGACACAGCCTGTTCTGAACAGGGAAAATACAAGGAGGTAAGGTTTAGACACCTAGGCCCCTATTTTAAAAGGAGAACATGCATTTTTCTATTTGGGGCAGGTAAGATATAAATATCCTGTATATATCTACAAGTAGAGATCATATGTGTTCATTGCTTGTAAAAATTCCCAGCTTTACACCCCAGACTTCAGGCTCTCACCTCTCACAGATGTTACTAAGTCCATCAGGATTTCAGTCTTAGTGTGCAATTTAGATAAGAAGCTCCCTCCTCGCCACACATATTTTTTGTTGGCTACATGGTGGGTGCTGGACTCAACACTTTCACACTGTAATGGAATGGAAGAGTTGGGGAAAGTACAATGGGGGTTGTCACTTACACAGATTAAAATGGGAATCAGGAAGGTTTGAGCAGATGGAGAAGGGATGACCAGAAGTTTTACATTTTTATTAATGGCACAGTTTAAGAAAAATATACAGCCCATTTGTAGTCACTGAGAGATGAAAAATAAAATTTAAACAAGGGTAAAAAATAACCAGACAATCCACTGTTTTTTTAAAAGCAAGGCTGCAGAAGATAACAACCGAAAAACAGCCTCACCTCAGTTCAGTATCTCTTAATTGGCCAGGACACTATCTCCTCCCCAAGTGCAGTGGAATTGAATCCTATCCATTATTCAGCAAGAAGGACAGGATTTTCTTTGGAGGAACACTTATGGGTCATAGAACTTTTTTCTGAGAGACCTTCACATGTTGTAAATAGAGAATAAAGAAAGAGTAGAAGGCTTTCTCTTTCCTTTATTGTATCTGTAGGCGTTAGAGTCTCTCATTCCCTGTGAGGCAGGAGGACAGCATCTCAGACTGTAGCCTACATCCTCAGCAGTCACCATCTGCTAGCAGAGATAATAATCCCCCTGTCTGCATTGTTCTTCTTTGGTGTGATTGATAATGATAAGAGGGGAGATGGTACTACAGATCAGACACATAGAACAGATTCTGATCAGTGCTGATTTACACCACCAGAGGAATTGGCCCAGTGCTCTTCACCTAGGGAGACACCGGGAGATACTTGCCTCCCTGTTGAAAACAAAATAATTTAATTCCCTGAATAATCTACTAATATGTGATTCAGGATGACATAGCTGGATGAGATAACCAAATTCCTAAAATGGATCAACCCAACACAGCTGTCTCATTTAAGGATGATTTAAAGCTAATGAAAAATGAAAATGAAAATGGCATTTTTAAAAAAAACTTAAACCAAAAAAATAACAAGAAATTCTGAAGATTTGAATTGACTTAATGAGTATGCACAACATTTTTTAGGAAAGTGGATGAATTTGCTGATCTGAAACCATCTGAATGAGCACTGAATTCAGAGTTCATCTCTGCTATAACTCTCTAACTTGACCTTTCATTCTCTGGAATTACAGTGGCCTGAACACGGCTGAGGGTGCTTAGACAAGCTAGTATCACCCATTTAAGGAGCTTGTGAGTCAAACTGCAGGAGATACACCTCATATCTCCCACTAAAAAAGAGCAGAATAGTTTGAAACTCTTAAATAACACTCTCTTCTAAACAGTCAAACAGAAAGTTACCCTGGCCATCATAGACATTATAAGTTGTTTGAGCATTGTAGCTTTTCCTTTGATCTGTTTTTAGAAGAGAAAATAGCAGAAGACTGAATTCTTCAAATATTTCTCAACATATCGGACTTTTACTGTTTGAATTCTGAAGAGAGTGAGAGAGATGGTCAATGTAACCTTGAAACACAGCATTTGGCAAAAAAACCAAAAACAAAACAACAAACTTAAAACCAAAGCACCTGTGTTTTCTGGCTGGACAACAGTGTATCAGCCAAAATAGCTGTTCTAACAATTCTGGCTGTGGTGAGCTAGCTCCCCATAATTCATTTCATAATTGGGAAAAAATGTAGCATTTTCTGACATCATCTCTGTGCAGTTTTGGACACATTGTACTGCAGAGAATCCAACAATAACCACTTAATTTTCCTCTCCATGATTTAAGAAGAATCCAGTGACCCAGACTGCATATGGTGGCAATACATGCTCATTTGGGATTTTGGTTCAAAATACAGACACAAATAATAAATGTGCATCTGAGTATAAACTAAATTGTATCTATGAACTTGTATTCTTTCTCCTTCCCTGATATTAAAACCAAATCAAAGAAGCAGACACAAAAGTTTCAGAGGCCCGAATCTGAAAACTAAATGTCAGATTCTGTGGGAGAGGAGAAAGGTATCATCTCTCCATTTGGCGGTTTGGAGTTATATTCAAATGTTATCACACAGTGTTTTTTTTCTCTCCAGTCCCTATCTCAGTGGTAATTGACTCATGTCCTATTACTTGTTTCTTACTAATTTTAAACCGCAGGCCCAATCACACAACTGGGCTCAGGATTCCTCTGTGTCACATATGAGTAAAATCTGTGAACTTCAGCTGGCAGATCTCCCTCCACAGCTGAGTGGGTCATTGCAGAAGGAACTGTTTCTGGAGAGGAAGTGATCTTCCCACCCGAAATTGACTGCAATGCTAGGACAATAATCACAACAAATCCTGATTCTGACCTTGGCCATCCTGACACAAATCCTGAAGATGACCCCCTTGAGTTACTCTGAATGTATAGATAAAAGAATATAATTTTGCTTTTTCTTCTACAGTGCAACAGGGGCCCATTCTGGGAATGCTCTGGTGGTTTTCATCGTGTGAGAGCTTTCTACTGAGAAACTAGCAGGTGGCAGTCAGCCTACCATTTCTGGCTTATTTTGCTTTACCTGTTCTGATTTAAGACAGATTAGAGAAAGTGATGCAGATGGACGCAGGTCTATGAAGGGAAGAGAGATGATGCAGCAAATGCAAAGGGGGCAGGGATGGTCCCTTTCAATTCCACCTGGCTGCCAGTCTCCATGGTGACTGTCATTATCAGGGAACACAACCAAGTCCTACTTTTGAACTTGAGTAAAAACCAGCAATTGTCCTCTAGTTCAAATTGAAAACCAATTGAATCAAAACTCCTATCTGGGAGAGAATGTCTAAGATTCTGCAAGATTAGCTTGTAGAGAATGGCCCAAGAATTACAAATTTAAACAAAACCTCAGTTGTCTATCCACATAAATCTTTCCAGACTCCTTCACTGTCCCTTTGTCTAGTATCATTCAGTATTGAGTGGGAAAGGGATATGGAGACAGGAATGAAAAGGAAGGGAAGTGAAATGGACACAGAAAGGAGGAGATAAAAGTAGAGAGCAGCAGAAAGAGTTGGAGAAAACAACCGCAAAATTCTGCTAAAAAGATCTTAAAAATTGCATGTCACATCCAATTCTTCAAACATAACCCATGACAGAGCAGCAATGTAAACTTTCTCATGATCCAGTCTTCAGTTTGTTCACATATTGCATAAAAGGGAACATTCATAAAGGGATTATAAAGACCAACAAATGATTAATGACTATTATATATATGCTGCAGACCTGAATGGTACGTGCTACACCTGGCTTTAGGTATAACAGTAAAGGTGTTATATACGGTTAGAAGTCATAGTATAAAACTCAAATCCTTTATTAGGAACTTACTTGATTTTGCAATTCAGCTTTAACATAATAAGGTTGAGTTTAAAATTGTTGAAGATTAGAAGTCTCATCATCTCTATAACCAACAAATTGCCATTGAAAAGTCATATTTCTGAGGCAGTATTTTAATTTTTACTGACACTACATCAGGGACTTGTGACCTAGCTGGTATTTAATGGGAATGGAACTACAGAAAGATTTCTCAGCACTGTAGATAAAACCAATAACATTACCTACAGCTGAATTATTCTGACACTTTATAATACTAGTGGCCTACAATTTTATTAAAACATGACTTCTGGAATTAAATTGATTTTCCATATCCTCTGGCTAAGTCTGGTCAGTCTATGTTGCAGCAGAAATATTTCAGATGTTTCCAAGAAATAGATCACCAGCAGTACTTTATCTTTCCATTATAAATTCTTAAAAGTGCTTTCATGAACAGGTCTAAGTGCCATATTTTGCACTAGGAATGACTAGAGGGACATGACTTTGTAGAGTCAATAAAATCTTATCAAATTAGGCCAGTTGTAAGAATTAGAACAATCTGGGCTTTGCCTGTTTGAGTCTCGAAATAATCTTTCACCTGATCATGCTTACAGTCACGCCTATGACAATGATCATCTGAATCTTCTCCTGGACGCTAATTAGACTATGGCTGAAGACATTACCTAAAGACAAGCTTTCACTGCTGTAGCTAGGCTCCAAGGCAAGCAGCCTCCTAATGTTCTGCCCATACGGTTCAGGAAACACTCTGCATGAAGTGACCACATAGGAGAAACAAGGCACAGTGGTAGTAGCCTATGAAGGAAATGATAAGACCGAGACTGGGAGTCAGGAGTGTTAGAAGCATAATGAAAAACTAGGACTAGCTGCGCAAGTGTGGCACTGACAGCTGGGAGTCATACCAGGAATGATGGGAAAAGAAGATAGGATGAGGAATAGAGTGAAGAGAGACAAGCTAGTTACTAGAACAAGTAACACCATGCAGAATCAGGCAGAGTTTAGGCAAACAGGGATGCTGGTGTGTCCATACTTACCTCCAGCATCTGGAGCTGAGCTGAACATCTCTCTCCTGTCTATAAGCAGTAGCGGAGCTCAGTGGAAAAAGGCATGTATCATCCCATTTTTTGTCTGCTCCACATCATGGTCAGCAATTTGCTCCTTTTATCAATTATTCTGTTGTTTGCAGTGCCAGGAGTCAGTTCTCTGGTTGAAAAAGGTTCACTCCTATCAGGGGTGATTTGTAGAGGACCAGTGTGATTTTCTGTATGAAAGAAGGCTATGGAGAGTTGAGTGATGTTTGTTTTTTAAATAATTTGGGTTTACATCCAATTGCACAGCACCATAAAGCAAAAGGCATATAGTACTTCTGCAACAGTAGAAGGTAGTGGCTATTGTCAAGGGTGGCTGTGAACACAAATGAAGCTGAAGGTAATCCACAGAAGTAGGATGGACAAGCTTAACATCTCAGTGGTTGATCTGTGATATGTGTGATCAGTTTTTGATCACACACTTCTTCATCCTCTATAATAGTGCTGACATTTGAAGCCAAAAATGTGACAACAGATTATGTCACAGCTTCTGTGGTTCAGCTCACTGTTTAACTATGTGCTTCAAGTTCAGTTTACCATAATACAGAGCAGTGCTGCTTAAAAATGACCTGGAAGAGGTGCAAAATCCCATGCAGCATATGTAGACTGAGAAATCTGTACCAGAGTACCAAGTTCAAAGCGCTGCTAAACTGAATGGTCTCTAAACATGATGCTGTATATGTGCTGAGTTTCTACTGCCAAATGCTCTTCTAGGAGATTCTTGTGTTAACAGACATGTTGGCTGAATGCTTATTAAAAAAAAAAAAAAAAAAAAATGAAATGCTGTATTTTTAAGAAACTGGCTAACATAGAAGAAACTCAGGTAGTTCACTCTGTATTCAAAACCATGTAACCCTACCTGGAAAAGTCAACTGCAACTCATTTGCAGTTTTATCAGAAAATCCACTTCTGACTGAATATTGAAAAACAAAGTTCTTGTGAATGAATGCAAATGACTAAAAAATAATCCCAACACAATTCTAATTCTAATTAATCTAATTAATCTAATCCTAATACTAATTCTAACTTCACGGCAACCACAAAAGCTACATATTCAATTTCAGATAAATATTAACGTGAGAATAAAATTTATTTGGCTATAACTAGAAGAATGATGTCCACAGAACTTTAGGGAAATGAGTTTCACTATAGTCAGTTAAAGGATAATTCCTTAAATTCAACTGCTAACTGTTATGGCATGGGAGTTTTAGAGACAGTTTTCTCAACTTCCTTTTGCATTTTTAAATCAAATAACAATCAACACTGTTGGAGAGAGCTGGCTACAGCCATATTTCTCAGCTTCTTTCCCAAAGTGCAATGTGAGGTGAAGATTTTTTTTTAACAATCTAATTAATTTTTATGTTAGAAAATCAGTTATTAAAACCAGCATTACATCTTGTAGACTAAATATTGATTGTATGACATCAAATGAAAACTCTGTAGAGGGTATGGATGAAGACAGAAAAAGTGCACATTTTCAAATACAATCACATGCAAAAATAATCAAATTTGCTGCTATAAATGTCAACGATTGGCAATAAATAATGTAGGGAGTAAGCTAGTAATATATGGGTCTCAAAGAAACTTTAGTATCATAGAGTGTTTAGTGTAACTTCACTGTGATAGTGTAATGATTTTTAAAATCATGTCATTTATAGGAGTCAACAGAATTAACTGGCATAAAATCCACAAAATCCTTACACTATGCCTATATTTGGAAGGAAGAAATATTAATGGTGACTTCAATTATTTGTTATTTCACAGAAACAGCTGCCTCTTGATGCTTTTGAACATGTCTAAGACAATCCAAGACCTTTAACAGAAATTGTTATGGTGTCTAACTTTTGTTCCAGGCAGGCCAGGACTACAGACACAGAGCCAACTCTGTATCTGGCTTAACTCCACTCACAAAATTTGGCCAAAAATAAATTTGTCACATCAATTTCAAGTAAAGTTCGGATCCTGTGTAGTGCTCAGGGCTCTTCCAGAACCCTTGTAATACAGGAAGTCTGTAAATCCACATTTGGAACTGAAGGCTTTGAATTTCTATTCTTTCTATGACTTCAGTATAAATGACTGAGCTTGCATTTTTCTAGGCTTATTACAGCTCAGTATTTCTCTATTTATCATAGTTATCTCTTAAAGCAAATCATCATTTGTTTTCATGGATACTCTACAAACACTAGAGAAGGTGCCGTCTTGTAAAGAGTGCCTGGGTAGATTGAAGGAGAAAAAAACAGTACAAGTAAAGTTGCCATATAGCAACTGAATACATCTTGTCACTGTCAATTTTGAGAATGTTTGTCTGAAACTAAAATCAAAGAGACTTCTAAACTATCCCTCAGGTATGCTATTTTCAATCATTTAGTTTATTGCAGATACAGAAATTGTTCTGAAAACAGGTCTTGCAGAGTTGCAGTGCAGAAAATAAAGGTCCTGTGACCCAGCTGAGCAACAAAGCTTATGAAGATTACGCATAGGAAACACCAGGGAGGAAAGCATGGAAAACAGATTTGGGAGAGGCAGATAAATGGAAAACAAAGGCTGGCATCTTTGATGCACCATATGGAGTGATGCGGTGACATAAAAAGAGGCAAAATAGTCCAAATACTGCGGACTTGGTAGGCAAAGCCAACAAGTTTGTTTGCAGCAGTTATTTCAGAGATTCACATTGGAGGGATGATAAATATTTATGAGGAAGCTTTTAAATTGCCGTGGTGAGAGAACATGGTCAGTCTGTTAAAGGAATCACTGTTTGGTGTCAGCATTGAACATGAATTCTGATATTTCCCACACATAACTAAGATCTCAGCAATGTACACAATTGTGCAAAAGTGTGTGCAAATCCCTTTATTTCTTGTTGCTTAAATGCTTCTCCAACGACAAAATGAAAATCTTTCAACACAGTCCACAGAAGGTACAAGCTGTGGTAACCCACCTCTGCAGAACTGCAGTTTAAACTGTTGCATTTTACGTTTACAGCTCCGATAATGTCTGTGTGAGGATCTGAATGCTTAACTGGTTCCTGTAGGAGTAAACTGGAAGGCACAGGTGAGCTGTGTGGAGGCTTTTGTTGTTTGGCACTGACTGTAAGGAATGCAAGCATAAGTTTTGGCAAATTCCCTGGCTCTGGGTGATTTCTGGACACCCCACCTGAGACAGTGGCTGGTGAGTTAGCCAAGCTACATGAGAACAGCTTAGGTGTTAGTGTCTCTTTACAGGTACAAGTAAGACAAAGAGGTGTGAGAATCCATGAACTTGCCTTAGAGCAGAGCAGAAGGGAGGTAGTCTGCATAGTTTGCTCAAGAGTCTTAGTGTGGGGCTGCAGCTGGGATAAGCTCTTTTCAGTGCACATCCTTAGCTCTAGATAGTCCATAGTCCATCTCCTTGCAGCAGGTCAATGCTGTAATTGTGGGATCTTCACTCTTTAAATGCAAGTGTTGTTCCTCTACTCCCCAAATACTGGCATGTATTTCCTCTAGTTCTGTGGTAAAGGGGAAAGAGCACCTACACTTTGAACCCCAAATCTTTCTCCAGCAGCTGGCTGTAGGCAGAATGACCATCAGTAGGCTACAAATACAATTAACTTCCCAACTTGGTGAACAGGTATCATTACTGATCACACCTCTGAAACACCTATGTGGAATCTCCCTATACCAATACAGAGATATCTAGCAGAAAAAACATCAAAACAAAAAAAATAAAAATAGTAAGGAAAAAGAGTCTTCAGTGGCCAGCAGAGTGCAAGGTCCTTTTATCAAGGCAAGGGTGATGTCTGAGTGCAGTGTGTATTACCTTGCCCCACTGTCCATTCAGAATAGAGATGACAAATATACATGGGAAAATATCCAATTCTTACATCCAAGGAGGACCAGAAAACATGTCTTTCTCCTCAACAGCAGAGAAGCATTTGGTGTGCAAGTTATTCAAGGTCTGTCAGATTGAAGCTATATTTTGTTTTATCAGCTGGGTTACAACACTTTAGTCATTGCTATGAGAACATGGACATGTGTGTGTTTAGTCATTTTACTTCCAGGGAACACAGCCAAACTGATCTTTGGATCTGACAAAAACGTGAATTACCTGGTTTTCCTGAAGCTTCATCTTAAAACCAAACTTGTGCCAGTGAAATAATCTGAATTAATCTTACTAGCAGGTATTTTAAACCTGCTAGTTTAAAATAAAATAAAAAAATATTTTAATATTTCTCCTCCTTAATAGTTTTTTTACCCTACTGCCACATGAAGAGTTGGAGTGCACTGATTTTCCACAGTAATCCATCTACACCAGGACTATATGGCAGAGTGTCCTGGCCATCGTGTAAGGCTTCAGTCCTATTTCTAATTGCTCTTGGTACCATTTCTTCAAGCCTGCTTCTTCTTATTCTTCTGCCAAATTGGTTCTTATTTAAGCACATAGGGTTTTTTATTCTAGCCCATGCCTTTTTCATTCAGTATTGATACTGGTTTGGGTTCTATCAGGTACTTTTTTGCACATTTGTGTTCACTGCACCCACTCAGTGCAAGAAGCTGTGCCTTCAGAGTTCTGTGAAGTTGTTTAGCATCTGACTGAGACAATAAAATGTACTCTCCATCTGCTGCCATACCATATCTTTTAAGATTGTTTCCAAGATTTTCTCATATGCTTCTTGTTAAGTCCCTTGATCTACAGCTTCCTGTTCTATCTTTTCAAGTTTTGGAAGTATGCATTGATAAAAATACTGCAGTTTCCAGGAACTTGCCCTAATTCCAGTGAATTTTTACATTTTTCATTTCAGAATTCCACGTATTTCCATGCCAGTTCCCTTTCAGTCACTTTCTTGCCATAGTCAAAAGTTCAGATCTTCCTTGATAATTTAATTTAAAAGATTTAGATATACATTATTTGTTGTTAATTTTTTTCTGCCTTTAGTGCCTATAATCTTCTGGTTTGCACATTTGCCCCTCCCCAATATTCCTAAAACTGTCTCTTCTCAACAGATATTGATATCCTTCCTATAAATGTTGAGTTGGGGCACTGTATTTATACCATCATAAATCATTCCCTCTGAAAAATGATTTTCCTTTTTTGTTTTCCTGACTTTATATAGATTTAGACGTATATTTCTGATCTTCCCATTTCTCTTCTAATCTGGAGATTTGCATGCTATTATCATCTCTTTAGTGTTTTCTTTTTTCCCTTCTTTACTTTTTTCCTTAACTAGTTTTCTGCAACTAGGAAAGCAATTCTCAATATCTATTCTTCCCAAATTCTCTAATGATTAAAGGTACCCTACCATTTCTCCTTATTTGCTCTGATGTGATGTGGTGGTTCCTATTGTATGTGATTGGATTTGGAGTTTGCATAATCCCCACCTGTGCTGAATCAGTCCCCAGATATGGATTTTCTGTACGTTACTGAAATCCAACAAATTTTCTTTACCTTCTCATACCATTCCAAAATCTGTTTACAAACATTAATTTATTTTACTAAATACAATCTATATAAATCCTAATCAAGTTTTTCAGGCCTAAAAAACTCTTAGGTCTGATTCTGCTCTCCTCTTAGGTCTGATTCCGGTTTAACACATACAGGCTTTGCAGTTGTCATTTCGTTGATATTAGTAGATTTTCTTCTGCCCCACAGTGGTATACAGCAAGGCTCGGCTCCTCTGATTCACAGAACGTGACAAAGACTGCTTACACAGTCATTCTTACACAGAATGTAGCAAACTGCTCAGTTTGTTATGCTTGCCTCATTTCCAGCTATTAGGTATGAAATTGTTTCAGCTCTAGTTGGCTCTTGAGTGGTACATTTAAACTTGTCTTCAGTTTGTTGGACTTCCCCCAACTAACAAACACATTGTATTCAAAAGTAAAAACTAATATCAGAAGTGAAAAGAACAGTTAAAGACATTTCTTTGGCCTGACTCAGATGAGTAATGAGGATACAGATTTCCCCCCAGACAGATATGTTAGCTTAATGTTACCCTTGTGAATTGTACTTCAGAAACAAATGCATGAACTACTTATATCAGCTGAACAAAACAGTGAGACTGTTTAAGCAAGGAGGAACATGTTTTTTTTTAAGACATGCATCCCTAAAATAGTATCAATTTTGGTTTAACTTTGTTCTCAACAAGCTTCTCACTGTTCCTCCTTGCCCCAGTTCCCTGTAAGCTCTAACCCTTCTCAAGGTGTTCTTAAGTGTGCAGTCTTAGGAACTGTAAATATACAAGTACTATTGAGCACTAATGTGTTCATGCTACATCAGTTCACATTTCATTAGCAGTTGATGTTCTAGTCTTGCTCTTTTACAAATGGCCTGCTCAATGTTTCAACCTGTTATTAGAAAAGCTAAAAAAAAAAAAAAAAAAAAAAGAAAAAAAAAAAGAGAGAAGAAGAAAGAGTTAATTCTGTTGTGGCTGGTACCCATGCAGAGAATGACAGATAATAGGTACGACATGTCTGGAGTATTAGCCATACTTTAAACAAGGAAAAGAAAAAAAATACTTGAGCTCACTACCAATCAGCATATTTTACACTTTCACAGTTTTTCTCCTGAGGATCTTGAGACCATATCAAAAGGAAAAGCTGGATTATGACACCAGAATGCAGCTCAGAATGTGGGTTTACTGCTATGTTTCAAATGTGATGGTAACAAGCAATATAGGTATTACTAATGACTGAAAAAAGGCAAGTATCACATTCATTTTCAAGAAGGTAAAGAGGGATGGTTTACAGGTGAGCTTCACCTTTCATCCCAGAAAGACTATGAAACAAATCCTCCCAGATGTCATTTCTGGGCTCAGGAAAGACAAGAGGGTGACTGGAAACAGTCAGCATAGACGTACCAAGGGCAAAATGAGTCTGACCAATCTGATTGCTTTTTATGATGAGATGACTGGCTTTGTCGACAGAGGGACAGTAGTGGATGGTGTTTAACTTTGACTTCAGCAAAGCTTTTGATGTGGCCTCCCATAGTCAAATCAGTGAGCTATTGTTTGGTTAGGTGAACAAAAGATATTGGGGAAAACTGGTTAGATTTCTGGGCTCAAAGAATTCTGATCAATGTTCAGCTAGTGGATGGCTACTAGTGGCATTCTTCAGGGATTAATCTGATACTCGGGCCAATATTATTTAATGTCTAATAAAGACCTGCGTGGTGGGATGCAATGCATCTGTAAAAGCTTCACAGATGACATCATCTTGAGGGGAGTGTAGTGAGATACAGTGAAAGGCAGGTCTGCTATTTAGAGTATCTGAGGAAATGGACTGACAGGAATGTTATGCCTACGAGCAGAGTCCTGCACCTTCAATGGAGTCAGCCATGCTACAGCACAAGCTGAGTGACAACTGGCTCTGCAGCTCTGCAGAAAGTATTGGTGCCCTGGAAATCCTCGTGGACAAGCTGAGCATGAACACTTGGGTTGCTTTTATGGTCAGGAAGGCCAACTGCACACTGGGCTGTGCAGGACTGTAGCTGGCAGCTCGAGGGAAGTAATTATCTTCTGTTCAGCACTTGTGAGACCACATCTGTAGTACTGTGTTCAGTGTGGGGTATCCCTAGTACAAGAAAGTCATTGAGGTACTACTATAAATCCGGCAGCAGGCCATTAAGATCATTCGAGGCTGAAACACATGATTTCAAGGAAAGGCTGAGAGAACTGGTTTTGTTTCACATTAAGAATCGAAATCTAAGGGGGATTTTATTGTCATGTTCACCTACCTAATGGAAGGGTTTAGAGAAGATGAAGGATGTGTGGTAGGACTAGGAGGCAACAGAAACAAGTCAGAACATGGAAATTCTGATCAGGTAGAAGGGGGAAAAAAATTCTTATTGGAGTGACCAAATAGTAGAAAAGGTGCCTAGAGAGGCTGTGGAATCTCTATCCTTCAAGATATTAAAAACTCAACGGACAAGGTCTAAGCAACCTGATCTAAGTGCTTGAGGGCTGGAGGACATCTAAATCTACAAAGTGAGATCCAGACGTCCCTTCCAGCCTAAATTCTGTGCTTCTGTAATTGTGTCCTCCCAAATCCTGGGTCTAGTTTACAGCTTTAGAAATGGACAGGCAAAAAAGGCTATTCCTGAGGCTTTTAAAAAGCATATAAACAAACCCCCAGAAAAACTCTAGCCAAAAAGTTAACAGAGCTGAAAAAAAGTCTGTGGGAGAGCCAGTTTACCAATATTTGACCTATAAAAACAGTTAAAAAAGACTTTTGTGGCTTTAATGAAAGCCAAATGTTGGATGTAGTAATTAGAATGTTTACAGTGAAGTGCAGTTTTAGATCTGCAGTATGCCCGTGCCTTACAGGTTTTGATTAATAATGGCAAGCCACAAAACAGGTTGTTCTTCAGTTACAAGATATCCATCAGTCATAGTGTGTCTGCTTCCCCATCTCCTCTCCTGACTTCATGGGCTGGTGAATCCCTAGCAATAAAGGACCTATTGAAAGAGAATGCTTTGTTGTCCTATGCAGTCTCTAGTTCACCAGGGCGAATACCAAAGTTTGATGAGATTGCATGAGGCTTTTTAAGATAAGTTTTGTATATCTCCAAGGATGAAGATTTCACAGCCTCTCTGGGAAACCTGCTCCCGTGCTTCATAGCCCTCAACAGTTCTGTCTTCAGAAATACCGCTGCTTAGTTCTATTTCCATACAGTCTGTTCTTGGTACTTTTAGCTCTGTCTATATCAACAGTCAAAGCAAGGGCAGGATCCCAAATTTTCCATACTGTTTAGTTTTTACATTGGCATGACTTTGGTTTGTGCAAGTCAGAAATTCCCCAACCAGTGCTTGGGAAAGGCATTTGATATGCACTATGAATCATTGTAATAGTGACTGTCTGCAGTAGGCAGTTGAGATGCATCCCCCCTGTACTGGATGAAGGAGAAAGAAGATGCATGAACACATAGCTAACTCCTTTGACTTAAATGACGCACATTTAACCTTGTGGCTTAAATGTGCATCAGAACAAGAGAACAATCCCAAACCTGTTCTGTTTAGTACTATAGCTGTGACTCCTCTCACAAGTCTCCAGTGCTTCTTTTCCCTTATCATGAAGCATGAACATAAGCAGTTGTTGCTGAATTGTGAGAGAAGTTACTATTAAATAGAAACAGTAAAATTCTTCTGCCACAGAAGACAAAAAATGTTTTCTGACCTCATTTGAGTTGGTGTGCAGGGTACAAGGCAAGCTACCCTAGTAGGATACATGGGAATCATAAAGAGATGTCTGCCATCTCAGTTCTATATTCCAGTCTAATAGACATTATTTTCTCTTTACCCTTGTGTAATCTGGTTACAGTCTGCCCCATATATACCTGTCTCCTTTTACTGCTTCCATTCTACCAATTCCTAGTTTTAACCTTGGTTCATATACAGTGTTTGTGTACAAATAAAATGGTGCATTGCTACTCTTGTAGAAGTGCTGGTATTACACCTGTGATGTAATGTCACAGCAAAATATGACCTCTGTGCATGTTATTTAATTGTTATATTAGTAGTGAATCATATACAGATGTAACGTCATAAAACTAGACTTTTTCTACTGATGTGCTGCAGTGTTATATAAAAACTTTTGCCTTGACTTTGACTGTCTGGATGGAACTGCTTGAAGATGCATGGAAAGAGAAGGCAGCACACAGGCTTTCAAAACTTTAAAAGAGGTGGAAATGCTGAAGTGTACTGTATTTGATGATGAATCTCAAACCTTAGAAGTACTGTGTTCTGCACTCTTCCAATAATACGAAAATAGGGAAGTTTTAAGGAACTGTCAAAGTTCCAGTAAGAAAAAGGTTGAAAACTCCTGAAATAAGCTATTAATCCTGCTGAAGTCCTCATGCCACAGTAGACCAGAAAGACAGCTTTCTGTTTCATTGCCTAGATACACAACATCTCCCAAACTTGGAAATCTCAGCTGGGATATGCATGGAATAATGTATTTTTCCCTTGTGATTTCACTGTGGTGCAGTATTAGCTTGTTCAGTGCTCTGTTTCAGGCTCTTAGTAATGCACAGTACTGCAGTAAGTCACAATTTATACAACTGAATAGAATGAAAGTCATCACGTCACATACAGTCTAAGAATGTAAGATACATCTGTGTTATGCGTACATCCACACATAATGCAACGTATGCTTCATGAATAGTCACAATAATAGTGATAACGAGGTTTGTGTGGAAGTCATAAGGCAGAGGCGAGGCAAAAAAGGAAGTATGTTGGTGCAGCCACGTGCAAGCTAAAATAGGTGTATGGTTTTCACTTCACTTTGAGCAAGCCTTTACTCAGGACTGCTGCAGAGAAAGGATTCCAAGAACTCAAGCATCTACTGACAGAGGAAGTGGGAAGTTTAGCTTGTCAACAGAGGATCTAGCTTGCTACTTCTGTTCTTCTAGCATACACTAGTGGAAGGACTTTGGCAGCACTGTGTATCAGTGGAGAACAGCACAGTAGGTAACACTACATATTTACACCAACCTTTTCCAGATGCTGTTTCCTTACCACTCCTGGCTACACTACTTTGGACCTCTTAGATGTATGTATGGAGAAACACATCCTAACTTTGCCACTGAATATCCTCTGCAAAAGGAAGAAAATTGTGCCCGAAGTACAGGGTGGGTACAAGTTGGTAGTGACCAGACTTCTACACAACCTGTAACTGAGCTGAAAATCAGACCTATTTATAGTACTACTTCAGCTCTGACCTGGACAAAGATATGTTTTTTCCTAGCAAAACTTTTTGATCCACCAATTGAATAAAAACTAATAGCAGAGGAAGGGAAAGAAAAAGTGACAATAAAAGGAGAAAAGAAATAAAATAATTAAGGGAAGAATGAAAGGAATTGTAGAAACAACAATAAGAGGAGAAAGAAAAATAGCTTCAGAAAAAATGAGTCAGAAAATAGGGAGGGGAATACTGAGAAAAGGGAACAGAGGAGAAAGGAACAGAATGGAATATAATACAGCATTTGGGTAATTTCAAATTGCCTTTAAATCAAAAAACTATTTAAAACTTAGTTGTGGTGTTGCGGTGTACATGCAACACCCACTGTCTTTGCATCCCAAATGCAAATCCAGTGACATAAACTAATGTTATCCCATTCCAGTTCTACAGGAGCAGAAAGGGCTTCATGAAGGCAGTTTAGCTACTGAGAGAAAGGCAGCCATAGTATTTTCTTCCACTGAAAGCATTAAGTTCATTAGAGGAAAAAATGCAGCATCTGTAACATACACAAAGTACGTATCACTTACAAAGTGTGTCTGAAAGTGAACTGATACTATATATAAATTAGTTGCTTATCATCCTTGTTTGAGCACTAACCCATTCTGTAATTGTATGCTGCCAGGCAACTATAATCTTGCAGAAATTTACATCTATGCAAAAATCTTAAATAAAACATATTGATTAAATAATTGCCAGATCTAGAAACATAATGGAGAGAAGTGCATCTTTATGAAAACAAACTGAAACCTGAAAAAAAATTCTGAACAACCTGAAGTAGAATTTGTGAACAAACAAGAGAATATAGGTAACAGACCTTCCAAAAGCATTTTTTCCCTGATTATAGTCGTCAAAAAAGCACCCAAGACTTTATAAAATAAGATCTATTTCCTTTTCTCTTCATGTTTTTAAACTGCAATTTTTTAAATCTGCAATTGGGGAAATAAATTTGAATAGAAACAATCAAGAAGTTACTAATACTGGGAAAGGGACAAATTCGATAAAACTAAAATCAAAGTTCCAGTGTGACTGAAGAATTCAACTGTTTTGAATAGCTATATTTTGTCTTACTATTATCATCTCAAATAAGTCTCTTGTGTTTTTGACCTTCACTTGCTCACATGCAACAAAAACAAGTTGAAGTGTTTCTTGTACCTCTGAAAGACACGTAGAAATATAACTATGATGGGAATCATAGAATCATAGAATGGTTTGGGTTGGATAGGACCTCAAAGATCATCTAGTTCCAACCCCCCCTGCCATGGGCAGGGACACCCTCCCCTAGACCAGGTTGCCCAAAGCCCCATCCAACCTGGCCTTGAGCACTTCCAGAGATGGGGAACCACAACCTCTCTGGGCAACCTGTTCCAGTGCCTCACCACTCTAACAATAAAGAANGCTCATATTGAGCCTTTCATCCACCACTACCTCCCAGTCCTTTTCCTCAGGGCTGCTCTCGATCCATTCCCCACCCAGCCTATAGCGGTGCTTGGGATTGCACCGACCCACGTGCAGGAACTTGCACTTGGCCTTGCTAAACCTCATGAGGCTTGCACATGCCCACCTCTCAAGCCTGTCAAGGTCCCTCTGGATGGCGAACCTAAGCAATAGAATAAATCAGAAATCACTATAGGGTCAACTTCTTCTTTGGTTATGACAACCATATTCCTCAAGTGAGAGGAAAAAATGTGTGGCCCTTTTATGGCTGAACAGTGAAGATAATCTAAAAGTGGCCTGCTCTGAATTAGCTTATAAGGCACTACTGAGTATAAAGACAGTTTAACCTACCAATTTATTAAAATAAGCAAATCTCCCAAACAGAAATCCCTCTGCAACACACTGACCACAGATGTGGTCAGGCTGCCTCCTGGAATTGCCTGTGCCCAGGGCAAGGTCAGTTTTCCTAAAGTCAGCACTAGTTGTGGATGCACAGCATCTCAGAAAGTCAGATCTTAAAAGATCATACAAGCTACCTGAGCAAATAGCATTGAAAATACCTGCTACACAGTTAGGAAAGTGGATGGTGATGGTACTTTTACATTTAGAATATAACTTATGTGGATTTGTTTCCATATATCAAGGCAACACCCGGGACCCCAGTTTCACACAAGAACCCCATATACTGTTATACAAACACAGAACAAAATGATGGACCCTGGTCGAGGAAACTTAAAATCTGAGGATGGTGTTTCTGTGAGTTATGTGTAAACTTTTTTTATCTACTAGTTGCATGATGCAGTGAATTCATTAGGTATTTAGGTAGTAGCAGATAACTGGGCAGTTGCTCTAGGTCAACCAGACATGAAGCATTTCTGATCCTGAAACAATTACTGTGGTGCTGAGATCCTGTTAAATGAGGTCTGACTCAAAGCTAAAGAAATGTGATTACAGGACTTCTGGATCAGAGCTGGCTTTCCATTAGACATTTTGGAGCACAGAGGAAGTGGCCATGCAGTTGTCTGTATTTGTCTATGCAGATATGTTCTGCAGATGTTTTTTTCAAGTTTCAAATGCTGTTTTTTATTTATTTTCTTTGGGGAACAGCTTAGGGTAAATCCCCAGAGCTTGGAAAAACACTAGGTGGGAACCTTGCTAAGCACCATAAAATTGTATGTTACTTCAAGTTGACTAAAAATTTATTGTCAAAGTAAAAAAATCTGTAAAGAAAACATATCCTTGAGACTGATTTCATGTTATCCAGCACCTACTATCTATTTGAAAATGAGTGTAAAGTTCAATGTAGACAGTTGGCACTCATCACTTACAATGTACAATTGTAGATGACTTTGTGCATTGCAGGGCATTACCTGTATAGTGAGTCTGCAAGGTAATGGCTTGATCCTGTGCCTTGCACCATTAATGGTAAAGTTTTCAATGCCTTCAGTGGTTTAAGATCCAGACACTAGAATGACATCTGGAAAAAGCCAGTCTGATCGTATGAACCTAGATTCCTAAAGCAATTCTTCACCAGTTCCGTAGAAATCCCATTCCCTTAACACTATGCTACAGCACATTTTATCCCAAGACTGTTTGGATGTATGCTTCATGTCATCCAGAAGCATGCATTCATTTAACGCATACTGTTTTCAGGGCAATCCCAATGACACAGAAAGAAAAGGAACTACTCAAAACATGGTTTTGACATTGAGCTAATCAGCACTGTCTGGGATTTATTATTACTCACACAAAAACAAACTGAAAGGCAAAAATCTTGTGAATGTGACTTGATAAGCATTTTGCATGTAGAATTCCCTTTGACAAACACCCCTTTGGTGGTACAAAGGGCTCATCTTGCCCTTTTGCTCCTGAACTGGTGAAACGTGCCAAAGACTTTGACACTCAATTAGAAATGAGTTACAAGACCACCTTAAAAATAAAATAATTTAAATTTGCTTCATGTGAAAAGAATGGCCTTGCTTTCTACAAACATCAATTGTAAAATTGTATCAAATGATCCAATATTTTCTACAGCTATAAATTATGTGCATACTGTGTGCAAGCTGTGTAAGTGAGCCCGTAAGATTCCGGTGAAAATGCTAAAAAGAAAAGAACTCCCTGTGTTTGCAGAGGATCTCGTGTAGCAACAGTCTAAATCTGCCTTTCTCTCAAATGCAGAGTATCCAAAAGCTAAACCATCTGCTGGGGCCTATATTCAGGATTAAGCACTCAGCCTGTCAGCCAAGAGGCATGATTGATTCTTAGTTTTAGGACACAAAAATGTTAATGTGATATATATTTTTTTCTTACGCTTTTTGTGAACATTTCCCTTTTTAACCCGAGCCCTCCCAGGACTAATGAGATCAGCATGGTTTGTTATACTGGAGTACATGTTCTACCTGCAGGCATCTGAGACTATTTTCTCTTTATATTGCGTGTCCAGAAAGAAACTTTTGAAAAAAATAGAAAAACGGTGGGAAAAAGTGTTTGCACAGAAGATGGAACTGTCAAAGAGCATGCAAATCTGAGTTAGCTTCTTTTCAGGTGTAAACAGGTCCTTCTAATGCAGCCTGACTAACATTTACAAACCTGGGCTATACGTATCTCTCAAAGATTGCCACAGAAAACTTTTTGGTTTAGAAGTATTAAAAAAAAAAATCAGCTTCTTAACCAAGCTACTTTTAACCTTGCTTGCTTGCAAAATAAATAAATAAATAAATAAATAAATATACATACACATCATCGTTCTGTTCAATAGTCAATATCCTGTTCTAGGAACAAGTGATTCTGAAATAATAAAGGCTTTCTGGCTCTCCAGAGGTTCTCAGGTCCTTATTATCGCTCTTGGATGACGGTCACCTTCTGTTTAGATTTGCTGAATGCATTTATCCTGGCTGACAGGCCTTCTCATACCTGTAGAGTTGACTGCAGGATTGTGTGGGCGGTGCGCATGCATGGATTCTAACAAAACACATTGTTTACATGGTCTGTCCCTAACCAGGGACGTGCTATTTTCTTTCTTTTGTTTAAGTAATCACCACAATGACCCGTTAGACTAAACGACCTTATACTGCTGATAACAAACCGCCTGAAGGAGTATTGACCACAAATAACAACCCTGATATCTGTCACTCTCTCTTTGTGGAGCTTTCCAGAGGACACTCCATTTCCAGCTACATGAGTATCAGATCTGCACTGATGTGACTGAGGGGAGCTGTGACTGACTCACAGGCCCACGATGACCTTGTCAAAGCCAGTGTTTAGACTTCTGCTCACCACAGATCTGTGTTTTTCTTGCCATAAGCAACAACTAGATGAGAGGAGAAGATTTAGAAGCTGATCACAGCGGGATGCTGACTGAAATATATGCTTTGACTTCTCTGAGGGAGCCTCCATCTCTTCACCAATCGCTAGGAAGCCCTGGGAGACCAGCCAGGTGCCTGAGCAACTGAAACTGGAGAATTTAAGATCCAACCTCCCCATCATGAGGGAGGTGAAGGACTGGGGCCTCCATCCTGCTGGCTGATTTTTTTGGGTGAACTGAAAAACTACTATTATTTGTTGCTGTGTATGGTGATCTTGTGTGATTAAGTCCTACATAAAAAACAATTTTAAAGGTGTTTTGTGCAGTTGGAGCTACTACTGCTTATCTGTTACTAAAATAGCACTATAGTAATGTAGGCCTCCCTGTATGCACAGTGACTAAAGAAGAAACAACTTCAGGCTGACTGATAGGACTAAGCAGTGATGGCGCATTTTGTGAGGAAGCACAATGCAGCATGTGCATGTGTGTGGGGATGTGTAGTTGAGGGGGTTTTTGTTTGTTTGTTTTTGCTGGGTTTTTTTTTTGGGGGGGTGTTTGTTTGTTTTTTGTTTAGTTTTGGGTTTGTTTTTGATCCTCCCCCCCAAGAAATATATAAAATTAGGTATCCAAGATATCTATACAAAGGTTTGTTTCATATTCATGACTTTAAACACAGTATTTGCTGTCCAGTAACAGTACAGCACAGTACAGGCTGGTTTTAAATATGGTATAAATTAACTTTCACCATTTGCTTACACCTAAACCCAAGACCAATCATAAGGACTAAAGATATTTGATATCTTCTAAATATTTGATAGCTTCTAAATATCTTCTAAGATATTTGATAGCTTCTAAAGATATTTGATGTGAAGCCCACTATAGATAGCTACTAAAAGAATGCATGCCCTCTATAGTTCTCAGTTTAGAGACTTCAGTTACACCACATATATGTAAATATACACAAATAAATGCTACATTAAATAAAAAGTAGCAATAAGGAGTTACTGAAAAGTCAGAACTCTTTGAGCAGTTTAATCCTGTGATTCACTTCTAAAAGATAAATGAAATGATTGATGTGCATTGTGCAAAATGCAGAAATGCTCAACAAATATTTCTGTCCTTTATCTGGAAAGAAGCAAGATTACACACTTCTCATGCATTGATGATAGAGTAGTTTGCAGCCCATTAGTAGCTATGGAGGATATTAAACAACATCTACTAGCACTAAACATTTTTTAAATCAGCAAACTAGATAACTAGCACCCAAAAGTCCCTTAAAGAGTTGGTTGAGGAAATGTCTGGTATGCCAGTGCTGTTTTTTAATAAATCCTGGAATAGTGAGGAAAATCTAGGAGAGTAGAAATGAGCAAACATTGATTCAATATTAAAAAGAAGGACATAAAGGAAGGCCTGAGTAATTATGCTGCTGTGACATCAGGCCCAGACAGAGTAACAGGAAATAAGGCATGCAATTCAGTTAATAGGATGGGAATGGAATTCATTTTTCAGTGAAGCTCTATGTTCTTTAAATTGAGGATTTTAAACTAAACTGTTTTAAAACAAAAATCCAAGTTTGCTTGGTAATGGTAACTGGACAGTTGAAACAGTGTAATTCACAGGATGTTTAAGTCTTACCTAGCACACTGCTGGGCATTGCCACTGTTCAGTGCATCATGCATTAAGACAGTTTATGAACAAGTTTTACAAGAGTTTTAAAAGTAATTCACAAATCAGAACCATTTTTCCCTGGAGACACATTCTGTCATTATTATGCCTCATGCTATTCAGCAGTTTTGCAAATGATGTGGGAGTAAATATGAAACTACTAGTGCTATATCCAGCAGGCAAAGAAATCATTGCTGGAATAATGCAGAGGAAGCAGATTAGGTAATAAGCCCATCCCATTCCAGTAAGACACGTTTTTAATACAGCTAAATAGAGGACATACATGGAAGAAGGTGGCATGACAACACCACCTTCTGACTGGGGAACAGCAAAGAACATTTTATATGGAAAAGGTTAGTTTAGCTGTCTATAATAAAAAGGCAATACTTCTCCCCCTATCTTATCTTGCTCATATCCTTAACTAAATCAGGACTGCAAAGCTACAATGTCTACTCAAGCAGAAACACTCAGAAGTTACAGGTCACTCTGGAGATAAAGTTCCACATGAACATCTAGTGTGAGACATACATCCTTAGATACATTTATTTGGAGTATTGAGCAGGAAAAGAGAGATGACTGCACCTCTGTGAATTGTGTTGGTGTAGCCAACATTATTATACTAGACACAGTCCTGTGGTGGAATTTGTCTCACTTAATAACACACCCTCACAGCGCAGACTGCTGCTTGTGCTAATCTCTGGATGGCTTTCATAGTTAATGGCAATGAGCTCATTGAAGATGATCCTCTTTTCATTATAAAAGGCATCCTAAAATAGCTTGAAGATGGCTGTCTGTGGCACACCATAGGTGCTTCTCCTTAGGTTAAATTAATCCCATCTGTGGTGTCAGATACTTTAAAAAATGCTGAGAAACTGGAGAGCATGCAAACTTATTCCAAGCTGCCTGAGTATCACATACAAGAAGAATCCACAATTGTTTAGATTATCAGCAGACTGAAGAATGACTTCTTAGAATAAAGAAGAAACAGAACATCAAAAGTATAAATTGGTGGTAGCTAAACAGGGAGCAAATTACTAAGGGGAAGTGGAGAAATCTCCTGTCTGAACAACAACTGGTATCTTCTTAGAATACATGGTTTAGCTGAAGACAAGATAAAGTACAGCAGTGAAGGCGTGAAAAGCGATGGCCTGTGATGTACTGATTAGACTGGTGATCTAATGATCTCTTGTGATCTTAACCTTGACAAGACAATGAATTGCTCAGTTTAACTGCAGGAAAGATAAGGTTCTGATATAGAAATGCTCTCAGTATAAGAATAGAGGCATGCTTGTTGGCAAATAAAGTTAGTTAAGACAAGCTGCAAACCTGTAATTTAAACTTTATTACGTGTTGGCTAATAGCATTTGGGTTTTTTCCATAGAGTTAAATTTCACAGCTTTTTGTGGGTCTGCTTGGTGCTAAAATTATGATACAAACAGGCTTTTATTATGGGGTAGAGATCATACAGAAGAAAAAAATTAATGAGTTTTTTAGAATGCAGATGGAAGACAAGCAATAAGACAAGGCAGGTAACTCCCATGTTGGCCTGTCTTAACTAAATAGTTATGATTACTAACCCTTTGCCTATATTCTGGAAATGTTTGGTTAAAGATAAGCAGTCTTTTGTGTTGTTAATGCACCAAATAATGTATTACCAAGGCACGGCTTTGTCAAGTGCACCTAGAGAGCTGCAGCTGTACCCATTCAGGCTTGCCTTATGGTGCAGAATGGTATGTGTATGCCCATGCAGACCTCCACACTGGGCCGAAGTCTGCTCCTGTTAGTTCTCCAACCTTAAAATGGGGCAGTTCAATTGAGTTGGTTGCTTTATTGGTAGATGAGCCTCCTAAGGATCAGCACTTTCTATGAAACTGCAGCAAGCTGTATTCATATTCACAGTGCTTTTTAAGGTAGTAAGAAAATGTATGGTGGGTAGGAAAAAAAAACAGAAAAGATTTGCAGAAGTATGTTTGGCGTTGTTAATTTCATCACATACACATGCAGGGCCCTGTAAAATATTCAACAGATTAGGAACTGCACACAGAAAGTAGCATCAACATAGAGCAAGCCACTTACCACTATCATTTCCTAGAAACTTGAACAGAACTCTGGTAACAGGGAACGAACATTTCAGCCATAAGTACAAAGACCAGAAAACAACACATCTGAACGTGATGTATACACTGATTTACCCTTAACTCACTGCTGCTCCTGATGCATGCCTGGTCCAGAATTCACAGCACAATTCACATTTTTTTTTACTTCTTCTAAATTAACCAATCCCACTCTAAAATATGTAGTTCAATGTTAATGAAACAGCTAGTCAGAAAATAAGTCTCCAAAAGCAAGTTGCATTGTCCTCCAGCTTCTACTGTTTTTTCCCCAGGCCTTGGTCTTGTACTCTTGATTTTCTTATATGGAGTAAGTATCAACCATTGTTTTGCTCATTCGAGTAAGCCACCCTCTTTGCTCCATTCTGTTCCCATTCAGACCATGCTAGTCCTTCTCTGCAGCTATGCCATGTAGAGATTTCCTTGCATGTGAATGACCATGGCTCTACCTAGCACTCCTGATGCTAAGAGGTTGCCAAATGAAGACCTGGTTATCAATATGATAGAGCTCGCTAGCCAGGGTGGATGTTATACACTGTATAGATACACTGAGAGAGGCTCTTCTTCAAAGAGCTGACAATAGACAATATAGGTGAGATGGACAAAAGGTGTGATGTGAGATGGAAGGCCTTACTTCACTAGGGTTACGCAAGAAGCTGAGGGCTGATATTAAAAAATACTTAAGAGTCTCAAGTAGATTTGTAATAAGAGTTTCAAAAATGCTGTAGCTAACTAGGCATTTAAATCTTGCTGATTGCACTAGGTGCTGGGTTCCTTATCTGCCAATTGTAAATCCACAGCTTCAGGTTAGGAGCAACCCAGGAAGTCTCTGAGGTAGCAGAATGAGGCAGTGGATTCTCACAGTTTCTACAACCTTCACCAGCTGCCTTCTCCCACTAGTTTGGGGATGACAGAGCATTAACAGCCACACATTATAAACCAGAGATAAGTGTAACACCAAGTGACCTAACTCCTTAAAACATGAGCTCCTCCCTGCGGGGAAACCTTCTCCTGAAAGCCACCATGCTGTGATGATGCAAATAGGTGGCAAAGAGCCAGGTTCTAGGCCAGGTAGTTTATTTCCTAGGCACAAACACAAGCCATTTCTCTAGAGAGAGATATTAATAGCCTCTCTTATGATGGGGCCAGCATCTATCAACACCAGCAATGCTAGTTTTAAAAACCTTTACAAACCATCACTAGCTCTCCAGTATCAAGGATACTGGAGAAATTGCCGTGTGATCTGGCATTTCCAAACTCATATTCAGTTGGACATATATTTGAAGTAGCTAAAGTAGTTTGAAAGGGAGGAGGGGAAGGAAACTGCCTCTTATTAATACAGTGCTAACAATGTTAAAAAAAAGTGAGCATGCCAATTGTTAATACAACATTTACAAAAGTCTTCACAGGTTTTCTCCAAGCCGTATCCCTGTCCAGCTAGTGAAAATGCTGTAACCTCCCATCCAAACATGCCTCTCTAACCCTTACTAATTCCTACATTTTTCTCATTCCTCTGCTGTAATGATAGTTTGCTTACTAAAGTGTGGGTACCTAACTTGAGGTCCAGCTGCTACGGTTTGTGAGCCAATCCATAGGACTGTGCATATTTTTGAAACACTGAGGCTGCTGTTTCTCTGCAGAAAGTAAAAGTGTTTCCCTGATAATGCACAACCAGCTGGCTGACCAGCTTTTGCATATGTACAGTCAAAGTCTACTGTTCTTCATTTCACACTGTTCTGACAGATTCACCACTGATTAGTGTCCCAAAAGAAAACTTACCATCTCTTAATCGATTCACTCAGAATTCCCAGGAACCCTTAAATTCTTCAAGTTCATCAGATCTTAAAAGAAAACAAGAGTAAAAGATGTCTTACTGTCTGACCTAAAGGGATTTATTAAAGATACTTTAGGCAGGATTTAAATAGATGTTTATAAAGCCAGATAAACTTTGAAAACAGTAACTTTGTATGTTACTATGTATAACTACAGATAAATACATAAGGAAAAATAAATGTGATGAACAATGGTATGAAGTACTCCAGCTTTTGTTTAAGCTGAGTTTTACTGTCTTAAAAAGACATTTATATTGTGGTATGTTTCCTGGACTGAATATCTATGTTATATAAAGGCCACTGAAGTGCTCCCTTCCCCCTTCCATTTATAGCCTTTTTAGTTTAGATCAATTGTCATCCATCTGAATGTGAAAAGCCGCTTCTGACATTTTCCCCCTCAGTGTTTTCTCTTTCTGCAGCAGTCAATAAAAGAAATAAAAAATATAAAAAGAAGAAATCAATGAAATTTTATCAAGCATGAAATGGCGTTTTAACAAAACAAGGGTTTTTGCTGAAGTAATGCTTCAGTAAGGAAGGAAATACCATTGACTTTATTACAGCTGCCTAATGTTTTCCACGAACTGCAGAAAATAATTCATTGTATCTTAGTGACCTACAATAACAGCTGACTGCTTGCACTTGATGGAAATGTGATTTGTGCCTACTAAAAATTAACTATTTAACTTCTCCATATTCTTCTCTCTGGTAACACATTAGTTTCCTTTGCATTCTGTTTTGAACTGCTTCCTGAGATATGAACTCCAGTAAACACAAACACCAACTGCTATGTAATGTTCTTCCATGAAAGAAGAAAAATATGAGCAGACTGCATGTTTCTGTGAGCTGTAAAGGCCACGCACGCTGGGTTCTAAAAGACTGCACTTAGATGGGCCCCTTCCTTTTAACAGTCATTTTATCTCAAAGGTTCAATAACATAATAAATATTTCTGACAGTTGCACATGTGCAGACACATGCATACACATGCATGCTCAGCAGAAAGTTCCAGCATGACAATGTTAGAGAAGATTCAAAACCAGTAAAAGTTCAGGGCTGGACTGGATGAAGTGATAATGTAGATGGAAAAGTAATAATTTGTCCAAGTAGTGTGGAGAAAAGTCAGTGAGGATGAGGCAGGAAGAATGGGAACAAAATCTTTGTCTACTGAGACTTGTTAGAAGATTTACTCCCACCGTTGTTGCTGCCTCTGAGAAACAGGAGATGGATGCAAGCTGTCCTGCTGCAACTGACTTTGCTGGAAGTCCGACAGATTTCATATTCGCCATGTAATACCATTGCTTCGTTACACAATTTACAGATTATGTTTTGTCCTTACTCACTAATAGCACCACGATATTGTATACACATCTGTGAAAACACTACCGTATGTACATACAGCATCTGTCCACGTAGTGTAAAACTGTATATGTAGGTACATTGCATATACAATA
Organism: Aramus guarauna; assembly: GCA_013400195.1. Taxonomy (NCBI): domain Eukaryota; kingdom Metazoa; phylum Chordata; class Aves; order Gruiformes; family Aramidae; genus Aramus; species Aramus guarauna. The sequence goes on along the minus strand of VXBL01006513.1, from coordinate 649,576 downwards.
TCTATGAATGTATACATCTACATTGCATGTATATACAACGGCTAATGGATAGCTGTGCTATTTACTAGGGAAGGAGAATTTGGCCAGGGATCGTGAGCAAATTTTACTTTAATAGAAGGCGACCTGCGATCCTTCATGTCCCTTCAGAATAAACAAGAAAGAATATTTCACCTTCAGATTTGACCAGTAGTGTTTGCTCCCATAATTTGTATGAAAAATAAATATGAAAGATATACCTACTTTGATTTTTACTGTATATGGCATGTAAAGAAGACTTTTTCTTCACACTTGAAAAGCAGCTGTGTATCTTTGAAGTGTGCTGCCTGTTTTTTCTAGTCTTACTAGTTCAAATTAGGGTAACTATCATGAATCCAGGATTACTTCCACTGAAGTAATGCAATTACACAGAGGTAAAACTGTCTAAAACTGCAAAGAGACCCTGGAGTCTCCATTCTACCATTCTGCACTGGTGGGATTTTGTTTTATTCTTTCAAATGTGTGAATGGAAGGACCACTTCACACTACTAAAAAGAAACAAGACTGTAAGGAAGGAAGTGTTAAGATATTACTGGAATTGCAGATCAGCCCTTTTAAACTTGTTGAACCACTGTATTGTTAAGATTGGTATAAAAGTCTAGACCATTTTGTATGCTAGTCAGAAAATATCATAGTGAACACTACAGCAGCACTCATCAGCAAAGAAACTGTTTTCCAACTCACTCATGGCATGATGTCAGGGTACCACTCACTGAAACATGCGTATCAGTTCCTCAGAGCTTTATGTTTAAAATATTGAGTAGGCCTGCTTATGAGATGAGCTCTCTTAATATCAGAAGCCAAGAGAATATGCTTGTTGTTTAATCCTACCCTTTCTCTAGGACATCTAACATCTCTATAACTTCTTCACTTCATTTCCCACCTGCTGCTTAAAGTACTTGACCCATGTGGCAATTGTGTCTGTGCACATCAAGATGCAATTGGGCTCAAAGAATAGCTGAAATATCAAAGTGAGAAGGAACCTGTGGTTGTTGAACCACAACAAGCTTATATAATGAAAAGTTTTACTCTTCTGTCACTGGGAGGTCATTCAACAAAGTTCCCTGAGATTGTTCAGCATTTTGTTGGGTTTTTTATTTATTTTATCCTTCCTGTCAAAGGGAAATGATTGGGCAATCAGTGGTCACAGGCTACAAGCAGACTTTCTGCCCCCACAAGTACCTTTATATTGAGTTCACTTTTACCTGGTGAAAAGAAGCTTATATTTACACAGACCTACATTTTTCCTTTTCAAGCATTTAAATGAATGAAAACATGTAATGTAAACCTTGATAAACAGGTTCAGAATGATGGACATATACTTAAATATAGTGAAAATAAAATTCTACAGAAGGGGAACACTCTTCATTGAGTGCTGTGTTGTAACAAGCCTTTCAGATGAATGTATCCATACCTAACTTATGAAACTGAAGGTGGATGTGTCTGGCAGATCGTGTCTTGCTTAACCTCATGGAAAGCATCTATATGATGCAAACAAATGTTTGAACCATTTTATAAAAAATACTGCAAAGCTTTCTGTCTCAGTGGGTATTCCAATAGCATGCTTCAGACATTCATCATGTAGAAAACACCACTCACTGTTACTCATTCTTTCTTACTAATTTCACTGGATATACTCTTTGGGATATAAGAAAATATAGATGCCTAAATGGCATTCTCAATACCATCATTTTCTACACTTCACCTTTTCTTCTAATATCCGTTCTCCCTAAACTAAATTGCCTCAACATTTTTAGTCTTCCTTTGTGTTGAAATTTTTCTCTGCCCTAGTAAGAATTAATGAGAGAGTAAAAATAAAGTTACACTTGCCATACTGTTTTTGCACTTGTGTGATCTTAAGACTCAAGTTAGAGACGTAAAACTGTTTCTATGTGGCATTAAAATGTTTACAGTATTATTCTCAATGTTTTTCTTAGAGTGACTTAATGTCTTGCTTGCTTTTCAATGAGTGTTAAAAATGGAGTGGATTTTTTTAGTTTATAATAATACATAGGTTTTCCCAGCTGATTTATAGCACATCACCATGCACAAGTAGTTTGATTTCCTTGACTTACTTACACTGTATATTACCATGTTTCTACATTTTGTTACCTTTGAAGTGTTTCACTAGTCTCTTGACATTTTACTACACGTTTTTCGTCTCCTACCAATGCTTGTACTGATTCATAAGACTCTATTTTTTTCCCTCCAGGTTAAACATCAGGAGAGGAACTCTCACTTAGAGTACAGTCTTAGAGAATCCTAACCAAACCTTACCATACTGTTGAATTTTATATTTTAATGTTATTATTAAAAATATACCTTACTGAAAAAAGTATACTGAGAAATCTGCACAAGTATTACTTACAACACCAGTGGATAATGGTGCTCCCAGCTGCACCAATGCAATTAGGAATGACAGCACTGAATACAGTTACAAGACATAGCTGTATCAATGCTAAGGCAGAAAAGAATCAGTTCCATAATCTTTGGTTATACATTTGCACAATATTATATAAATAATATAACATAAATTCATACTTTTCCTAAAGGACACCTTCCAGATGAGCATGGATTTGTGCTGAAAACAGTGTTGATTACAGAGATGTTTTAGTTACTGCTGAGCAGTGCTTACACAGAGCCAAGGCCTTTTCTGCTTCTCACCCCACCTCACCAGCCAGTGGGCTGGGGGTGCACAAGGAGCTGGCAAGGGACACAGCTGGGACAGCTGACCCCAGCTGACCGAAGGGATATCCCACACCATATGATGTCATGCTCAGCATATAACGGGCTGGGGGAAGAAGAACGAAGGGGTGGGGGGGGACATTGGGAGCAATGGCGTTTGTCTTCCCTAGTAACCATTACGTGTGACGGAGCCCTGCTTTCCTGGAGATGGCTGAACACTTGCCTGCTGATGGGAAGTGATGAATGAACTCCTTGTCTTGCTTTGCTTGCATGCATGGCTTTTGCTCTACCTATTAAACTACCTTTATCCCAACCCAGGAGTTTTCTCACTTTTACCCTTCCAGTTCTCTCCCCCATCCTGCCATGGGGGGACTGAGTGAGTGGCTGTGCAATCCTTAGTTGCTGGCTGGGGTTAAACCACGACAGTGTGTATGCACTGTCCAAAAGTGCATGTACTGGATGTGTTGTCTTCTACTGCCAGCATAGTTGTTTATACAGTTCAGACGATGAGATAGTTAACTAACTGCACACTTTTTCAGGTTACAGCCATTCTTAAATACAGCCTGGGAAGTTGAGACAGTACCCTTCAATGAATTTACTCTTGTGTACAAGAAAGCAAGTACAAGTAAGGGGTGTAAAGTTAATCCCTGTAGTGTTGTAGACATTTAAAAGTATTTGTCAATGGTTTAAATTCAGTCTCAGCTTGATGAATGTATCAGTATCTGATACATCAACATTTTCTTACTGTAGCTTCTTAACAGAAGCTGGGTATTTTTCTCTAGCGAAGTTAGATGCATGTAACTGCAGCTATGTCAATTACTGTATCGTGGGCGTGTAGCAAAACACACTTCCAGTGTTGTGCTTGGCATGTGTCTAGTGAGCTGCCAGCTTTCCAGTCAAATGTAAAAGTCTAGAGGGTACTGTAGCAGAGAAACCACAGTTGAATGCTACAATGAAAGAGTTAAGATCAGAAGCCCTACAAAATATAAAACATTAATAATTATACTACAAAAAGCTACTCAGTAAATAACATATGGTAATAAGCTGTATTTTTGCACTAAGTGATCTTCTGTGGAAATACAGTCTTCTCTCATACTTGTTAAATATATCCAGACAATGAGACAGCTTGCTTGCCAGGTGGATTTTCTTTTTTTTTTTTTTTTTTAAATCCTGTGGAATAGTAGAGATAAATCCATGCCTACATCACCACACTAATTGCTGAAGAGAGTGATGCAAGTCCATATAAGCAAAATATCTGATACTGAGCCAATATTGTACTTTTCAGGGGCCTTAGCTAAAATTAGGAACTTGAAATAGACATTTGATAGAGAAATTGGAGTCCCTTGGGAGTTCAGCGGACAGCGGCTTCCATGTCTGACATCAAGAACTACCTTTCAGCGGCATCTGCCAGGTTTACCAGGGTGCTCTGCCATTTCAGGCCCCTGTCAATCCATGCACTTGGTCCTCCACAATGAATCCTGGGTCATCTCTTTTTCATATGCTAAAAGGACTCCATGTATGTATCTTGCTAGGAGCTGGTGCAGGCTAGCAGTTCCTGGAATGGTGAGACAGCTCATCTGTAAATTGCTTTTGCTTCAGTTCCACAGCTGCAAGAGCACCAAGGGCTGGAGCCAGATGAGTCCAGAGAAGAGACTTTGCTAAAGGCTGGCCAGGAAGCCAAGCCACAGACAGAGACACTGGTACATAAAATGCATTCCAGTGGTTGGCATCTGGGCCCTGCAGCTGCCAAGCACACCCAGTGTGTGGCCATGGGTGTTGGCTTCAATACTAGAACATTTTGAGGAGGAGGCCAACAACCAGTAACCAGAGAAGACAGCGCCAAGTTACTACAGAAATTACATTCATGTGCCAATTTGCTTGCTATTTCAAAAGACAAAATTTTATCTCCCAAGTATTGTTTTGAACATACCCACATGACAGTTAACAGAAATATGCTGATATTTGCTAGTGGGGGGAAGGGTAAAATACTTACATAAGTGAAACGATGCTCCTTGGGGCACTGGTTAACAAAACAAAACCATACCCATTACAGTATTCCTTAATTAATGCACGAGTTTCCTTAGAGACCACAGCTCTGTTGGGGGACACAAGTCTGGTGTATTTCTTTCCAAGAGACAGTGTGGGGAGAGTTATATATAACAAAAGATAGAGGTGAAATTAAAGATACGCAACAAGGCTAAGCAAGTTTCAGCTCCAAAGGCAGGCTTTGTGCAGTATTAATGTGTGAGCAGGTCAGAGCATCACGTAAAAACAGAAAGGTTGTATTAAACCTTTAGAACATAATGGAATTGAATACATGATTTAGAGTATAGTGTATCTAATGGGATGCATGCTACATAGTCGCAAACTGTATCAGGCTGTATATCCAGCTCTCTTCACTGGAGATTATGTCACAACAGATGATTACATTTAATAATGTGTGAAGAGTATACGAGGCCAATGTATAAGCAGAATCTTTGCCTGGGAGAGCTACCTTTAAAAAATAAAAGCCCTTAGGTACTGAAAATACTTGAGCTGTGGTAGCAAAAACTTCATACAGGCTAATTTACCAATCAGATCACATGTTAATTAGCCAAAGGGATTATTGTTTTAAACATAGCATTCATTTTCCTTTGAATGAGGCTTCAGCATGTTGCTCCTACACTATTCTGCAGTCCCTGTCTCCCCAAGCCCAAAACCAATGTGGAGTGCAGTGCTTCTCTGAAGGAGAGCTCTCTCAAAATGTGAGGGTAAGAGCCCGTCTCAATGCCTCTCGCAGACCTCCCACCAAATCTTCTCACTTCGCAGCATCTGCAAATTCAGTTAAGAATCTGAATGTCAATCAATGGTTTTCTCTGGCTCAGTAATCATTCACAATAATGATTTTGTTATTGAAACTTCAGCACCAGTTCTGTTGAAGATTTACAGGCCAGAATGGAATCCAGCTCTTTGGCCTTTAATTATCCTGGCTTTATAGTGCTAAAAAACCTAGAAAAAAAATATCACAAGCCGCTAAATTAGGCAGATATAACTTTACAAGCTCTTGGGACGTATTAATTGAGAAAGACAACATGGCCAATTGAAATAAAAAATCCTAAGTTTCTATCATATATGGACTTGGATAAATAAAAACAAAACAAGAAACCTCAAATTGCACCAAAAACCTGTCAACAATCTACTCTCATAATTTTCGTCTGCGATCTTGCCTTTTAAATGCCTATCTTATTCAGACTATAAATTAGTGGTGAACTCCTCAGCAGTTAAAATGGCAAGACGTAATAGTCACCCTAGTTAACAGGAATGTTTTCTTAACTCAAAGACTGCAAAGTGAGAAACAACTATCTTAAATCCTAGTTTTACTCAATAATTATTTTGCCTCTGAACATAGCTGTTGCATATTAAGTATTTGATTTTAATCCCTTTGTTGTAACTGAGAATTTACTCACCAAATTACCACGTTCATGTCAATATAAAAAATATTGTATGTGTATCACAGGAGAGCCTGCGAATTCAAATGTTAATGAGATCTTTTCTTTTCTTTTCTGTTTCTGTGTTACTGGACTAGATTGTGCTGTACTGGGGCTTCTTAACAGTTTGATGTCTGTGGAACAGATGGCTGAACAGAATGAGTTACTGATGCAGATGCAAAGTTGACACAGAACCATCTCCAGGCAGTGATAATAGAGATGGATGGCTCTGGGAGGGAAAGTTCACACATCAGTGTGTCTTATCAGCACACTGTAGACCGTAAGTCTCTGACATTTCAGCTCATTCTCAAGAAAGGTGATTTCTCTTTGCTTTTATGCTCATTTTGTTTCTTTTGATACTTGCTCTTTCCTGACAACAGGAGGCTGAAGAAATTTAACCATAAAGATTAGTTGTATTTCCTTGTTCTTCTGCAGAAAGCCTACTTGCAAGACTTGTTACAAACAGCTTAACTAGGCAGGACATTAAAACGCCATTTGGTTTCTCCTTTTAACGAGACTCTCATTCCTGCTCTATCTTTGCCTTCTAATTGGCCTTTTGGGAGAGCATGTCCATATACCAACATGCAAGTCCCAAATAATCCCTGTGGCCACCCTGATGATCATTATATTGAAATCTCCTATATACTGAAGCCAATCGGAATTTTACCAAGGATCTCAGCTGTTGTTTCTTATGTTCCTTTGCTGTGCAGTCCACCGGTCAGTCTATCACGAGGTGGTAACTCATGCAATGTTGCATTCATAGTATTGAGCATGTCTAAGGTATTTTTTGTAGCTCTTTGTATGTTTTGTTTCATTGGAGCACACATATCCCATCACGTGCATAAAGTGGATCCACCTTGACTGCTTGAACTAAAACAGTACGTTTGTGCTCCCTTCTCATTTCCCTGAGTTACAAGACTTAAAAACAGGAATTATCATTGAAGAAGGCAGGAAATTAGCACAAGGACAGATCTTTCTTCCCTTCTTTCTCATTTCTCCTCATTATTATCATTATTAATTCATAATTGTTACTGCATTCTTTGCTTTGCAACTTTCTCCTTCAGTCTCCCATCTGCTGCGAAGCCAGACGTCTCCCAAGGCAGCCATAGCTGCACTGAAACTGGTGCTTCAGTTTGGCTCAACAAGTGGTAGAGCCCTAAGCTCATCTCAGGGAACACAGCTGCTGAGAGGGAAAGAGCACGTTTTTCATTCTATGCTTTTAAGCAACAGCCAGGGACAAGCAAGTGCCTACGAAGAGGAAATCAGAATTTGTCTTGTGACAGGTTACATAAACTGAAGGTTTGTGGTTCCAATAGGCAAAGGGAAACCAGAAAAAGCTTTCTGCAGCACAGTCCTCAAATTAAAGCAATATGGATTTGTCACAGCCAATACTCCCCTCATTGGAGGGTGGGTCGTGCTTCTAGCTGGGATCAACCAAAAGTGAGAGACTCCTTGTGGTGCTAGCACTCCTTGGTCCCCTTGGGCAATGGCAAGTCCCTCCAGCCGAAGCCAGACACTCCTGTCCAGTCTTTTTCACATGGGATACATTAACTCTGTCCACATTGCTGCCTGGATTGGGCCCTGTGCGAAGCATCCCACGTGGGTGTTTTGTGGTTAGATGAAGTCCAGGTTGTCCATTGCAGCCCCATCGGCCTTTGGTCCTCCTGCTCAGCATCTGCCAACACGGTGACAGCGATGGACAGGTGACACCCTCAGACAGGTTCACGGTTAGTCCCCTCACGACACTGCTGGTGGTTGCCCTCACGTGGGTTTATGACGCAGGAACGAGGCGGTTGGGAAGGGGAAGGTCCTGTCCCACTCGGGATGGATTTTGCTCTTGTGCAGCTTCTGGAGCAATTTCCCCCCAGCCGTGGGACTTCCCCTGAGGAGGCTCCCCGGCACACATGGATGGCATTTTCCTTATCTGTCTCATGCATGACGAGTGGTCTCTTGTCTATCGCCACCAAAGTGCCTCTCTTCTCTCGTCCCGCTGGCGTCGGCGGAGGCAGCGGCGCCTTCCCCTTCCCCTCTGTCGGTTCGACGGGACACTCGTGACCGTGGCGGAGAACCGCGGCCCACGCAAAGCCCCCGCGGGCAGCGGCAGACGGGGCAGCGCAACGGCGCGGAGCCACAGCGCCGCCTGCTGGCCGCCGCCCACGCCGCCGCGGAGAGCCTGAGGGGCGGGCGGGCCGCGGCTCCTCTGCGGCTCCCGCCCTCCTGCCATTTTGTGTCCGGGGCCGACCGGCGGGGCGCTGGGTTATTTTCCTTTTTTAATTCTCGTGGCTAAGAATTTAATATCCGCGGCTGCAGCTGGAGCTTTTNTTCTGGTGGTTTTTGATGTGTGTTTTTTTTTTTTTTTTTTGTGTGTGTGTGTGTGTGTGTGTGTGTGTGTGTGTAAACACGGGTCGTTGCACGTACCAAAAGCTCCTAGGTTCATATCTCGTCCAGCACCCATACGGGTGAAGTGTGTGGTGGCTGCTGACAGGGAGCAGCCTCTTCCTCAGGGCCTTCCTCCCACAGCCTTCCCTGGGCCTGGGGCTGCTCCTGGCCTGCCCAGCACTGAGTCTCCTCAGGGTTTCACTATTGCTGCATTTTTATGTGAATCATCTTGGTTGCTCCTGCAACGCACGACTGCATCATCACCTGTCTCATCGGCCCTGTAGATAAGCCCAGCTATCATTTGTGATAAAATTCCTCCTGCCTTATTTTTCCATTTCACAGATATTTGAGTTTACTTCAGTCCTGAGTCTTTTAAGTCTCATACACATTTGTATGAAGAAAAAAACCCAACAGAGAGCAACAGCTCTGGGGACACCAAGGTCAGTGAAGGAGGAGGTGCTCCAGGTGCCAGAGCAGAGATTCCCCTGCAGCCCATGGAGAAGACCATGGTGAGGCACGCTGTCCTTCTGCAGCCCATGGAGGTTGATGCTGGAGCAGATACCACCTGCAGCTTATGGAGGATGCCATGCCGGAGCAGATGGAGACACTGGAAGGAGGCTGTGACCCTGGGGGAAGCCCACGCTGGAGCAGGTTTGCTGGCACAGCTTGTGACCCCGTGGCGGACCAACACTGGAGCAGTTCATGAAGAACTGCAGGTTGTGGGAAGGACTCACGTTGGAAAAGTTCATGGAGGACTGTCTCTCAGGGGAGGGACCCCTGACTGGAGCAGGGGGAGAGTGTGAGGAGTCCTCCCCTGAGGAGGAAGGAGCGGCAGAGACAATGTGTGATGAACTAACTGCAACCTCCATTCCCTGTCCCCCTGTGCTACTCAGGGGGAGGAGGGAGAGAAAATTGAGAGTAAAGTTAAGCCTGAGGAGAAGGGAAGGGTGGGGGGGAGATGTTTTAAGACTTGATTTTATTCTCATTATCCTACTCTGATTTGATTGGGTAATAAATTAATTTTCCCAAGTCAAGTCTGTTGTGCCTGTGACAGTAATTGGTGAACAATCTCTCCCTGTCCTTATCTTGACCCATGAGCCTTTTTTTACATTTTCTCTTCCCTGTACAGCTGAGGAGAGGAGTGATAGAGCAGCTTTAGGGGGCACCCGGCCTCCATCCAGGGTCAGTCCACCACAGTCTGTAATCAGTATGGCCTCTAAAGAGGAAAGACATACTCTTGCCACATACTTCAACACTGAATTGTGTATGGTGAGAAGAGGAAAATCTTTCATTGTCATAGATACATTCTTTGCATAGGCAAAGGAGGGGAGTGTAGCAATAAAGCCATCTAATCTATGTATTTGAATATCTCGGGATGGGACTGTGGCATCAGCAGGAACTGGCAGAACTGTAGAGAAGATAGAACTACCAAAATAATTTTCATCTCTGCCTCTAAGAGGTGGCTGGAATCTTTTCCAGTGTTGACCATCTAGCTGTCCTCTGTGCATGCTTTCCCCAGGAATACATTTAGAATGGCATGATGCTAATTTTGTCTTCATCCTGGGTCCAGGATCTGAGGATCTAGGAAGCTCTGTGACCAGCTGAGCATGTTTATTACTGTCAGGGAACCTCTATGGCTGCAGCCTGGCACAAGTGATTTGACACACTTGGTTTGCCAAGTGTGTCTCATTCTCCTCCATAATGGGTCAGCTGCAAGCGGCATCCAGGCAGGAGGTTTGCCCAGATCCAAGATTTTGGAGGAATGAGTGGGAAGAAACTACTTCTGGTCATTTCACAGTCAGAGATGCCACAGAAGAAAGGCCAATAAGAGGAGAAGAAGGGACAGGAGGTGAAGGTAGTTCTTGCTGAGCAGTTTTGCTACGGTTTGTGTGAATCCCAGACCAAGCTACCTCCTCCATGGCATAATCCCTCAAATGAGCATGATTCATGAGTGCAGGAGCAATGCAACATCTCATGTACATCTATGTGGGGTTATGTTGCGTCTTTAGTCATGGATACCTTCATGTGGGGCTGGTTTCAGGTTGGTAAATTCCCTTAGAAAAGATTTGGATGCAACATTATATCAATACAGCTAGACTGCTCCCCATGGCTCAGTATCTTCTCACCATGTTCCCCAACACTAGCAGTTCGAGATTAAGCAGGAGAAAAATTAATTCAGAGCTGCCAGCGTGGGAGAAAAATTACGAAGATAATCTAGAACTCCAGGTTAAAATCAAACTAGGAAGAACAGCCGTAGTATGTGTACCACAGTATATATACTATATATGCATATGATATATGTGTATATATACACACTGCAAATTATATTGGATATCCTGCAATGAATATTCAGTGTGAACATTTCAGAAAACCTGCACGTTATAGCCAATTGATTTGTTTGAACAGTCTTACAATCATTTCAGAAGAAGGGCTATATGCTTCTTATGTTTACAATACAGAGAAAGGATAGCCCAAACTGTGTTAGAAATGGACTCGTCCTTTTCACTTGGCCATACAACATGGATGGGAGCAGTTATTTAAGCAATATAAAGCTCTATGCTATGTTTGCTGCCTGAGCCTTCACTTCTTTTTTGGAGATAGGCAAAAGAGAACTGTCCAGACAAAAATAAAGGTATGGTGAGAAAAGGAAGGAGAGAGAATATGGCTTGATTTCCAGAAAGAAAGTATACTCTGGAGCAACAGTAGAATATGCTTAATATAGGAAATAATGATTTTTGTCTATCTGGATTAAACTTAGGACTTAGCTATTTAAATATTTGACCTATGATGTCTATTAAATAATAATATATTTAAGTAGCTCATGGAAATGAAATGAGACTGATGAAAGATTTTTTTAAAGTACTTTGAATGTGAGATTTGTACATGTAGAAATGAGGGTTAATATTCTAAATATAGGTAAAACAGTAAATTAAAGAAATGTGGTTGTATTACAGTTCTCCTCAGTTCTTATTTTACATTCTGATACTGTAAAGATTTTGCATGTAAAGATCCCTGGAGTTCACTTGAATCTTTATTGAGAAATACTTGGAAAATTTGATACATAAAGAAGTTGCGTTGTGTTCTTGGGTCTCACTTCCCACTTGTGTTCTATAGCCTTGGCACAGCAGGTAAATAAAGAAATTGGGTGGAAAAGTACAAGGGGAAAGAGTTAATACAGTAAGAGGAAATGTACAGTTGGCACTCTCTCTTAGGAGAGGAGGCACTTTCACTCCTCTCTTAGTGTGCAGACAGTAATTGGAATCTCCATTCATATGGGCAGAGGGAAGCACACTTTTTTGCATAAATTGACATTTAATCTGAAACTATCACGCACATTGGCAAAAGAAGACAGAGTCGTTTCAAGCCAAAAAAACAGTAAAAACCATATTTTTTAATTGAATTTAATTCAAGACGTAAATCTCATGATTTTGGGCGTCTGGTTTGTGACTTTTTTCTGTTCCCTTTTAGGTATGAGCTATTAAATTACCTCACAGGTAATTTTTAACAAAAAGGTGTTTGTGATGATAAAATTACATTGCAGGAAATAGTCTCAGCTGTAATCCAACAAACAAGTGGTGTGGAATTGAGCTAATTCTACAGTCTGTAGCTGATTGTGCTGTGTTCCCATAATCCATCTCTCCACATTGGTTTGGCTCCTCAGGGATATACAAGGAAGCAGGATTTTTTGGTATGTCTCCTTAAGGTCAAGTGCGATCTCAGTATCTTTGCAATGGGGAGGGCTTGGGGCATGCAGGCCTTTGCTCCAATGCCTTCAAAGCCACAGAAAATTGATGGGAGACTGGGTAGATGCATGAAGCATTTAAGGAAGGGCAGTCCTACACAGGGGATTTTGATCCTAGCAGGCATTTCTTTTCAAACAATCATGGAAATTAAGTCTGAAAAAGAGCTTAAGAGATCCTCTAGGTTATTCTAGAGTGGATGACTTAGAACTATTGAATCTATCTCAAATGTTTGCCTACTCCATTTTTCAAGATCTGCAAAGACAGATTCCCATGATGTTTCAGTCTATACCAGTACATCACTTTTACTGATACTTTTTTTTTTTTCCCCCGAGATATAGCATGAATTTTTCCTATGGTATGTTTTTACTCTCACTCCATGCGCGCCTTGGGTCTGGAGAACATTTTCCTACCTTTTTAGCAGTTTCTTAGCAGCAGCCTTTTATCTATTAGAAGACAGCGTGTCCTCCTCCACATTCTCTTTTCTAGATAATCTATTTCTTCAGAAGTCCTACAGTCCCTGCTCTGTCGGCACATCTGGAGATTCTTCAGCCCAGTAAGTATTCCTCTAGGAAGTACAATCCCCTTCAGACATACAGCTGAGGGACTTTGCACACCCATGTGCACACCTTTTCTGTGGCTTGATCAGCTGCTATGATTCCTAGTATGTGTGTCAGCCGCTGACCTTACTCTTCCTTTCCCTGCCCTGCCATCTTGTGTGCTTTTTTGTTCCATTGAGCTTCTTTCCCTTGAGCATCATGGCTCTCCATATCTGCCTATTGTTCCATCACCTCCTGATATCTGTTTCTTGGCTCTTGTTCCCTCTTGCCTAGTCTAGAACCTGCCACTGTTCTCATCCTAAATCTTAGCAGCCATGCTCCAGTCTATTTCCCCTAAGATCTCCTGAGTGGAAATTTTCCTTCTATCTCCAGTTGTGAAGCCCCCCTCCATGTTCTGTAAACTCTGATTTTAGACAGAGAAGGTTCCTCAGTATTCTTAACTTCCACCCCCTAAACTGATTTTTGCAGGCCTTGCACTCCTCCAGGAGAGGATTCCTCTTCTCCACTTCCTACATAGGAGTTCACAGTCCAAAAATGCTACTTGGACGCAGCGGGGACCCTGGCTGCTCCATCAGTTGGACTGCGCACCGGAGGGAGCTGCTGAGATAGCATCGCAATGGTTTCTGAAAGTCAAATAGATGCTTGGGCATCCCTGCCTTTCCTCCTTCCTGCAGACCTGGCTCCTGTACAACCAGGTTGTGTCAGGTTGTCTCCTCCAGGTTTCTAGACTCAGCACTGACAGTGCAGGGCTGAGCTCTTAGCTTTGACTTGGCCCATCACAGCCCAGACTGCAACTTCTGGGGCTGTTATCTGTGTATAAACTCTGCTGCTAAAACCTGAGTTTGCATCTGCCCATATATAAATGGCAGTCTTTTCAGGCCTCGCAACTTGATAAAATTAGGCTTGTGCAGACAAACGTCCCCTCACACCTACCTTTCTTCTCCTACCAGACTAGATGCTTTTTTAAACACCACTCCAAAGAATTCCTTCGTGTGCTGTAAAAAGCTAGTAGAGTGAGTTAACATGGGCAATACAACATATTTTTTTTTCCTGACCTCACACTTGGAAGCTACTGAGCCCTTTGGCTTTAATTAACACAAAATATGTCTGAGGCAGATATTTGGCATGAGAGAGCTTAGTTTGCAAAATACAAAGATTAACAAAGTTATGAGCCATTAAAAAATGATCTTACAAAGTAATGGGAAATAGGAAATACTTGTAAAAAGAAATTCTGCCAGCCGTTGTGTATAATATATATGATCAAATACAGTTCCACACTGCGCAATTAAGGTTGTTATCAAATATCTGTATTTATTAATGAGATACTACTGATACAAATACAATTTTGTAGCAAACAGCCTGATATGTACAAATAATAAAATCTGTATTTCTGTAAACTCACACAGTTTATTCACATGTAATACACTGTGCCAGATCCCAAGGGTTATTAGTAGATGGACACACGTTGCAGGCAAAACAGTCTCAACTTGGGGACTTTCACTTAATTTATTGCCAAGTAACATTACTGATTGGGGTACTGAGAAACCAAGAAGACAGACAATTAAGCAAACACTTAAGGAAATGCCTTTATTCCCCTTTCCCCAGGCTCAACTTCAGTCCAACACCTCTCCTTCCGCCTTCCTAGCTGCAGCTCCCCTTGTTTTCACCTATGCTCTGTCCTTCCCAATCCCCCTGCCAAGGCAACGCACCCACAGCGGAGCAGGTTGATCTCAGTGTGTAGTGGTTTATTTTTTGCTACTCCTTGCTTCTGATTTTTTTCTTCTGCTTCTTTGCTGCTCCTTCTTGTTTCCTCTGCCCTGGCATGGGTCACCATGGGGCTACAGTCCCTCAGAGGTGTCCCTGCCCTGGTGTGGGTCATCCATGGGGCTACAGTCCCGCAGGGGTGTCCCTGCCCTGGTGTAGGTTGCCCATGGCAATGCCAATGAACCAGCCTGCACAGCTCAGATGAGTTTGAGCACATAAAAATAGTTAGGAGACGTGACTGACTGAGATGAAGACTGAAGTCTTCAATTGCCATGAAGTCATAGCAAATTATTTGCTGTAAATATTTGGAAGGGTAAATACTTTAGTCATTGATAAGTTGTATACTGGTATCCTGAGCCCTAACTAGAACAAATAATGAATTAGCATGAAAATTGATCCTATAGCACCCTATCTGAAATAAAATTATACTTTTAGAAACAAAGTGGATACAGGTTAAAATGAAGTGTACATTCTTGCCAAAAGAAATATATTTTGTCTAGAGTCAAAAAGCAGTCTGGATTACATAATAAAAATCCTTATCCATATTTACAACTAAAAGAAGAGTTGCACTAGAAAAGAATGCTCTGCTGCTTTATTCTTTTTCTTTTTGTCAATTTGTTTTCACTGATCTGTTGAGATGTCACATATTTTTGCCTGCCTCCTTGCCTGACACAAAGAGCAAAGAGGACTTGCGCAGTGATGAAAGTCATCCCACAGACCTCTTTCGGGCAATTAAGTGCATTGAACTCCTCTGGTTTTCATGAATCATATGCATATAGTGCAAAGTGCAACACTTGCACCCCCAAACAGTAGTAACGTTGTATTTCTGGTGCTTCACACCAATATCTTTTCCTTTTTTTGAACATTAATTGTGTCTAAACGTAGCAGGCAGTTTTATACATGAGGAAGGCAATTCTACCAATGACCACTTTAGGAATTTAATTACCTAGTTTTGTGAGGATCAAAGTTGATAAGAAATCTATCACTGGAAGGAACTAATGGAATTTATAAGGAAAGGAATGACCACACTGGAACAATTTTATATAAAGCAGAAGCAGACCCACCACAAAACAATAAAATCTATTTAATATGAACTTCCATGGTACCCCTGCATGCCTCTGTACACTGAGACATGGGCCACTTTGAGACCTGTTTGCTTTTCAGTTGCTCAAAACTGAAATCACAAAATATTTCTGTGTATTTGGTAAAACATTCTTGAACCTTCTTACACAATTTAGCTTCTACAACTTCTTTTTCATTGGTCTATTTTTGAAAAGCACAAAGTAGTCTTCAAAAAAGTCAAATGCCCTTTTCAACTGTGATTGCAAGTTACATAAAAAGCTGGAATAATGTTCAAGAACCATGAACATTTCACTCTCTGTTTTAGTTATTTACATTCAAAACACTATTTCCTGACAGATACTTTGTCACGTTTTCTCTACACTGTAAGTCTTTTTTGCTGAAAAAAGGAACATGCAAAGGACATCAATAACATAAAGACCAGTTGCTATCTCTCCCTGATAACCAGCAGTCTGAAACTTTCTTTTAAGCTTTTGATGCTGCAAATATTGTTCATTGTCTGCATTTTTAGGTTGCCACTGAGATTCTCTGAAAGCCTGTGAAGCATTCTCAGAAAGCTCTAGCAAGTATTTCAGTTCCTCAGCTGTCAGGACTGCACTCTTTGCTTTACACTCCACACAGTATCTTGGCTTACTTTTAAAGACTTGACCTGGTGTGTCTGATATGTATGAATTGTGTTGTACCCTTTGTTTGGCTGCTTTGGCCCAGTATGACACAGAGTCAAATTTCCTTTTTTAATGTAGAAGTATCTTGCTAAGGCTCAGCAAATGTAACAATTTTGCTCAAATCTGGCAGATGCTTGTTTTAACACATATTCCATGTTACCACACTTCTCTTCCCTATGGATGGCTTCAATTCAGGGGGAAAACAATGTGTCTGACTCATCGCCATGCTCCTTGCGCTGTCTAGTAATCAGCAGGGTTTGTATATCATGAGTAAATTTGTCTTGCTTTAATGAAGTCTCATAAAATAAATTTTCATTTAATAACTGCAATGTAATTTCACTTTCAGGGAATTCATAGGTTAGTTTCAATTCCATTAGGCAATGAGATGCTATCAATGCATGAATGATATGAAGAGCTTTGTATCTTGTGTATTCATGTTTCTGATCATGTATTAGAATATTGGAACAAATTCCCATCTTTTCTATCAATTTATCTTTACTGCAGCCAATCTCTTGAGAATTAATTCCTAAAAATTCTTCATATGGTGATATTGAAATGTAGTTTTCATGTTTTTCTGCCTGCTGCCACTGGCCCACAGGAAGATACTTCCCCTGATATTTACTTAAATTCTCAGTTGCTGAATAGGGAAAATTGAGTGAACTGCAATTGATCCTTTTCCCTGGGGAAGAGTCTTGCAAGCACTGTAAAGCTAATAGCAGCCAGTCCAGAGACAGCAGGACCTCTAGTCTTTTCGGAGCAGTAGGCAAGTCAGCATAGATCATTTCTGCGTAGTCCTTGGTTTATCAGCCAGCAGAACTGACGTTCAGATTGGGACTCACACCAGCCTTGCTCGGTTGTGCACTCTGATGAACTCACAGCCTGAGGGAATCTCCGCAGGCATAAGCCTGTATCTACATAACCTTGGTGCTCATGTAAAGAGCAGCTGTACTCCTTTGATTATTGCGGGCCAGTTATCTCTTGAGCGGCTCTGTGGGTGTTAGTTTCATTTTCTTAAATTGCTGGCTATTTCCTGATTGTATGGCATGGTACTGTGTTTCCCTGAGCTGTGTTGTATGGGCTGATGTGACCACCATTCCTTCCCTGCAATATTTAACAGATGGCTCTTAACTTGACATTCCCCAGGAGCTTGTCATGTCACTGGGATTTGAAGCAACATCATCCTTCCCTGAGTTCTGGCCTCTTCTCTTGCACTCTATGATTGTGTGGTGAGCTGGTCCAAGGAACTGAAGCAGTCTTGTTATATGTCAGCTTAGTCTATGGACAGATCAGATCTGGTCAGCTTTCTGTGAGGTTGCTTGAGCTCCATACTAGCGCAGGCCAGACCATACCAGTGGAAGGTGCTGTAAAACCACACATTTACAAGGACATGTGCATTTGCAGGCTACCGAAATCTACACAAACAGCTGAAATTGTTACGCACATTCTTTTGTGTTCTGCAATGTCAGTCAAAGTACGGGAAGGCTCTAACAGGTAATTGTGAAATGGCTCTGATTGCTCCTAACTTGCCTTGTTCTTTGCTGTTATCTTTCATAAGGTAACTGGCTGCTTAAAAGGTTTGGGCATTGTGATCTGAAACACTCCTCTTACCTGGTTAGCTGCCTGTCTAGGAAATGCACAGATCCTTTCCCATGCTCACAATTTCCCTCTTTATTTATGCCTTTTGTTACAAATTATACATCACAGCCCTTATTCATATTCCTTGTGGTGGAACTCCTAAGTAGATGGTATCCTTGACTGATTAAATTAGACCAAAAACATTTCTGGAATACTCGGTTTTTTCCTGGTTTCCTAAATAGGCATGACCGACAACTGGCACTCTTCCCTTTCTATGCTGGCAGGTAGATGGAGATGGGTGCTGAAGCTCAGTAGTATTTTTGTGAAGATACATGCAGTTATGACTGCAGGTTGTGCAACCCTAGCTGAATTAACTGGCTTGAGTGCTGGTAGCAGTGCAGACAGGCAGCAAGGACCCTTGAGGGGCTGGATCCCATTGTGTACTGAGGCTACCCCTGAGCTGTGTGGCCAGCACTGACCACCTGTGTCCGAGGCACTTGAGGAGTCAGAGAACTGGGGGAAGCTGGGCTACCAGGTGTCTCAAGGGAACAAACCTGCAGACCTCTCAGAAGACATAAGCTATTTGATGTGGAATGGAATGGAATGGAATGGAATGGAATGGAATGGAACGGAACGGAACGGAACAGAATAGAATAGAATAGAATAGAATAGAATAGAATAGAATAGAATAGAATAGAATAGAATAGAATAGAATAGACTATTTCAGTTGGAAGGGACCTACAATGATCATCTAGTCCAACTGCCTGACCAACTCAGGGCTGACCAAAAGTTAAAGCATGTTACTACAGGCATTGTCCAAATGCCACTTAAACACTGACAGGCTTGGGGCATCGACCACTCCTCTAGGAAGCCTGTTCCAGTGTTTGGCCAGTGTTTGTTCTTCTTGGTAAAGAAATGCTTCCTAAGATCCAGTCTAAGCCTTCCCTCGCGCAGCTTTGACCCATTCCCACATGTCCTGTCACTGGATACCAGGGAGGAGAGCTCAGCACCTCCCTCTCCCTGTCCCCTCCTCAGGAAGTTGTAGAGAGTAATGAGGTCACCCCTCAGACTCCTTTTCTTCAAACTTGACAAGCCCAAAGTCTTCAGCTGCTCTTCACAGGACATTCCTTCCAGCCCTTTCACCAGGTCTGTTTCCCTCCTATATACATTAAGTAGGTCTTTCCTTTTCCTTGACTTATTAGAGATGCAGAAAAAGTGATCACAGCCCCTTTTGTTAGAAGAACTATTTCTACACAGTAGATGACTTATTTTATCTTTCTTGGTATCTTTTCCCAACAAAATAAAACATTTTTAGCCCTTTTCTAACCCTTTTTTCTCATTTATGTTGCTTCTCAAAGGCTTTTCTCCTTTTGCTATACCTTTCAGACACACTTGAAAGGAATTTCAAATGGAATCCAGTTTTATAGCTCTCCTAGCCTGCTGCTTACAACAGTGATCTGGAATATCTGAATGTAATTGGAATGTTCTGTACTTTTAGATACAATTTGTGGATGGGACTAAGCATGACAGGCTTAAAGGACTTGGAAAGTGCTTGAAAACCAGGTATTGAATTGAGTATGTTTTGATAAATATAAAAAATCAGCAAAGTGAAGTTAAATAGGAAAGTGTAGCTCTAAGGAAAATACATAAATGATGTTCAGCACCTGGTTTTCTGCCAGGTAAGCTTTTGTTTTGACTTAGCAAAATAACCTTATTCATACACTGTTAAAATGGAAAAAAAAATATATATAGAGGCTACTCTTTAGAACTACAGTAAACATATAAAATGTACCTTGATGAAAATCTCATATTGACATTAGACAGCACTTTTCTAAATAAGAATGTGTTCATTTTTGGTCAGGGTATGCTACTATAAAGAGGTGCTTTAGTTCGGAAACCCTGCCCTAATATTTCTACATTAAATTGTCTCTGAGTTATGAGATCCACTCTGACCAGCAGCTTTGTATTTTGCCCTGGAACGCAGCACATAGCCTGAAAAGATACATACGTGTTATCTTTTTAGGTGGAGCAGGATTTCCAACACGCTGGTATTTGCATTGCATGTTTAACTGAACTGTGATGCAAATTATACTTGAACGGACTCCTTAGATGTCTAATCTTTTATTTGTCTTCTGCGCTCCTGGTCTATTGTTTATTTACCACAGATTCTAATAAAGAAATGATCCTTCGCTTTTTTCCTTATTATTTTAACGACACAGCACAACTGTCACTTTCCATCCCAAGGCTGCATCTGTTTTGTTGCTGACAATGTGATCCCTTTATATCTGTCTGTGAAATATTTGGAAACTTCTGCTGCCGTTCTGTTGCTCTCTGGAAAAGCCTTATGGCCTCCACAGAAAGGCAGCGAGGGAGCAGGGCTTCTAATCTGTAGGAGCTGGGAGCATTTCATACACTCAGGAGTCTTTATGAAGAACTACTTGTTGAGCAAACATTTCTGTATAGACTCACATGGATTGTTAAACGGTCAGCCAGTGATAAAGATTGGATCCTGCACTTTCATGTTTTTAAGAGAAGCTTATGAACAACATTCTGCAGTTTTTCATGTGTGAGTAGAGAATGTACTCAAAAATACAGCATGACTTGCTGTTCAAGGGCATTCTAATGCAATGGCATTAAAAAAATTTTTTTGCTTGGCAACAAAAATATTCTCAACACGGCCATTTAGCTACCTAGAAAGTAGCTGTTATAAATGAGGAAGCCTCTTATAGCAGGCAGGATTGAGGAATCAGTCCCCCTTCAAATGTACAAGTCATCTGGGACATGCTCAATTTGCATGTCTGACAGAAAAAGTAAGTATTTACTAGTATTAGCTCCTTTCCCTTTCTTCTTCTCCCTGTCTCAAGCCTAGTTACCCAGAACCTCCTGCCATCTCCTGTGGGAAGCCATTGCCCTCTAGCTCCCAAATAGATGTATGATGCATTGATAGCAGTGTGGTGACAGATTTGCAAAGGAATTATGCTAGCACTGAAGAAAGTCCATAGAAAATATGTGATTGTATTTTATCTGAGTAAGGCAAAAAGAAATAAAAAAGCATTAAGCTACTTAAGATGAAACAAGTTTTTTAACCTGAGATTATAAAACAATGAGCTTTTTCCTTTTCAAGATTCAGCTTTCTACAGGTAAAGCATGGAGGTACATGCACAGTGCTGGGCTTGTATTTTGTCTTCCTATCTAGCTTAGCTGGCTATACATGTTTCAAGGGGGTGGTTAATGGCAGCATACATTCTTTTTACATTAGGATGAACTCATTGTGTTGTAACTGCTAGTGTAATTTTTTCTGAGAACTGCCTACTAATCATCTCCCTCCCTCTGCTCACAGAATCACAGCGTGTCTGAGGCTGGAAAGTACCTCTGGAGATCATCTAGTCTAACTCCTGCTCAAAGCAGGGTGTTAGGAAAATCTCATTCCCTAATTATTATACCAATTAATCTTTACAGTATAAAATTGTATTAACTTTCCTTAAAAAATATATATAGTTTACATTGTAATCTAAATAGCCATGCTTAAGCAAGCAAACTAAAGGACCTCAGCTCATCATAAGGGGAAGGACAGCCTAGCTGCTGAGATAAGGATTTTGCTTCTTGGAATCTTAAAAGCTGTCCATGCAGGATAAAAGATTCCCCTGGACAACCAAGATAAGCCCAGCATCCTAGCCCCTCTAACATGTTTTTGAAACCCTCCCATTGTCTGTCATCATAGATAAGTAACTATAGCAAGACCGACTCCAGGGTCATCAGATCAATAGAGAAGCAGGTGGATGATGACACCATAAAAATATAGTTGCTCTGCAAAGTTTTACTATGATTAGTTAACGGTACAGTGTGTTTTTTAAGTAACAATTAGTCAAATCATGTTGCATCTGCATGCTTGAAACATTTGTAAAACTACATTCAGGGTGCCCAAATTTGGATGGGACACCTCATGCATATGAATAAAAGAATTACTCTTATAATTCGATGCTTTGCATCCTAGCCTCTCGCCTTAGTCAACATGGGCCAGCTGCGTATTTTTGTAACAAAAGTCAGCTAAAGCAGGTTGCCTGGGGCTGTGTCCAGTTGGGTTTACAATATCTCCAGGGATGGAGATTCCACAGCCTCTCTGGGCAGCCACTTCCAGTGTGTGACCACCCTGACAAGAAAAAAATATTTTTCTTATAGTCATACAGAATTTATCGTGTTTCTGTTTGTGCTCATTGCCTCTTGTCCTGTCACGGGGCTTCACTGAGAAGAGCCTGGCCTCATCTTCTCTGCACCTCCCTCTCAGGTGTTTGTATACATTGATAAGATCCCCCTGAGTCTTCTGTTCTTCAGGCTGAACAGTCCCAGCTCTCTCAACTCACCATTGTATGCCAGATGATCCTTCACTGTTGCGGGCCTTTGCTGCATTCGCTCCAGTGTGTCCATGTCTTGTAGTGGGGAGCCCAGCACTGGACGCAGCACTCCAGATGTGTCTCACCAGTGCTGAGTAGAGGGGAAGGATCACCTTCCTTGACCTGCTGGCAATGCTTCTCCTAATGCCACCCAGGGTACCGCTGGCCTTCTAGATCTTGCTGTAGTCTTAATAGGATTGTGGAATATTAGTCTGTTGCTCTGAAGAAGGGATTAATGTTTCAAAGCCATAATGAAGTGCAAGATGGACCATTTCCATATAAGCAGTGGTGAAAGCCCAAAGTGATGTTCTTCAGCATTCTTATGCATTGCCTTTAAGCTATGTGGGAAGAAAGGACCAGGTACTACACACCACCTTGTGATTCGGTGGAAGTGCCTGGAGTTGCTCTGACTGCTGTTGCTGTTCCTACACTCTGCTTCCAGTTATGGCTTATCTTCCCTACCTTTCACCTCAAGTCCACAGCCTAACTTCATCAAAGAAAGCCATTCTTCATCCTCATTGGTGGACAAATGAAAAAGCAAAAGCTTTCACCAAAGGGAATGAGCAGAAAACATGACAGAATTTTTCTATTTCCCCTCTCCCCATATTTCAAGTTTTGAACAGATGCTGCATTCTCATTATCCCCATCTCACATTTGAACAGCGTGACATATACAACATCTAGTGTAATGGATGAACTCTCCATTGGTTTTGGTAAGATTTGGAATAGATCATATGTCAATAAATAAAAGCTTAGCAATCTCTTTTGAGTGTCATAGTACCAGTGAGAAAAGGGCAAGAATGCAATATGAAAAGATTTTATTTTTCATCCATGAAAATTCTCTGACGTTTCAGAGCTGGTTTTTCACCATAGTTCATTGTTTTTCTACCTCCACCAAAAGGATTTCTCCACCAAAAGTAGCTAAATGCACTGTGTAAATTTTGGAAGAATAGGAATGAGCATAGTTTGAATAAGCATTTAAACCACTAGTGTGTTTTTGTTTAAGGGCCAATACACAAGACACAGCAAAACAAAAATAAATGAGAACAATATATAATTTAAGCATAAGGCAACTTGCCTGTGTTTGCTCTCGGTCCTTTGCAATAACTTAGCTCTTTTTGCGCAGCTGGTTCTGCTGCCATAGCTAGAAGAATTATTTAAGCCAGACAATGAGCTTTTCTTCTTTCTGTAGCAAAATAAATTTCCCTAGCATTTGAGGTTTTGTCAGTAAATTTTGCTTGTAAGTGGGGAGTGGGAATGTGGCTGCCATGGCCTGCACACACATTCACACGTTTACAGAGCGGTTGTAGCTGGATGCGGAGTGGAAGCCCGAGGGCAGCAGTGGGGCCGGGGGGCACAGTGGGGCTGGGGGTACAGCGGGGCTGGGTGTCTCTCGCTTTGCTGCTGTGCGACAAGGGAAGGGAATAGGACCTCCAGGGGACGTTTAACTTGACCTTCCCCACAACAACAGGCAGATTTTGGTTCCTTATTTATAAACCTAATGATACATGTCCTTTCCAGTGAAAATTCATAGCCATACATGGGCCCACACAACTATTAGACATTATGTGCTTCATAAACAAAATTGTTTTATTAAAATATTGTACAGGTATTTTTCAGAAGTTCAAAAGATTGTTAGGGTGGAATTTTGTCTTAGATTGCTCAAGTCATCTCACATTATTGGCAGATGGCGTAATTTCAAATGGCTTGTTGATCCATTATCAAGACATGAGCACAGATTTTGAGTATTTCAGGAGCCTTATAATGCACTTAGTCATGGGCCAAATGTGCCTACAGTGAGCTTAAAAGAATAAAGAATGGAACTGATATTAAACTAACTTATTTTTTGTCATGAAAATGCTTAGAACAATGTGTACTACTGGCAATTTTAAATACAGAGGCTCCAGAGGTGGAGAAACCATTATTTCTGTAAATCCATCTGCATTTTTTGCCCTGCAGCCCTGCAGTGACATCAAATGTGGTAAGATGGAATGGTGTTGAGCACTTCAGAAATCTGTATGCTCATTTCAGAGCAATTAAAATATCCACTCCAGCAAGAAGAAGAGGATAAAAGAGGGCAAAAATCAGACTTTGCACATCCCAAAGAGTTGTCCCAATTTGAAACACACGAGTGAAGTCAGCTCTGAATGAACGATGGAGGAATTTGTGGGGTTGGCACCTGAGCTTCTCAGCCCTTCAGGACAACTTTGGTACTTCAGAGTTCTGCCCAAACGTTTCCAGTTACAGCCTCTGCCAGATGCCTTCATGTCAGAGGGTTATTTCTTAGGGAGCAAATCTAGTGACTACATTATCCGTGAGATCACCTCAGCACTTCTCTCAAATCTGGGCAGCACCAGCTGCCTTGCTGAAGCACCAAGTCCTCTTTTCCTCACAAGCAATGGTGAAGTTTTCCTTTTCCCTCTTTTTCAGCATCATTAGATCAGAATATTCACTGAAAACTGTGCTACTTTTCCTCATCTTTGACAGAAGGAGGCAGAAAGAATGTTTGGTAAACATGGACTAGGGAGGTATTTTAAATAAATGCCAATTATTTTTTGTAATACAGAGTGCTTTAAATAATCCCATACAGCCTGTCTTACAGGGTGGACACACTGTATGCTTTCTCATTACTCACCCTAATGATATTCCACACAATTAGCTGTTACTGAAGTATCTTTTTTTTTTTTTTTTTCTGTAGATGATTCTAATTCAATTCATAATTCCCTTTTTCCCTGGCTGCAGCTGATTGATGCCATCTAATAGCTGACCCTGTGGAAGTAATAGTGAATTTTCCTGTGGGATTCAGACACCTGCTAACAGAAGCTTAAAAAGAGGATTCCTCTATTTGTGAAGGGACTTGTAACACACTGTCTGCTTAAACAGAGTAAGATTGGTTTCATTTGCACTGAAGAATTATAATTTTAATGTATAAATAGCCTGAACGTTCTGCAGCTTGCAGACATTACTCAAATATGACTTGCTCTTCTAGTCAATGAGAAACAGGCTCTTCGTCAGCAAATAGAAAACCAGTTCAAATGCAAAGGAAACAGAATTTAATAAGAACACATTATTTTGAATAATATACATATGTACATTTTAAAACTGTAACTGCCTGACAGATCAGTTTCTGTACTTGTAAATTAAAAGATAATGTTACGTTAAAAGAGTTAAAAGAATGACTTTATTTTAAACCCCCTATCTATTTTGCAATCTGACATATTGCATTTATTACTTTTCATGCCAACATGGAGACATTCTCTTGTAAAAGTCAACCCCAATGAAAAACTCCCATCATACACATTTTTTTTTGCCATTTTTAAAAATAAAACAAGCGTGGAAGGCATCTTGGGCCTAATTCCTTCCTGTGTCTCCCACCCATTGTTGTAATAAAATATATAGGTTTTATACTGCAATTTTTAAGCTGTCCCTTTGTCTTTTGTATTCACAAATAAGGAAAAAATGTAAGGAATGAAACCACCCATATTTTTCAAGAAACTATTAATTAAAAAGAAGAAAAAAAATTTTAAAATGGGCAATTTGGAGCACCTGAAGGAAAAGGATTGTCAGTCTGAAGAGAAATTGCTATTTCAAGAAAAGCTGGCATAAGCCTTTGCCCTTTTTTGGAGTTGTTGGCATTTCCTTTCAATATATAATAAAGAACAAGAAGTCACTTTTGTATTTTCAGATGCTTTGATTTCCTGTTCCCATGTTGTCATCCAGGAAAAACAGATATGATAACAGTTTTCTACAATGCTGTCTTTCTTTCTGAAGTATCTTTTTGGTGCAAATGTATAAACCAACCAGCGGTTCTAAACACAAAAGTAAAACCGTTCTTCAGCATGGATGACAGCTCTGGGGAAGTATTTGTAACACACTGATATTTGACTGAATTTTTAGTATCCAGAAGATCACAAGTTTTGAAAAGATATGACTAGCGGCAAGACAGGTCTGAGCCATAAATAATGTAATGGCTAATATAGCACCCCACATTGCTGTTTTTTCAGTACAGATATTTCAAGTTGCTCATACATTATCAGCAGTGATGTGCTACAGGGGAGCAGCAGCGGTGGGCTGGGTCGGTGTAGTCCGCAGTGGAAACCCCGTGCTGAAATGCCTGGCAAGGGTTTGCATCCTCCTTGCTCTTCTGCAGCCGGCAGAGCAGAAACTTATGAAATGGTTAAAGACCAGCGGGAACAGTGCGTATGAAAGGAGAGGGAGATGATGTCGATTTATCTTCAGTTGAAGTGAAAATGAAAACTAAGTTACAAACAGTTTCTGCTCTCAGAAGAGTTGAGCTGTCAGTGCTTATGTGTAAAAGCTGGCTATACTTCTCGCTCATTAGCTTTCGCAGCCATTTTCGGATTTCTTTCATTTGTGGAAGGCCTGTAGTCCAATTTGTCACAGGATTTATATTTAGTTTTAAAAATGTGCAAGGGTTTTAACAACCCCCCAAATAGCTTAAAAAAGTGTATTTAATGAAGTAGTTGAGTATGTGACAGTCACATAACACCCTGTGACTATGGAGCCCAGAGATGGAGCAGAACAGTTTCCTCAAAAACTGATTTCACGTTTTTCCTTTGATTCCTTGGAGGAGCAGGGGAGGCAAATCCGCAAAAGATGGTTGTGAAGAGTGACTAGTATCACCATGCAAACGTAAAAGTGCAAAGCCAGCTGTCATCTCAGCTCATTTTTTGATTGCAAGTAGGTTATGAGTCCATCAGTCCAAACCCAAGAGAGTTTTAAGAGTTTAATTACTTTCCAGTAGTATTCTTACTTTTTAAGAGCTGGGGCACATCTAAAATTTTGTAATTATTTAGAGCGTCAGAAGCGTATGTGCATGTGTGGATGAATGGATAAAAAGGCTGATAAAAGCATAAGGAAAAGTGGGAGGAAAAAGCTGTTCCCAGGGTGTTAGGCATCGGCTAGTCTGCAAATTTGCTGGTACTGTCACTGGGATGTCTAAAAGCAAGAGAGAGAACATCAGCTAACACTGTAGAAGTTAGATTCAAAGAGAAGATCTGAAAGATTCTCAGACTGTAAATCTGAGAATGAAACATTGGTTTTGACTTATTTTTCTTTGCACATTAATTCTAATAAATTTATGAAATTACAGCAGTTCCAGTCAGAATCACTGGGAATAAAATGATCACTTTACCAACAAACCTGTTTGGCTCCCATAGCATCCGTTCTTTCGTTTTGCACAGAGAAATTCCTGCCGCAGGCAGAGTGCAGGCAAGTTCTGTATCGTTTTCTCCATGAACATTGCTGATTACTGTACAGATGGCTGCATACCAAATCCGTGGGATCCATCTATAAGCAATCATTACTTTGCACTACAGGAGTTTGGAATTACTTTCCTGGCTCTGTTCCCTATTTGGTGGTGGTGTTTTTCTCTTATACGGAATGCTGAAGCATTCTGCAAGTACCAGTATCCACTTAGTTGTCCTTATGTATTTACCACTCAGGGTGCTCCTTTGCAGCAGTTTGGGAATTGGAAAATTCATGAAAGTGGTCTTTCTACCCCGAGTAGTTTACCCATTATTGTGTTTAGTAGATTTTGTTTTATTAGTGAAAATTTGGTTCCTACATTTCTTTTTTAAAATCTTGATATATGAAAAAAAGCAGCAAAATATGTTTATGCAAACGACTCTTTCACAACTACAGAATATGTTTTGCAAAGTTTGAGTTGAAATCTGAACTGTCACAAAGTTCAAGTTACCTTTGAATTTATTCCTTTTTTAGAGTGGTCATGTATCAGTGAGAAAGTTGAGAAGGAAGACATGTAAGAGGAAGAGTAAGACATACTTTATGAATGCTATTTTTTACATCTGGTTTAAAAAATCATCTTAAGGGTCAAAGTGAGTAACTCTAAGTAGAACAGAAATGTCATTAGTCATTCATTATTGCTTTCTCACTGATCAGCTTGCTTATACAAGCATGGCTGCATGTTTGCATCCAGAATTTGGACACACAGTTGAAGATGTAAGGTGCACAAAATTTTTAATAGTGTAAAAGTGCTGAACGCTAATGCAGTCACATAAATACTGTGATTACGCAGCCAGCTGATTAGTATATTGGTAAGAGTGCATATTTTCCTTTTCAACCGTAAAAGAAACAGAACACATCATAAAAACATGGAAAATGTGATATAATAGGCTTGTTACCAAATAAAGTCTTGTGTGCTGTTCTTAATTTGTAAGAAAGACTGTCGATATTCAAAACGGATTTATGGTGGCTATATCACAATTACAGAAACTTTACAGTGTATTCACTCTTCTTACACCAAGAAGTGCTACGAAGGAGGTGATTTGAACAAAGCCAGGACTGTTTGTGGATGCCCCCTCCCTGGAAGTGTTCAAGCCAGGTTGGATGGGGCTTTGGGCAACCTGGTCTAGTGGAGGGTGTCCCTGCCCATGGCAGGGGGGTTGGAACTAGATGATCTTTGAGGTCCCTTCCAACCCAAACCATGATTTTATGATTCTACCACACACTAACTGCATAAGCACAACATGCTCTGGTCTTTCTGGTATTTAAGTCAGCAAAAGTGTTTCTGCGGAGTTCCTAGCCAGAGTACTACAAAGCAAGAATTGTTTTGCTCTAAATCATTGGTTAAGATACAAATTAAGACATTGTTTACCCACGTAACTAAGCATTGTCCATTAATAGTTCAGTGAGCACTGAAAACAACCACTGGTCATTGATCAGCCGACCAGTTTCAACACGGCAAAAAGCCTCAAACTCTACTTGGTACATGGCTGGCAGGTCTGGAAGCCGCGCTGCTGATTAAACTGCTTTGACTGAAGATTTAACCTGCTCTGTGGGAAGTGCTGAGATCTCAGTGCTGTGAAAATATAGCCACCTTCTTACAACATTTGGGAATTTTCATTTGAAACTGTGTTTGAAGATCTTCCCTTTTGTTTTTCACACTTAGACAAAACTGGCATGATGAAACAGCAGACTGGAGTTTTTTGGAAAAGTGAGGGATTGGATGGGAAACAGTGGAGGAACTGGCGTAGCTTACACCTATTTTCCTTCCTTACCCCTCTCGCTGCAATCAAACACCAGCTACCAAAATGTAAATTGTTCTGGATGCGAAAGTATTTGCCTTTGAGCTACCACATCAGCGCACACAGGCTTTAACTTACTGTTGATGGTCTTGTTGCAGCTGCTCAGGAATATGCTGAATAACTTCATAAACCGTACTAAGCATATCCTGGCCTGGGACAAAGTCAGAGCTAGGAACAGATTGACTTGAAACCTAAAAGTAGCAAAGAGTATTCCTACTGTAAGTACAAATGGGAAAAGATTCAACAGAAATAAAACTGATAATGTAATTTCTCATTTTTTTAGACTTTTTTCCTGTCCATGATTTATGTGTGGATTTAACAGTTCATCTCTGTTAGTTTACATTTAATTTTGAGTAAGTTTTCATCACATTTATAGTAAGGCAAGCAATAGTTTTAAATTCAATTAGGCTCTTAGAAGATTTAGGATACAGCTCTTGCATTGAATATAGCAAGTATTTTATATTAGTGTACCACAAGTCAAGGAAGGAATGTTTAATAAAGAGAGAAGCAGGAGAAAACAGTAAAAAAGGAGAAAATATTCAGGGAAACTCCCACCAGCATGTCAAAGAGAGGGAAATGCAACGAATTTCCATAAATGAAGAAATAATGAAGTTGTTCAATATGTTAAGTATACAAATCCGCTCTTATGTCAACACAACACCTAGACTCCCCATCCATAAGGAATTCTCAGTCTTTCTGCCTATACCCAACCTCTGGTTCTTCATTATCTCCACTTTCTTATTTCTCCCTTTTTCTGCTAACTAACTAAAATGAATCAGTGTATCAAAAGCTGGCTTTACCTACAATGCCATAAATCTGAGTACCTGAACATAAACCAGCGGAGCTTCTCCTGTTTCTTGGCGTTTCGTTGGAAATTAGAATAGATTTCCTTGCTTGTACATCTATTCTGTTGTCCTTATCACCTCTCTCTCCCTCCTGACCTGCTAAGGCCCTGATTCTGCACGAATGTGACCTTGTGATATGATCAGCCTACGGGATATTGTAGTGTGCCTAACGCTTTGATGATTTAGGGCCTGATCTGTGTACTTAATAAGCCTCCTATGGTCACAAACTTTCACAGATACAGTTTGGCTCCTCTGTTTTCTAAAAGCCTTTTATCTCTGCTGCTGTGAAAGTCAGCCCTCTCCACTAACCTTTACAATAGTGCTCTAGCCCTAGAAATGTCTATTTCAATCATCTAACCCCAGCAGAAAAAAGGGTTTATTAATCTATGTCTGTTTATTGCCAATACGTCATGTATTATGAGAACTAATCATAAAAACAAAAGAGGTGTGACTGTTGATGTCACCCTGCGTGATGATGTTTTAAGAGCTCTCCCTTACCTGACCATATTGATGCTCTCTGACGGTGTAAGATTGTATTGCCAGAAATTTTCCCTAGCAAAGAGAAAACGCTGCTTCTACTTCCTCCCAGTTCCAGTCTATTGTCCCTAAATTTTGTGGCCCTATTTCTCACTTTTTCTGTGTCCTTTCACACCACGTCAGAATGATCTCCAACTGCTATACAGTAATGTCAGCAAAGCCACAATGCAGAGAAGTAGCATAGGTAGTAGGATTTTTTTCTGCTAGCAAAATTCCTGTGCTTAAGTGCACCCCAGCAGTACATGAAGCTAACAAAATAGTTCTTGTGAAATATAGCTGAGATTTACTTTGAATATTTTTACAAAGAAAACTTTAAATACCCCCCTGCGGCTTTTCTTTACTGCTGAAGTTGTATGTTACTTGAGCAGCAATATTAGGGGCAAGGGAGAAAATGGCATCACAATAGTTAATTTTCTTGCATGACACAAGTGATTCAGTGCTACCCATCTACCCAGCACTACTAATATTCTTTTAACAGAGGGTAACTGGGATTGTTCCCTGTAGAGCTTGGTTAGTTCCTTACTGCACCATATTGATACAAGAAGTGAACTAGTAACACCGTAAAGAAAGAGTAAGTGCTGGGTAAACAATAGCCATGAATACGGTGTCATACAGACATCTGTAAAAAGCAACAGAAGCAAACTAACAGAAGGATTCTAGTACAGATATTTAGTACACCTGAAGAAGCAGAAAAGAAACCATCATTTTAGGATGTAAAATCACATACCCTAGAACCACTCGCAAGATCAGGGATAGCGACAAATTCATATATTCCAAAATCATCCAAAGCATTTTCATGTCCTAAAGTTAGAATAAACAAACATGAAAAAAGGTGTTGAGATGTAATATGAACCTGGAAAATAATAACTGGCAAAGAAATTTGGCCTAATTTTTAAACCATCTGAAAATTAGTTGTTTGATCTGCTTTAAACCACTTTCCTGCCAAGCTCCTAAGCCAGTGTGGTGTGAGGAGCCGGTGTACACACTGCTTGGCTCCCTCCAACACCTCAGACCAAGCAAGGAGCCTCCGTAATGGTTTTGGTAGAGCCATTGGGACTCTCTTGGCTGGAAGGCTAAGCAGGCCAATTTACTTTCATTTCCTGTAGAAAAAAGGTCTCGTCCATAAGCTCAGCACATCTACACTGTAGTGAGGCAATACTGCCTGAATCTTTTATAATGCTGAGAATAAAATAATAGAAAATTATACTAATAGGTGCCACATTATTAAACCAGTTGACAATTGCATCTAGGACTTCAGATACAACTTGTAGTCAGGGTGGGAGTCTCCTTCTCTATCCTCCCACTGCCCAGGAGATCTGAGACTCCTGGTTGTCTCTTTGGCGTCACTCCACAGCAAAGGCTGCAGCACTAAGGCAGTGCTGAGATTCTCTCCTCCAACACCACTTCCTGGGGTGAAGGACCCTCTGTGCTCAAGTGATTTTTTCTTTCCTTCCTAAGCTTCGTATACTTGCCTGTCCTCTCACACGTAGCAGCGTATGGCCTGCTCTGATGCTTTGGTAGAAAGGGATGGGAATAAAAGTGCTGCCCTTCCAAAGGATAGAGGTCTCCAGCCTCTCCTGCCCAGGATGATGTGGGAAGGATTGTGGAGGGAGAAGAGGCAGTAAAAAACCCACACTGGATCCTGATGACACGGAGAAAGGTAGTATGGAATGTGGTGGAGGCTAAAATATATATACTGTAATGTCATGTTCACATCTCACGGTTTTGGTAGTGATTGGTGCCACGAACATTTAGAAGTGTGATCCTCCCCTGGCGTATCATGTCTCACTGCCATCCCATAATAACACTAATTTCCTTTGTACTGGTGAGAACAACAGAATACAGGTGATTCTAACCAGGATTAACAGCTAGAATTCAAGCCAACAGGTACATACTGCTGTGAACTCCGGGCATGAGCTAAACCCACACTGACCTGCTGCCATTTTGGTTTTATCTTAAATAAGCTAACGTAGAAGCAGGTGTGCAACCTAAGTCCAAAATACACTTCCCTTCCTTTCCTCCTTTGTTTTTGTATGTGGAGATGCAGGAATGGATTTTGACCTTATGCTCACATTTCTCTCATTAGCATTACCTGAAAATGTCTGTGCCTTCCTGTAATCAGCCTCTGGCCTAGAAAACATAAACATGTTTTTCAGTTTGATGTCATAAGCCAAGGAAAGAAAATTAATATGATAAAATGCAATTCTCTTGATGGAAAGGACTTCAAGACCTAAGAATGATTTATTTTTGTACCTGCTCTGCAGCTTCCGTTGTATCACTGAAAAGAAACAAGAAAGAAAAATCATTCTTTTTGCTCTGATGGTCCAAAAGAAGAGCTGGAGTGGGCTTAACTTTCACATACCTTTATGTGGCTGATATCTTTTCCATATGAACAAAAAGGCCATAGCTAGGATCAAAAATAATGAAATTCCTGTTATTACTGCAAGGGATGACAAAGATTTTCCTTTCTGGGCCAGTTTCTCCAATCCTGTGACAAAGAAGAAGAGTATTGTATTTAGTCTCTTTTTCTATATAATAAGCTATTATGACACTGAAAAATGCATCTTTTGAAATTCATCTGACGCTAGGAAACCTGCATAGAGATACAAAATAGACAGAATCTAATTTGGCTTCTTGTGAATCAGTAATATTTTTTTTCTCCCACAAATCTCCTGAACTGGAAAAGCAATGATATGCATATCAGAAATAAGTCCAGAACAGGTTGGGACCTAGAGCTAAATGAAGGTCAGTAAAGGTAATCCACAAATTACAGCATCACAAAAAGGAGATGAATATTCTAATTTTAGGCATAGAGACACCAAACTGCCAAGAAATTAGGGGACAATTAGGTGAGCAATTTGTGCTAGAGTGGAGGGAAACTCTCCTGGCTGTAGGAGCTGTAGAGTAGGAGGGGATAACTGAACTCTTGTATTTTTTCTAAAGATTTTCAGATCACTGACAGTCTGGTTGTTTATCAAATCTGATCAGAAGCCAATAAATTATGTTTTTTTGTATTCATGTCTACATATATCCAAAGTATTTCTTTCCTTTGCTCACATCTTTTGCTGAGATATGCATTAGCAGTAGTTTTCCATTACAATTTACTGATACAACATAAATACAATATGTATATAATTACATCCACAAAACCAGGTTGAAAACATATGCATAGAATTTGCCAAGACAGGAATCCAAAAGTTAGGAAATGCCAGACATAGTTGCTTGTGCACCCTTAATTTCCTCCTTTTGCTCTGCATCATGCAGAATTCATGTAATTAAAAGCTGTGTCACATTCCGTACAGGTAAATTAATGCTGCATATTTGTCAGCGCCAGCTTTATGAGTACAATTCAAATGTGTATTACTTAGCTGGATGCGTTTCGAGCATATCTATGAACTCCTGTGCAGACAGACGGTGTTACTTGCATCTACCTACACCTCTGTGTAATTCACTGGCATTCTTCTGGCTGTGTCTGCAGCAGTTATCACAAAGATTCAATATATACATTTCAAACCAGATGAATCCCGAAGATAAAATCACTGCAATTTCACCAAATTTCTTTCATACTCCTTCAATGTACTGCTTTCCTCAGAAAAAAAAAAAAAAAAACAAAACCAAACTCGGGAGAATCAGCTGAGTCCTTAAAAATGTTCTTTAAAATGAATATTTTCAAATGTAGACTTAATAAATCTTATCTCCACAAACATACCGGTGCAGAAAACAAAGATGTGCTCTTTATGTGAATTTAGCACATTCAAGTTGACTCAACTTGAGAACTGAGCAATGACTTGTGTACATAATGAGATACATCCTCTCATTTTAAAATCGAGTCTTGGCTAAAACTGGGTAACAGCTTAATGCAATGATTGATATAATTGTAACTTATTGATATAATTGTTTTTTCTTGATGATTTTTAGCATAAATTAGGCAGCTGTTAACAGCTCCATATAGGTGAGTTTCAGTCCCTTAGGTGAGGAAGATGAGTAAAGCCTTCTGACACACCAAAGTTCCTGTTGCTGCTGAAAATGGGGTTGCCGGTATTTTGAAAGGCACAGCACAGGCTCTGTATCTAGGATTATGGGGACCTGGAGAAGGGAGATAGAATAATATTCATAGTCTTTGCTTAGTATATTTGACCAATTCCAACCAGAATTTAGCCTGAGCAGGATCTTTGAGGTTTAGCCTCATGGGTGAATTCATACCTTTTAGAGTCAATCAGTGCTGCATTGCAAAGTGTAGGCTCCACATCTGGATTTAGTGCTATCTGAATAAATATTCATCAAGAAGAAAATGGCTATAGAGGAGGAAACACGTATTTTTTTAATTTTTAAATACACAGAATAAAATGTTTTAAAAAGCTTTATCGAGGCCAAATATTCGTCATTAGGAAGTGTATGTTTTTAAGTGCAACTAAATATGAAGCTGTGGAGTTGTCCCTTCTTTTCAGCCTTTGAAAGGAAATCTCAGCTGAATTTCTTAACATTTATTGATGAGTATTCACATATATATCATAGCTTACATGAACTTCCTGGAGAAATGTCATGTTTATTTCTACTGACACACAGCTCTGCTTGCATTTTCTTTTGCCACTAACCACAATGTTTAAAGTGCAGTATTCTCATTGTAAAATTGCAATCCATATTCCTTCCAGCACATTGAAAGCCACGGATTTGTGATGAATCTGTAAGCCAGCCTGAATGATGGACATCTGCTCTTCTTGTTTACGTGACTAACAAATGGCTGAGCTCTTTGTTCTGCACAAGCAAAATTGCTTTGTTAAATTTTTGAAAAGGCCATCTATTCTATCTTGTTGAACTTTAATAGCATACATTTTTTATCTGAAAATACCTGTATCGATCTGTATTAGTAAGAGCTATCAGACTTCCTCAATGTCTTGTTCTTTGCTGTGTGCGGCCGGAGAATTTCTGAAAAACTGCTTTGTTGCTGCTTAATGCAATCTGATACAGGAACTCAGGTTATAATGTATGAGAAATAAAGGTGTATGTTCAGCAGAACTTAGCAGTCGATCCGTAGATTCATAAACAAGACAGTGAAACAATTTTTACAAATGGATTGTAATAAAACCATTGATCATCACAGCATGCATTATGATCATACACTAAACTAAGCTTCTTATAACACCTAACCACACTGGGAAAATGTTAAAGATCTTCATTGCTGTGAGTCTGTGCCTGGTTATTTTAGTCAGTGATGTATGCTTGAAACTATCCCATGTACTGGTCACCTGGTGGCCCCAGGGCTCACAGCTCCTGAAAGCTGGACAAAATCTTGGACAAAATCTGCCCTCCCAAGGAAAGGCCCATCTTGGCATTCAGCGGATTTCCACATCATTCCTTTGATTCATCTTTATCATTTTGAAAGGCAAAAAGTAAGAAACAGAGTAAGAGACATATAATTCTGCCATGTTACTTGGTCGTGATGACGTTTGCCTACCAAGGAAGTTTTTGTACTCAAGGGATGAAGTTCCAAAAGGGCAAATATATTTTAGTGTCAAACTCCCACAAAACTTCAGCATCTTAGTGGGTCTTGTCCCAACCTGAGTCACACTGCGAGTAAAACCTGGATGCCACTGAGTGGCCCAAATCCCTTTTATTACACGGTTAACAAGATCTCGCTCACTTCTGATATATATCCTCTCTCTAAGAATGACTTCCTTTTCCAGGGTTGACACTCTGCTCAGACGTTACGGTTACAGCAATGAATTAATGTTCTTACCTACAGAAGTAACGACGACTGTGAAGTGAGTTTCATCTCGTTTTCCAGTCACGTTGTTGAAAGCACAGCACATGTAATCTATTTTCTTCTGGGCCACCTTATCAGATACAACTTCCAGATGAGGTCCGTATTTGATTACATGAGTGGTATTGTCAGTCCTTTGAATCCACAAATAAGTATTTGGTGGATTTGAATCTGCTGAGCAGTCGAACAGTATAACTTCCCCCATATCAACTGTAAACACTGCTCCTACATTCAGACCTTTATCTGATTTAACTCTAAGTCCATAAGGTCCATCTGCATTGAAAAAAAAAAAAAGAAAACAACAGTGGAAAAATTAAAATCAAACTATATAATTAAAGTTTAAGTAGAAGCATAGGTCTAAGCTTAGAATTTTTAAATTAGACTAGCCTTTAAAATGGCTGGCATTAATAATCCTTTCAATTAAAAGACTTTCACTTCAATAACTTGATCTGTACTAAGTTTATCTCAGACTGTATCTGCTTGATACTGATCTAATTGCTGTTTAAGGAAACTGCAGGGTCTATGCATTGTTCAGTAGGATAAAAAAAATGAAAACTGAAAAAATTGCAAAAGCTGTGAAGTAAAGGAGCAGGTCTCCTTCAGCGGCATATTTGACCCTTTCTAGTTAAGAGCAAAACTTATTGGCATAAGTAATTTCTCTGCACATTTAAAAGTGAACAAATTAGCCTTGAAATATAAAAACATTCAATGTGATACTTTGCAGCATAATAATTATTTTGGGAACTATTCTACAGGTATAACATAGAGTGCCTTAGATAACTTCAGAAAAAGTTTTCCATAAATAACTGCTAAAAAACCTATAACCTTCCCCTCATTTTAGTAAGCTTCTGCTAATTCAACAGGTTTCTTTCAAGAGTAAGCCCTTGTGCCCAAAGAAAGCTACGTTTCTGAATATGATTAGAAGAGGCATATATTCTCCAATAGTCATGTGTTCATTACTCAGAAAATTGAGCAGCTAAGTATTTTTAGGGTAATCTTACTTGGAAAATGGGAAGGGAAACAATATATTTAAGTGCAATAAGACTATTTCCCATGGTATTTTTAACAGATCAGATCATGGGGGTTTTATATCTTTGCATGTTAAAAATCTGTTTTTACAATGATCTAAGTATAGAAATTAATGTAGAGAATATAATAATTATAATGTGCCTTACTAAATCACTTTTTCCAGTCAAAAGAATGAATCATTTTAATGTTGATAATTCCCAAAGGGCTTACATTCATAATCCAAAATGCACAGACCTAATATTGACAGAAGCCAAGAGAAGAAGATATGTAGAATGAGCAGGAGACATCTTTTTTGTGGGATCCCTGAAGTTCACTAAAGCTGCCCTCAAGTAGCTCACGCAGGATGGCATAGCAAAAAGACAGGTAAGTCAATAATATCCTCATTGTAGACAGTACAATCGAGTAATATTTCCATGTTCCTGTGGTTGTCTGGAAGCATTAAGCTAATGCAGCTGCGTTTGAATGTGAAATTCCCTGCTGCATGAAGTGGCACACTAGCATGTTTCAGACTCTCTATTTCTCATCAGGAATTCTGGCTGATGTTGGTCCTCCCTCTAACACGCACACTTCTATTTATTGTCTGGCTTATGAGACTGATTTATTCTTCAAGAACGAATAGGCAAACAGCATGCAGCACAAAACAGGCCATTTCATGTGTCCCTCTTGTTTTTTTTCTCTATTTGTGAAGGCTTAGACAAGAGGATGTAGACTACCACGCCGTGTCCTCAGTTAAGTCCACTTTTAACCAAATATCCATATTTTATAATGTAAGCTTGCCAACCTTTTTATTTTCTCTACTTATTTCTTAGTAGTAAGCTTTTTGCAGTCTC
The DNA here is from genome assembly GCA_013400195.1 of Aramus guarauna. Classification (NCBI taxonomy): domain Eukaryota; kingdom Metazoa; phylum Chordata; class Aves; order Gruiformes; family Aramidae; genus Aramus; species Aramus guarauna. Next base: position 611,166 of record VXBL01006513.1, on the reverse strand, counting down.
ATTTTAAGGAAGGCCCAGCACCATGCATGGTATTTAGATTGGGAAATGCAACACAGATTCACTTCAGCATGAATTAGCACTGCCCCCACCTACATCGCAGGGGCCACTCTGAATAATCAAAGCATTTTTTAAAATCCAGATGCTGGGCTGCTTCTTCACAGCTCTGCAATTCCCAAGTCCCTTATTTAATTGTATCCAAGAGCCAGCTGACCCTATAAAAAGCATTTCTGGGAGCTGCAGACCAGTCACCACTACTTTGGCTTGGCTAACCTGACTCGGGCTGTGCGTTTCGGTGGATGGGGAGCCCTCCCAGAACACCAGCCTCTCACGGGGACTTGCCCGTTATAGGTATTTACTTCCCTTTTTTCGGATGGGAAAGGAGGGGGATGTACTGAACTTCGACTTTTTCATAAATGAAAGTAAAACCCCTCAAAGTCACTCTTTGTAGGCAGGAAACCACTTCTTTTTTTTTTTTTTTTTTTTTAAATTTTCAGAGCAATTGAGTTCCTCCTATCCAATTCTTCTCTCTTAGAATTAGCTTTTATTTTCACTGACAATATAACCTTTGATATATGTAAACAGAGATGAATGGTAAGAATAGCTGACTGGTCTCTGTGCCCCCTCACTATAGTGGGACATTTGCCCCAGTCTGCAAGAGAATCAGAACCAAGTTCTGCTTTTTTATCGGTATCATAACACTGCAGCATAAATAGGAAACACTAACAACATAACTGCACTTTTGTATAAAAGCTGCAAATCAGAAGAAACCATTATAAAAATGCTGATGTGCACTGACTGAGGAAGTATATTGGAAAAAAGAAAGAAAGTTTTTTTTAAGAAATAGTCGAATCTTGGCAATCTCTGAAAAGTGGCATTCCTTGATGAAGTCAAGCTTCAGGTAACCCTGTCGCTTCGCCTGGACCAGTCTTTTGCCTCTCCCGGGCATCGCGGACATCACTGTGTTCCCGAAGCTTTAGGTAGCTGAGGGATATACACAGTTCCAAGGGTGATTCTGAAAAGCAGGTAATTAACTATTTCCTCTCTAGGACTAAATACATTCTAGCTTTGGGAAGGCCAAGCCAAGGGAAGGAAATCCCACTTAATCTGTTAAATTCAACTCCGTCACCGCAGTACGGCAGTTTCTGCTGCAACCTCCATGACAGCAGCTTCTTCCAGTCTTGAAATAGTTTACTTCTGGGTCATGCTAGTGCAATAGCCATGTTCTGGGGTGCATTATCGTCATAGGTAACGGAGAATTGGAATAATATTAATGAGAAATGAAGAAGAAAACAAAATACTTTTGATTCTCAGTAAAAAACCACAATGACAGCCTTCATGGATCCCTCAGCTCTACTTCTCCTTTCCAGTATCTATCGTTCTGGACAGAAATCTGCCTCTTGTCTCAGTAAAGCCAGTTAACTAAATGACTTGTAAAATAATAAATCACCTGTTCTGAGTAACAATTTACTGCTCTGTGGGAATATTTCCAATTGCTCCTATCACCATGAGACTGTTACAGTTTCCAAGCAGATGGCAGGTATTTACTGTGAGTGACCTTTTTTTTTTTTTTATCACGGCCGGTAACTCCCCCGCAGCAATGACATATGGCACATAGAGATCCCGGGGCCTGTTCCGGATTGTTATTGACAACTGGGAGTGGGAGACAAACTACCCCTGAGGGCAGAGGTTGGACCAAATTACGTGACTTTGTATGGCTCAGGAAGTAAGACCCCCAACTCCCATCACTCTCTGCGATATGGATAGTAGCGCGAGCATCGCAGTCTTTCAGCATTGCACTGCTTTCTCGTAATGTTTTTTTTCAGGTTTTAAATTATGCACAAAGCAAACCCTCAGTTCTGATGAAATAAAAAGTACACTCTGAAAATGCAAATGCTTAGAATGATATTTCCACATGTGGAGAAAACCTGAATCTCAAAGTTCTTGATGTACAGATCTTTTGAGCTGTGTATCAAAATCACTCAAACAACAAAAGGTGCCAGAAATGTGGACACTGAAGTACCTTTGCGATTTTAAAGTTCTTCTAAGCAATGGGTCAAAAATTTTCAGTTTAGAACTTGGAAAGATTTTTCAAATTTGCCAGAAAATACAGGTAGTTGAGTGAGGGAGAAGGGCGGGAGCAGTACCAGACCCACGACCTTGTGGGTGCCAGTGTCCCAGGCACCCGTCAGTGCAGCGGCCGCCCTGGAGCCAACCCTGTGTGCACCAGGTCAGAAATGCCAGTGCCCAACGGGCTGTGCCACAAATGGACGCAGCAATCCAAAAGATAAGCAAGTGGCAGATATTTTTCTAGCCTGACCTGATTTTCTTGCATTGTAAGAAGGCGATCAGGTTGTGCTTGATATGGCGTTCCCAAGTTTTGTCTCGCATTCTAGGTGTGTAAGGCCCATTCACAGCTCATTGAAGGGAGACAAGCAGTAGAGACAGTCGCTCACACACACACAGCTCCCATCCTTGGCACTTTAAGCACTTAAGTGAGCTGAAATTGTGACTGTGTAAAAGCAGGCATTTAAAAATGTGCTACCTTGAGGAAAGAATATGATGATTTTTTTAATTATTATTAGTACGATGGTAATGATTAAGTTAAAACTACATCAGTGCTGGTGATTTCTTTGTAGAGCATTTTATGATTCCTCTGTCTAATGTGATGGAAGTTCAATTCATATCTGCCCTGTTGAGGACTCTTTGCAGCAGCATCTTCATGTCTGCATTGCTTTCAGTTTTACAGCCTGCACCTAAGGGATCAGCTGTGGTCTAACAATGGCCTTGTTAGACTTTGCTAACTTAGGCAGTCTTTTTCTCTTCTCCTGGTGCAGTGTAGAGACCCCCACACACCCTTTAGATGCAAGACACCCCCTTATCCAATTCTTACAAGTTATAACCAAAAATTAATAAGTAGATATAATAATCAGAGATGAAAGGAGGAGGAGGAAAATACTACATAGTAAGAGGTATAGGTTCTGAATAAGCTGGTAGTGCGATCATAATGAGCCCAGGGCATGGGCTGTCCACCAGCTGCCAGATGACGGAGCCAGGCAAAAGCAGGAGCGAGCATCAGCCCTTGGCTGGACAGGAATCCAGTTCCAGTCCTTGCACTGTGCCATTCACCCTGTGCCATTGGGTAAACTGGTTATATCTGAACAGGGCTGGTGGCCTGTCTGATTTCAGGTCTCCTCTGAGAAGGACAGTTCGACCCCTGGGGACATGAGGATTAGAGCGTGGCAAGGTCACATACGTAGCATGTGCTGCTTGCAAATCTTGGAGGCACCGGGAGCTGACATTACAGGAGGGATAGGGAACAAAATGAGAGTGCCTTGTCTAAGATTTAAAGTATAAATGTTGAATGCTGATTAAGCCAATCTTTTGCTTCCTCCAACTCGTTTAATTCATGAACTCAATCTGCCTTCACAGTTAGTTTCTCAGGTGCTTTTATTTCCAGTCAAAATACATTGCTACTTTATGGTTTATTCTTCTGCCAACATTGGTCTTTACACAATTCTTCTTGCTCCCTCATGCCTCCCATTTAATGTGGCAAGCAAACACTCCTTTCAGCTCAGATTTTGCTAAGCTAGACTGAATTCTCTGTGTCTCTTCTCCATTACCTTCTGTTCTGTTTCTTTCCAGTTTGAGATCAGTGCTCTGGGATGTGCAGGGACCGCACACAGTATTCTACATGTGGTCTCATCTTCCCTGTGCCATTAGTATTCCCCTTATTTCCTTGTTGGAAATACTTTGCCGACACACTCTAGAATTACATGTCTTTCTCATGCCTGAATCACACTGCCAGTTCACAGACATCTTGGGATAGCTCAATCACCCTGGCTTCCTGCCTCAGTTATTTCCCAACCAGTCTCCATCTTATCAGCAGAAGTTCATGGGTTTTATTCTCTGAAAGTGCATGCCCATTTATTTTTTACTAGCAAATTTCAGACCAGTTCTATCACTCTGTCAAAGTCATTCAGTCCTCTCAGTGAAATGTCACAGCTGAACTTCATTGAGATACTCTCAATCTTTATGCTGATGTTATCAATGGAAGTATTAAACAGGACCGGACTAAAATGATCTTGAGGCAAACAGCTAATACCAGTCCTTCAGCCTGGTACTTCCTGTACTTAGCTTTTTGATACTGTCTGCTGTCTCCATTTTTAATAATATTTTCATGTATACCCATCTGATTATTTTTTTCCTTTGAGTCACATCTCCTCCAGATCTGAAGATGTCTGTACGGTGGAATTCCTGAAGTTCCTATGTGAATTCTGTAGTTCGACTTAACTAACTTCACAACTACATAACATTGACTAACTACTGTTGCAAGTTAGAACTGTTACAAACAAGCTTATTTTGAAGGCAAGCTCACATATAATGTTGACTCAACTGTTTTCTGCCTGTTTCCATAGTTAGAGGCACTCTTTCCAGCCAGATCATTTATATAAAGGTAATTATGAATATTTCATATACTTACAATATATGGTTGGTGCAATTATCTCACTTTCCATTGCACTGACAGGGTTAGATACCAGACAGCTGTAATTCCCAATGTCTTCTTTTACAACAGGAACAATTAGAAGTGTAGCATTGTTTGATGAAAAGGTGTAATTAGGGCCGGCATGGAGAGGCTTCCCATTTTTCATCCACTGGTAAACTACCCTTGTACCTTTACTCACAGTACATTTTAAGGTAATATTCCCTACAAACTCCACTACCCCTGAAGATGGTTCAGTATGTACAATTGGCTTTGTGACAGGAACTGTAAAATAAAGAGATACGAAGAGTTGTAAAAGTGACGAGGCAGTATATTACAGTCTTCATTGTCAAGGTGATACAAATAGCAGTCATCCTCCTCTCTGGAAAGTACTCGGATTTCAAATTTTATTTATTAAATGTGGTTAAAGGTTGAAAAAGAGAAGTCCATATTCTCAGCTGGTGACTGTAAGAATTGTTCTAGTATTAAATAAAACTAGACTGCTTATATTACTGGTAAGAGGTCAAAGGCTGCAGTCAGGTATACCATGGCCTCCAGCTCTTGCCTTATAAGTAAATCCCTGTGGCCACAGAAATGAAAAGAGCACAAAGCATGACATTGCCCACTCCCTCAGTGCAACTGCCTCAGTCTGGCCGCCCATGGCTTTACTGACACTGGGCACCGCTGAAATACGCTGCCGATCTGGTCATGAAGATGGCTGCAAACTGGGATGGGCATGGGAGTTAAATGGCGGCTACAACTTTGTCACATCAAGATGTCATTCATTTCATTATTCCATGCCCAACAGTTACAGGGCTCCCTCTGTATAATCCATAAATTACACTAGCCTCTTGTCATTCTTTTAGTTCATTCTTTTCTATTTTTTTTTTTTTTTTTTTTTTTTTCCCTTCCCCTATCCCCACTACAAGTAACAGAGTACAAAGAGGGAACTTCAGTATTTTAGGAATTCAGATCTGGGCTTCTTTTACAGACACAGGGTCACCGGCAAAAGTCAGTGACTCCTCTTTGATAGTTACAGAAGGTAAAGTTGTGCAGGGAAAAAGACTATCTGAAAGTTAATGCATGCTTATGACAGATAGCACAGCAGAGTCTTATGAAACCTTATTTTATAGCAGTTTGTCTAATTTCATATTCATTATTGGTTTCTATACCTCTTCAATTTTTTACTTATGATCCAGAAACATTAGTCAATAAATTAATTTTGTTTGAAGATTACGTATTTTAGCATTCCCTCCAGCAGCAGTAGAAAACAACAGAACTTAATTTGTTAGTATTTATTCATGTATGATTGCATTAAATTATACACTACTGTATTATAAACTATTATTTTCAAAATGAAGATACTATATTTCAGTAACTTACCATCAACAGCTACTTGAATCTTTTGACTGGCAGCTATTGTCCCATTGCCTCGGACATTGACTTTTACAATATAATTGCCCTCATCACTCATATGCAATGGATTGATCACCAAAGATGCGTTTGGTGGTGTGAGGGTAAACTTGTGCTGGTATTCCAAGTCTGGAACTACTGTTTGATTTACGGAGCCAAGCAAGTACTTTGGATTATTGTGAGGCCTCTCAAAAAGCCAGATTATCTGGATTTCAGAAGCTGTAGCATTGAAATTGTAGTCAATGGTAAGATGGAGGGGTTGCCCCTCAATACCATGGATGGTATGAGATGGTACTGTCAACTTTAAGGCAGAACAAATACCTGCATAAAAATGAAAGAACAAAGAAACAAACACAAATGGAAACCCTGGAAAACTCAGATGAGAAATTCTCACAGAGAAAAAACTTTCAAGGTTAAAGCTTACGCTTTTTTGTGTAGTTATAACTCAGATTTCAAGTAAGAAGGGGGCAAACACTTATTGACCTCGGTGAAGTTTGGTCTAGCTACAGAGCTCCAGTTTTAAAATATATGAAAAGCCAAAGACAGGATATTTGTTACTTCTGGGCAGAGGATCTTTTATTGTTGAAAGTTTGACAAAAATGAGAAAATGTGCATTTACCTTAACGTTTAAAATATATTCCCTTTAAAATATTCCAGATTTCTAGGTCTTACACTGTCTAATAGTCTTGGATTGCAAACTCAATTTTTAGGATTTTTTCTTCTGGGTTGGTTTAGCACTAGGGAGAAATTTCTTTATGTTACTTTGCCAGTTATACTGAGAAACTGGCTGAAAATCTAAGAAGCAGTAATTCCATGAGTTTGTCTGATTAAAATTATACATGGTTATTATTGCTGACTGCTCTGGACATGTAAGACTAAATACAAGAAACGTTACTAAGCTTGCAAAAGTCAAGTATTCCAATTTTAGGAAAGAGCAGAATTAAGGTTTGCTGTTGATATGCACAAAAGGAAACTTGCTAGACTCTGGTTAATGGGAGATAAGTTTTGTTGGTTGTAGAATTTCTCAGAGGTGAATTCCCTCCCTGCGAACCTTAAAATACAAATCAGATTTAAACTGCTGTTGTCCATTTGAAAAAGAGAAAAAGAGTGTAATTCCTCAGTAAAATCCTTCACAAAATATTTACTGTTGGAAATATATTTCATACAACCCATTGAATACATTTCAATTTTTAAATCTCCTTGAATGAAGTCAAAAACATCTGTCAAACATTGGGAGATCTGTAAATGATCACTTTAAGGTTCCATCCATATCCTTCCTTATTCTTTAGGCAAGACATTGCTTGATTTTTGAGTTTATTTAGCTGTCAATAAGCGATTGTGCTGTAGGACAAGAAGCCTGTAACAGCTGCAGTGTAATCATAAAATATGTATAACAAATAATGTTTCTCACAGATCTGTTTGTGCAGAAAATTAGCAAAAGCCAAGCAGGTCTAGTGAGCACTAGGATAACTAGGACCACCAGTGTAGAAGGTACCACCATAATACATAAGATAAAGAGAACTATGGCTGGAAAAGTTAGTTTCTTCTCAGTTAAAAAAAGTAGGAATAGATACTGTAATTTAACTTCATTCCACTTGATTCATGGGGAAAAGCAGCTCCATGTAAGAGCTGGGAAAGACATTTTGATCTGCAGTTAAGGAAATTCTTTTAGCAAAGACCAGAGGTGGTGAGGGCAGAAGCCTCTTTTTCCCCTGGAGCCCGTTCAGGAGTGGCTTTGGGCAACTGCAGTTTTTGTTACTCTTTCTGGGTCTGCTGGGGTGATTTCATGGAGTGCCATCAGCATGTTGGAGCTCCTCCATGGCCAGCAGGGCGAGGGGCAAGGCAGGATTAGACAATGGTGCTCTGTCAAAGGCAAGGGGTTTAGAGGAGCAATTATGGGAGACTTCTGGCTTTCACAGAGATCAAATCTTTTTCAGTCTGGAATATTCTTCATCGAAAGCATTATTCTCCACCAAAAGGGTTGTCAAGCACTGGAACATGCTGCCCAGGGAAGTGGTTGAGTCACCATCCCTGTAGGTATTTAAAAGATGGGTAGACGTGGCACTTCGGGACATGGTTTAGTGGTTGGACTTGGCAGTGTTAGGTTTACAGTTGGACTTGATGATCTTAAGGGTCTTTTCCAACCTAAATGATTCTATGATTCTATTCTATTGGACTAATTTTGATTTTTAGTTAAAACTGAAGACTGTTATGACTAATCCTTGAAATGATGCTAATAGTGAAATCAAGCCCATGTACTAACTCTTACTTCATTCTTATCGGGCACAAATGCCATATACTTTAAGCCTACTTCTGTAGCTTTCTAAATATAAGACGTGTTTTTCCAAGACGATGGAATTCCCAAAACTAGCTTTTGTATAATGACTGTAAGGCAAGTGGGTTGTACCAAAGCGACCTCCATTTGGATCTCACTGATCTGTGCTTTGCTTCCATCTCGCTTTGCTATCACCAGTATTAGCAAGCACAACAGGATCGTTGTTGACATAAAACAAGGGCTGCAGCTTTAGTTTAAATAAAGAACTGTGACATAACTTTTGAGTTTATGGCACAAACTGAAACCTGCTTAGCAAGGTTTTATCGTTCTCTGAATTTAACATGCACATCTCCTTGTCAGAGTAAGTTTGGATTCTCAACAGCTTTTCACCAGCATATTCACTTAGCTCTTCTGCTCTCCAAAATCCCTCAACTTGGTGTAAAATGTCATTAGATCAGTGACAACAGTTTTTACACTTTCCACAAATATGTTCATTCATGAAAAAAAGGGATGTAATAGATCAGGGAATCTGCAATTCCTACACCCTGCAGTTACGGCACAAAGGACTCGGGCATACGCTTCCCAAGTTTCGGATTTTTGCCCACGAACAAGTTCCACTGAGCTTCGGTATTTGACCTAATTTTATCTTCTGAAGTCAATGTCTTCGGTGAGCTTTGTGTCATGCCCCCAGTACCCAATTATTTGCTTTCTTCCCGTAGTAGGAAACGTGTACATCTGAGTAAGGGTATATGATGAGACTTCCTGGTGAACAAACTTGTACTCTAAAGCCCTCTGCTTGCATACCAGTATCACTTGTAGGATTTTAATAAAAAGTGCCCAACGAAGTTGTAATGTAGATAAACTGGATATTCACTGTACTTTTTTATCAAACAGGGTTTTCATTTTTAAAGAAGAAATCTGATAAACCTTATAAAACCACATTGTTATGAAGCAAAAACTCTTGACAAAGTATTTAGCTTAAAATCAAGGAAACTAGGTAACTGTATATGAAGTTGGAAAGGAAAGGAAAGGAAAGGAAAGGAAAGGAAAGGAAAGGAAAGGAAAGGAAAGGAAAGGAAAGGAAAGGAAAGGAAAGGAAAGGAAAGGAAAGAAAGGAAAGGAAAGGAAAAATTGTCCTTACACATGAATGAGGATGTACTACATTTGTAATATTATATATTCCCTCTGTTTATATTTACAAAACCAAATAAATATAGAAGTTAATTACAATAGTTTGTAGAAATATAAGTTTATCTAACATTTGATCACAGGACATTCCTGTCAAAGTGAACATCTATTTTTTATCAGCTGCATGAAAACTGCACCCAGATACCAAACAAATGTACTATTAATGGGAAGACATTCTTCAGTTGATTGAAAGCCTAGTTTAGTTTTAATACCAAATACATTTAATTGTTATATACAAATTTTCCATGTTAACTGTAAGGCATAATAATGAACTGAAAAATAATGTGTCAGCACTGTCTCAACATAATACATTTTTAAAGAGATATGTAACAGCTTCTGTATAAACTTTGGTTCAGAACCTGTCCAGCCTTACTTGTTAAAAAGAAGACACAATGTATTTATATTACTTAATAAAACTTGACAATATATGACAATATAATCAATGCCCATGTTTTATATGCAGACTATGTATAGCACTAAGTTTTGTCAGCTGCTAAAATTTTATAGCTCCACTCACAAAACAAGGTGACTGAATATAAGCTTTTAGACTTTCTTGAAATAAAACATGCCACAATGCAACAGAAATATCTTTAAATATATAAAGATTAATTTTATAAATTTTATAAAACCAACTCACATTTCCACAATGACAATCAAACAATTCATACTGTTTCTTACCTACAAGCAGAACATATATTTTGCACTGTAAGTCCCAAAAGAAGTTGGTTAAAGGGCTCCATGAAAACATCGTGTCCCACACAAATGCCACCTTCTTCTCAGTGCTAAGCCAGGGCTTGGACCTGCAGCTGCTGGTTTATTTGCTAGGGAAATCAGCAATGAGTTAACAGGCCCTGTCCTGTCCCCTGCCTTATGTGATTTGAATATGTGTATACAAAGAACAAAGGGAGTGGAGCACCTGTTAGATGAGCACCCATCTTCATTGCCTCTGACTCTATCGTAACCCTTCCCCGGCACTCACAGCAAATATAACATAGAAAGTAATAAATGAGGCGCAGAATACAAAGTACGGTCAATTAATAAAAATAAATTAACACACCCAATGTACAGATTATATAGGTATTAACATCCTTTAGTTGCAGTTTCATAAAAAACACTGTGCTGCTAGATGGTTCTGCTTATTTCAAAGTAGTATTCAGAAGATTTTTTTCAGGTATTTTCCAATGACAGCCTCTTATTAAGTGCAAGAGCCTTGCTTAAATTTTTTTCTAGCACTTTCAAGCCCGTAACTTTTCTGTGTATTTTTCCTTAATGCAAGCGTAACTCAGTAATGATTTTGTCCCCTTTCTCAGAAACATATGTAATGTCAAGTGTCTATCAGGCATTTTCTAAGAATCCTGTGGCTAGAGTGGATGGCTTACTACAGGTGTTGAGTTAGCTCCCGATTACCGTTTATTCTGCATTAACCTACATCGGTTTAATTAACGTATGATTTGGATTTTGTCCAAGGCTGTCCCTCACTATACAAAGCTAATCAGCAGCAAACCAGGCAACCCTCCCACAGTTGCATGTGCAGTAACAGTTTGCAACAGCAAATATTTGCATCAACTGGGATGGTTATCCATATAGAAAAACATACTAAAGTTTCACTATACGGCACTTAGGCAGACTATTATGTATTAACAAATATTAGGCAAGACTGTTATACTGCCTTGTGCAGGAGGGACTGGTAGCAAGGAATTGCCCCCACCAGAAGGGCTGCACACTCAATTTTTACTTGAGAGGTGAAAATACCCAGATCCTTCCAGAATTCTTAGCAGCTCTGCACAATTAAATGTAAGAAACACAAGAGTTATTTCAGGTTGACAAAAACGTACATTCAGTGGTCCCACCAGAAATCCTGTCACCACCTGACATAAGCCAGGAGATGAAGAGAGTATTTTGCATATTCCCACAGGCTTCCCAGGTCCACTGTCCTGCCCCTCCTGAATGCTGTTGTTTATAAACTGCTTAATCCACTTAACTGTAGGTTAGAAAGATCACATTGTAACCTTTTATAAAACACAAGTTAGAAATTACTGCCTCCTTGGTTTTAACATGTAATAAAATATTGGTCACAGGTTCCAATTAATTTCTAACTGAAATGATGGGAGCTTTCACATTAGGATAAAGCCTGTGTTGGCACTTTAAATGTCCTATATGGGCAAAAGAAAATAAAAAAAAGATTAGCATAGCTGTATTTTTTTAAGTGTGGCCTCTTATTCCCAGCTTTTGGATATGCTCCTGATGTCATTAAAATTCTGCAAGTTTTTACACTGAATAACTCACACAAATGAAGCAGATGCTAAAGATGTGTATTATTTTTTTGATAGAATTCTAGCTTGTGCTGGTTGTTAAATGACATTCAGACTTAATGCAAATCAAACTTCACTCCTTTTTAATAAAGGCAACTGCATTAAAGCAACTTTATTTGCAGCAGTAACATTCTGAGCACTTTTGAGTATTTCTGCAAATTTTAGCTATTTTATTAACGAGAAGTAACTTTGTTATGTGCTCAACTTGTTAGAGGTTTTCCACAGAAGTAATTACAGATGATAATCCCAATGGTAGGCAGAAGTAATCACTTCTTGCTAAAGAACGCAGGGAAGGGTCCACCAGTCCTGACATTCACGTTGCCACTGTGTCGGTTCAGAGAGCAGGACGCCCGCTTTTACCTGACCTACCCTGCAACAACCTGCCAGCCAGCAAGGGGGATAAATGACAACGGGCTTAGGAAACACACGCTGAGCTGACCTACCTGCAGGCTCCAGCAGCTCCAAGAGGAAAGACAATCTTTCCTGCAGGTATTTCTGTGCTGCAGTGGATGCGCTGGTGGCCTTATTACTGAATGCTGTCTCTAGCTGAGCGATTATAGGATAAACTCTTCCTTTTCTTGTATTGATATAATCTTAAAAGCTATCAGCTTTGTCTCAGTTGAGATATATACAACCAAAATACAGAGATACACAAGCCTGTTTTGGTGATGTAGAACTGCATCATCCATCAACAGGCCGAACGCCCTTGTGCGTAATGCCTGAAACGGCCCGAGGCAAACAGAAAACAAGCATATTTTCTAGCTAGTCTGCCTCTTTAGACAAAGCCTCGTTTTGTCTTCTCAGAGAACCGCTTTCAAAGCCTGAACAAGCAAACCTCAATGTTCAAGTACTTTTATAAACACCCCCAAACCCCAGAGAAACCCTGGGCCAGCCGGGCCGCCAGCGCCAGTCGAGGCGTTCGTGGAAACAAACGTAAGGAAGATGCCCAGGCAGAGCACGGGTTTCGGAGACACGGGTTCAGCCCTGCTTTCAAACAGCAGCCTGCCGAGCTGCGAGCTCCTTCCCCAGCCCCAGAGGGCTGCCAGAGCCGCACCGGAGCCGCCGTCCCGCCAGCTGGGGCTTTCCCTCCTCCGTGGCGCAGTTCCGCCCCGCCCCCGTTTCCGCAGCCACTGCGGCGGCTGACTCCCTGCTTCCCAGGAACGGCCGCGGGCCCAGCCGCGTCTCCTCATGGCACCGGCCCAGCCCGCCTCACGGTCCCCCTCAGGGCGCCGCCGACTCGGCCACCCCCGCGCCTCGCAGACAGCAGCTTCTCCACGGCTGCCAGCGCCAGCCAGGCGTGCGCTGGCGGAAGGGGCCGCTCCAACCCGCTCCCTTCGCGGGTACCCGCCCTCCCCGCCGTGCTGACGGGGGTTGTAGTTGGGCGCCGCCGCCCGAGGACTACCGGTCCCAGGGAGCAGCGGGCGCGCTCTGTCAGGTGGCGTCCAACATGGCTTCCCCGTGCCGGCCGGAGCCCGCGCCCGTGCAGCGCTGCTGAGCGCTTTCGGGGCGGCGGCGGCGGTGGTGGTACCATCATGCAGAAGATCAAGTCGCTGATGACCCGCCAGGTGAGCGGCTCGGCTCGGGAGGGCATCGGGGTCCCGCCGCGGGGGGATCCCGGGCTCTCCCCGGTGGCGCCGTGCCTGGGCCGACGGCGAGGGGGGTGTCGGAGCAGGCGTGTGCGGCTGTGCCCGGGCACCCCGTGGGCCTCCGGGCGCGGGCGTCGCCCTCAGCCCCGCTTGTGGGGAGAGAGAAGTCTTGGTGTGTCTTGGTACGCAAGCATCCAGTTGTTCGGCTGGTTGGTTTTTCCTCTTTACATCAAGAATTGGAAGCACTCTCGGATGCGAGCACGTAGCTTGTGCGATAACGGACAAATCTGCGTTAAAGTTGACGCAACTGGTGTGTGTCAGCTTTCTTTTTTCACGTACGATTTTGGAGCGCCGGGCCGTGGTCCTGTACCGCGGCTTTGTCTGATGGCAACCGCTGTTGGTGAAAAGGGAGGCAAGGCCGTGGAGGTGCCGGGGAGGTGTTTGGGTGGGCACGTACTGAACGTGTGCCGGAGTACTTGCTGTGTGTCTGTCAGCCCGCTTCTCTGTACCAGTCGTCTCCAGGATTACGTACATCTAGTCCACATTTGGACCGGTATTTCCAAGGTTACGAGCCTTTTTAAAGGGATGTATTAGAAGAGCGTTCGAGTCATTCACCTACACGAAATATCTCTAAAATGAAGCCTGTTTGCCCATGCGTCTAAATTTGAGAACTTAAAACTTGAGTCACCCACCGCATCAGATATTCTAGATAGTTATAGAAAATGATGGGAGAGTCAGAAACTGAACTTTGTGGGGTTTTTTTCCTAAACTGTGTCCTCAGACTTGCGATGCTTATGCATGAGGCAGGGCTTAAAACTGAACACTGGCATGGAAGCTGAATTTCCAAAATAACGTTCTGCTCCCCTTCAGTATAGGGGTAAACAATCAGTTTTCAGCTTGACTAAGAGGAATCGTGGGAAGCCTGCCCAGTGTGGAAATGTGGTCTGAAAATGATGCGATTTATGCAATTTTCAGCCTTTGGGAAGGATTAAGTCTATTTAGCATTTGATAAGTGAAACTCATACTGCTTCTGAAGGTAAGCTGCTAGTACTCCGGGTTTTTGAGAGGATGTGTGGAAGATTTCATGTGAAGTATGAGAAGCTGCAGCAGTTGCTTTGATTGTTTGTTACCCTGAATTTGCGATGCATAGAGGTGAGTCACCTTTGGTGGTGGTAATTGGAAAAGGGAGGATGTTTTGAAATGATGCGCAAGAAAATCTGAGAATCAAAACCCAGATGAGGAGGTTTTGCATCCTAGGATGATAGAACAATGGTAAAATGTAATAGTTACGACAAAAGTGATGAACTCGTAAAACACTTTATCAGTTTCAAAGGATAAATATAAACTTTTTTCCTCAAAAACTTACATAGTAATTGCATAGGTCCTTTTGTTTCAAAGGAAGTGTAGGTACCCAAGGCCTGAAAGGGGCTTGGAAATAAGGATCGTTAGCATCAACTGCAAGAGCAGGAGGGAAATCTGCCTGAAACTTGTGGCTCATGTGAACACCATGAAGTCTCAAGGGAAGCTGGAGTCAGAACCATATCTGAAACCTGGCTGTTTAGATTCACCTCTGCCTAGGGAGACGGCAGAAATTGCACTAAGCAGCACGTTCTGTGGTATTGCTTCATAAAATTGTGAATGTGTTGGATATTCAGCAAACACATACACAGCTGGTTAATTGATGTTTCTTGTACAGAGCTTTAGTCTACTATGTCATGTTCTATTTATGTGGCTATATGTGTTTTAAAAGTAATAATTATATAAAGCAGCTAATGTGGATTATGCATCTGTTTTAGTTTAGTCATGCATAAGGGAAATCAGTCCTGATAGTGTTGTATGATAAATATATTATTTTTACTTGATGGCATATTTGTCTAATTTCACTACAGAGTAGTCATCACTTAACTTGAATTTGATTATTTGATTCCATTAAACCATTAAGTTAGTGGAATGAAGCATGTTATGTTTTTTGGACACATATGCATTTTAAAATGTAAAATAACATCTGCAAGTTGAGAGGGAGATATAAGTGAACTTTATGAAGGAATGTTAGTGACCTGTAGTGAAACGGTATATATTGTAGCCTAAAGTTGGGCATGCTTAGATGTTTGAGGAGCATAATTTATACACCAGTGATCTTGCTTAAATGTGCGTAGAATAAGGTCTTAGCCTTCCAGCCTCGTGTCAGTGTAATTTATTAAAGTATTTGTAGGTATATATTCAACACCAGGTAAGACTTGTGCAGTTTGATTGCAAGATAAATAATCAGTCTGAACTGACTATTCAAATTCTTTTAAAGGGTCTAAGAAGTCCTCAGGAGAGTGTTCATGACCTCAGCCCTATTGAAAGCTTTCGGATTCCTAGTAAGGTATGATACACAGTCCCTCTACTCCAACCCCCTTCATTTTTAGCTTTTCATTTTATAGTTAGATGACACTTACTTATTTTTTTTTAAATGCCATGTTTGCTGTTGGTTTTTTGGACAGTTTTATTTCTTGCTGAAAATCTTTTAAAATATTTTAATGAAAGAATTAAGAGCTTTGAGGCAAAACAGTTCACCGACTCAGAATGAACTTGCATTAAAATTTCTTCCTTGGAACTTTTGAGTTGTGACTGGATGCTGATCTTAGTATTATCTAGGTTTCCTGCTGGAATGAAAAAAAAAAAGTGCCTTTTTCTTTTTTTACTGTGTAAAGTAGATACTATATGGGTACCCTGTATAGTTCTATTCTTGATATTTAGTTTCTTCATGGTTTTGGTGCCATAAGTATATTTCATAGTTTCATGGTTTTAATCTTCAGTATATATAATTAACTTCATGTTCTACTTTAAATGTTATATCTCTACAATAACAATAGTTTTTTAGGTTGTTTTGGTTTTTTTTTGGTTTTTTTTGGTCTCACTACTTAAATGATGCCAGTTCACTCTTGCCTCACAGATCATGCTGAATAATCTGGGTGTGCAGGAACAATTGTCACACTGTTTGACTGCTCCTTATATCCTGTTGATCTGAGTGGATGATTCACAAGACTTGCTGTGGATGTTGTTTTTATTTTCTCCTAATTTGGACTATGTCTTTTACCAATGAGATACTTAAGTTACTGACTTGAATTTGGATGCCTTATTTTACAATAGTTTTAAAGAAACAAAACAAAAACCCCCTTGTGTTTCTTTGTCTCTATATAAGTACTGTGTAATATGTTGTTTGTGGTGAAGCAGACCAGAAAATCAGTGTTACTGTATATTTAAAAAAATGAAGTAGCAATGTCTGAATTGGTACATAATACTCTTTTAAACAGTGGCCAATATATTCATTTTAAAGAGCGAAAGTATTCAGTTGCAGCAATGTTGAAAGAACTGTCTCATCTCCACGGCTTAGATTTCAAAACTGCAGATTCCTGCCACCCACTAGGTATCCAGTTTCAAAATGTCCTTTTTGCCAAGTTGACTATCCAGGTAAAAGTGGATGTAGGGTATCTTGGTTGGATTTCCATTCTTCTATAGTTAGATGTTATGTGTCTGGTAAGCCTACACTTTGTATCAATAACAATGGGAAAACAAATACTTGTCAATAATGTGTAATTTTTTCATACGTTTATGTCAAACATTTGTAATGTGAAAACGTTATCTGCAACTGTTAAGCCAACAGAATCTCATTGCAGTTACGAATTCTGTGCCTGAGAAGACAAGATTACATCAACGTTAAGATTTGTCACCTGGTTATTTTTTTTAAAGCTGATAAAATTAAAGTAGTACTCTCTTCTGTGCCACAGGATAAGACTTCTATATTTTTCAATCTTCTAATTTTTATTTTTTTCCTTCCAAAATGTTTTAGGTGAGTAGTTCTGAAAATTCTGAGTTGCTTACATTAATTTTTTCCTTCTCAACAAACTGTATTGAGTGAAACTCTCATAAAGTTTCATGACTATGTGATGAAATGAAAACATAAGATCACAAGAATCTTGAGTAAAACTACTGTGTTTTGATCAGTGTAACTCCTGGCTGTGGTCCCATGTCATTTGTCATGGTAACTTTACTTCCAGCCCTTTTATTTTTGGAGGAAGGATTTATATCATCATGCCTCCTTAACTTTGCTACAACCTTTACTCTAGGATTTTACTTCTAAAATGATGAGACATTGAATGAGGCACTGTAATGTGTCTCCTGTCACTGTGAGCATAGATTCAGATACCCTTTCTTGAAAACAGGAGGTTTTGGGGGTGGGAAGAGGGAGATACTATCTGTGTTTGTGGTATGAGTAACCGTCAAAGAGCTTAGGTTCCAATACTTCACAGAAGTTGAAAGTCACTGAGCTTTTGCACATTGGTATTTCTTTGAACCGAAGCTATATTCAATGCTGCGGCAACGTACTAATGTCAATAATCAGAATTACATTATGGGATCAAGCACCTTTGCTGGATATAAGCTAATGCCTGCAATAATTACTTTATAATAATGGACAAGTTTGGTAAAGGGAATTCACTTTTGAATGCAAAAGTGAAGACTAAAGAGAAGGTACAGATCTTTAAAGGCAACGAGTAAAAGCATAACTTCATACTGTTGCAGGCTGCTATTTGAAAGCATACGTTGCTCTCTGCTGCCACATTTTAATAGCTGTTTTTGTTCATATCTTGAATAACAAAAGTCTCAAGCTCACCAGCCAAATCTGTTTTGATGATAGAATGGTTATGATGCTGCACTTTCATCATCACACTTCCACATTCAAAGTGGTATCTCCAGATTGATTTGGGGCAAGTGTTACTGAAAGTTTCAAAAGCTGAGTTAAAGCTATGGACAGGTATGCAGAATGAAAGGTTGCAGAGCCAGTGTGAATTACTGGAACAGAGCACAAATCCATGCTTTTGAAATGGGGGACTGTCACACTAGCTTGGAGGTCAAATGGGAACTATGGAGCGCAAGAAGAAGAAGAATATGTTGGCATTGATGCAATATTTTCCCTGAGGGTAAAACCTGCAAAATTCTTTTGGGTCTTGATATCTGAAAGTTGTTGATTTGCTGACTGGTGGCTTGCTGGCAAGCGTGCTGAAGTGATGTGTCTGCGTCTCAATTTTTTATTGTTAAACAATTAAATGGTTTGGTACCAGGATATTGTACGGAATACCTCTGAGTGTACACACACGCTCACTTTAACCAGTATTCCAGTAAGTTCTGCAACTATCTTGAAAAATTTCAATTTGCTTCTGTCATGTGAAGGCAAATCACCAGGAAACTTGTTTTACTTCCTTTTGTAACACAGACTCATACCGCTAATTTGGTCACACAGAGAAATAAGCATATAATAGTTTGAGTCGGTGATAGAGTCTGTAGGTAAGGCAAATCCGAACTGCAGGGCAGGATTTTTAGAAGAGAAAGTTGGCTGCAGAGGGATTTCATATCTTTTTTGATTGAGATACGTCACTTCATCTGTGTGCCCTGGGGAACTGTAATTCTTTTTAAACCATTCTGTTATTGTCAGCTTTGTTGTTTCCCAAGCTGACAACAGTTTTGTTTAGTCAATTCTGTCACAAGAGGGTGAGATAGGTATTTTGTACACTTGAATTCAAGTGTGTGGGGTTAATAGTGAGTTGGCTTAGAACTGGGTTATGTTTATCTTGATGATAATCAGCTCATACGCTGATTAGTTGACTTTGTGGCCTGTGGTGGTAAACAACACTGGAAATGTATATTTTGATGCTTTTCCTATAGATACAGAAGTGTGGCTTGCTTAGTCTGTGTGGGTTTCTATTTCCCCAACAGTAGCTGAGTGCTTTTCAGGAGTGCATTAAGTGGTGGTGTGACTAATACCTGTTCTATGGATCAGGCTTTGTTGTTCTCTCCACCAGAATTGTTTTCACAGTGTAGTGTTTGTTTTCAGAGAGTGAGAGCTTTTTAGTAAGTGCTGTGTATACGCACTGAAGAAGGAAAGATCAAAAGAAGGTTCTGGGCATTTCATGTGAAAGATAAGGGAATACCACAGGCTTCCATATGGGACTGCCTTCCCTAGCTATGGATTAGCTGGAGGAAAAAAAAGAAGGAAAAAAAAGAAGTTTTGAAGTGAGTTCATAGATACAGTTATACATACATTATGAGACATATATAGTATATAAATGTATCTTTTTATACAGATAAAATTAAAAGATGGTGTGTGTATATGTATAAAAAATACTTCTATACATTGTTTATTTTGTCACAGTAGGATGTTGCAACGTACCTGCTGATTGAATCTGTTGAGCAGGGCCCTCATCCTGGTATTTAGGATTAGCTTTTAACATAGTTGTTATCCAAGTTCATAATGCAGGGATATTGGTCGACAGTGTGTCCACAGGTGTGGTTTTGGCACATGACAAAGAGAGGGACGCTGTATCCAAACAAGTACAGTGCAGACTTGGCCCCTCGTACCATCTGCACAGAGGTGCGTAGGCTGTCGCTGCCCTTCAGCTTCTAATTAGATTAGAAACTTTTTAGATATTTTTTTTTTTTCTCTGAGTGGTATCAGTTAACTTTTTTCAATGTCTTCACTTCCCAAGCCTTTTGGTTGAAAGTGACTGGAATGCAGAAGGTGTTTGCTTCCACTCTCTACCAGTAATGCTTCATTCAATGGAACAATATTGGTTTTGGTGTTACAAGCAGTGTAGAATAAAGGAGAGTGGGAGTATGACACACTGAGAAATGGCTGAGTAGGTCATCTAAAACTTGCTGAACTGCATTTCAGATGAGCCTGCAATGAAATGACTCTTCTGAAATATATTGCAAGGAATTGCCACAGGCTTCTAGACCTGTAAACTTCTATTTCATGGAACAGGAAGGCACAATGATGTGAGAAGTATGTGGACCCAAACGCATTTATTTTTTTGCTTCTTCAAGTATGCAAAACTGTCAGATGGATAGGGTTTTTTTATCTTTTTTCTTTCTATCCCCAGTAAATGCCTTTCACTGATCTATTTAGGTGGCATTATGAAAGACAGATCTACTGCTTAGGGTTGCACTAATCATAACCTGAAAGGAAGTATGTTTGACAGGATAAATTGTCTTTCCATGAAAGTATGATCCAAAGTACTGGCAAAAAAATTTGCATGTTTAGCACTGCAAGTGATGCAAGTTTATGTAGGAGATGAAGTCTCTTGCTCAACAAAACTTTGGAAAAATTAGTAGCCCCTGAAACAGCATCTTAGATGGCTGTGTTGGCCCGTTACTGCTTGGAGAGTTCCTACTGCTGAACGTGCGCGTTAACTTGGACGGGTGGATTGAAATTAATACTATGGGGTCCACCTTGCCAATGTGCTGCTCTTCCTGATATGCTGTGTATTTAATTGATCGAGTTCAGCAGTGGTCCCATCGGAATTTCCCCAGGAGTAACTTGCACCCATTACCCCTTGTCTTTTCCATATGACCCCTTGTAAAACCGGTGTCTCCATTTTCTTTGTACCCACCCTTTAAGTATGGGAACGTGGTGATGAGATCTCCCCTAAGCCTTCTTTTCTCAAGGCTGAAGAAGCCCAGTTCTCTCAGCCTGTCCTCATACAGCAGGCTTCCCAGTCCTTGGAGCATCTTCCTGGCCCTTCTCTGGACCCTCTCCAGCCTGTCCACATCTTTTTTGTATAGCGGGGACCAAAACTGAACAGAGTATTCCAGGTGTGGCCTGACAAGTGCTCAGTAGAGTGGGATAATGACTTCTTTATTTCTGCTGGTGATGCCCTTGTTGATAATAAATTAGAGGATTCCATTTGCAACGGTTCGGTGGACAAATTAAGCTGACTGTTGCCTGTCTTGGATAATTTTTAATTTTAGTTTCATGTAGCTAAAACTCAATGTACTGTAAGATGTTAAGCTAATTTATAGGGGGATGTACAGCATAAAGCTGCCATTTGTTAGGGAGGCCAGAGGGAAATAATTTTTGTTTGTTTGTTTAGACAGGAATACATATGGTTAGACAATAGATTTATTGCTTTATAAATTAAATTAGTGCAAGAGTAGTATGCCATTGAATCTGAATGCGTGTGTCCTCAGCCAATCCATGTACCCTCATATGATGAAAAGTACAAAACCGTAGATTACAAAGTTGAAAAAGACTCTAAAGGGCTATTATTTTCAAGAATCTTTTAATTCTCATCCCTCATAACCTGCCCTCTTCTCCTCTTTTTCTCATGCTTTTAGTAAAGCTGAAATGCGGGGTGGATGGGTGCCAGCGCTGGGGGAGTTGCATGGCCGGAGCAGCAGGAAGGGGTCTGCCTGCGGGGAGTTCTGCCTGCCCGTTCGGTGCCGGTGTGGTGCTCCAGGCTCTTCCCTGCTGGCTCCCTGCAAACTTGTGGTGTCGGTGGCGTGTGCTGTCAGTGCCACGTAGCTAACCCAGACCAAGATGCTGTTGTGGCTTGTGGCATTGCGGATGTGGGCTTGCTAGTGCTCAAAACCCATTTTTTAGAGTTTGTGTGAAGAATAGCATCATTTTGCTTTGTTACTGTTATTTACTGTGTATTACTTCCTTACTCCCTTTGTCCATGCCTTCCCCTGTAAAGCCTCCTGCAGGTGCGTGTGTGGTTGGGAGGTTGGTTACTGCTTTCGCCCCGTGGTGCGAGGCAGGTTTCTCCATCTCGCTGCATGTCAGCCGGCCACCGCCGGGACGTGCCAGTGGCAGTGACTCAATCGGGCATTTTCAGAGGCTGTCTGTGGAGATCTGAGGCGCTAAAGGTTGCTCCTCCATGGCGTTTCTCCGCGTTACCCCTTGCCCCATGTTGGCCCGAAGCCGCCTTCCAGCTGCGGCTTCGCCCGCGCTCCAGTGGGTGGCGCCCGAGCACCGCCCGGCGGCCGCGGATCGGGGCCCGGCCGCACCCATTGCTGCGGCGGGGCGGTGTCTCGGCCGCCCTCTGCTTCGGCCTCGGCTGGGCGCGCTCGGGTCTGCGAGGGGATCCCGCCGCCCGGCGACACGAAATCCGGGTGAAATCCCTTTTTCTCTGTATCGGAGCCATTGCTTTTGGCTCCATCCGGACCTCCGTCTCCCCCCCGCCTTTTTTTTTTTTTTTTCCTGCAAGAAGTATTTCAGAGGAAATACCTCTTTTTTCCATCTTGTGGTTGTGTGGAGCTTCTAGCACACAGTGTTGGTATGGAGGCAGCTCTTCCAAACTGTTCACTTGTCACTCCTTGGCTGCCTCTAATTGCGTAGAGAAACAGCACCTTGCTTTGTATTTAAAATGTTGGTTTGCCTCATAACGCGTACACGCTGACCTTATTTCAAATGATGTACAAAATAAGCAAGTTAGTGGTTGTTCTGTCAATTAATCTGAAGTCTGATGCCTCTAGCTGGTGAAATAAGCCCTTGAACTCTTGGTGATGACAATACCAGCGCCGTGTCCCGCTGTAACAACTCGGCATTGTTGGGAGGCTTGTGGTCTTTACGGGACACTTCAGTCCGCTGGATTGCTTTATCAGGGTTAAATTCCAATATCAAGCTATTTAATCTGTTTTATCCTGATTTTTGGTGAAAGAATACCGTGACACTTCTCCCTTTTGAGTCTCTGATAAATTTTCATTACTTTGATGGGAAGAGCCTCCAGGAGACGGCTGCTGTTAGTTGAAATGTCCAGTATAGGAGGGGAAGCGGAAGCTCAGGCTCGGTCCTTGGCTTCTTGCAACCACTGGAACAGCTGGTTTGTTGAGAAGACCTTCCAGGGGAGATTGTGACAGCAAAGAGGGAGATGCTCTCCTCTTGAATATTAGCTTTCAGAAAGCTGACATCCCTGCTTAGACCACCCTTCTAGTCGGAGAAAAATCTGAAATCTGTTAATTTTGTGCAAAGAAGGCAGATCTGTTCTGATTTTGCCTGTAAAAAATTCAAGTGTTTAATGGCATCACTTTTATTACAGTGAATTCTGAGGGCTGAATTGTAAAGCTATGCATTTGTAATGGCACTGTCTAGCTTACAAAGATGGTGGTTCTTGTTTAAAAAAAATAATCAGGTTTTATTTGTTATGCTTTTGAGGGTTTTTTTGCTTCTGGAGAAATAGCCTGCCAGTTTATTTTTAGTTTATTATGAGAATTTCTAAACTTCAGGAGGAAAAAACTGTAGACTCAACATGCATTTGCACCTTAAATGTATTGTTGACGTTCAGTGTTCTGCAACATTGAAGACTGCACTATGTTCTTTGAAAAGTTTTAAATATCTAGCTGTTTGTAATGGGAATAACAAGCTGCAGTGTACTGATTTTTCTGTTCTTTGCCATTGCTTCTTGTACTAATGTTGTCAATGCCTTTTGAAAAATACTTGTTTTGGTAAAACATTGTTCTCGTTAGGATGTGATATTACATCATGGAAATCCTTTTTTGTTTTGTGAAGGAGGAGCTCAGAGAACTACGTGAAGAACCAACTGATCCTCAAGCTCAGCAAGAAATAATTAACAGCATTGAAGAAGTTTATTTTTCCAATGATTCCTTTGATATTGTGAAGTATGAGTTAGAGGTAAGCTGTCTTCTTGAAATAAAAGACAGTAGTAAAAGACAGTAACAAAAAAAGAGGGTCAAAAGTATGCTTGTTCCAATGAGCTTTTTTCCATTTTGTTTCTTATATCTTGCATTAATACAAAACTGTACCCTCCTGCCTAATCTTGTGGTTGTGTGGAGCTTCTAGCACCCAGTGTTGGTGTGGAGTCTCTTTTAATGTGGTAGAATTAATCTCAGTTGTGTTAACAGGCATTTCATAATATAAACTACAGTGAAAAAGCCAAAATAGTTGGAGGGCAAAAAAATCCTTTCTATATTTTGGATAATTTTATGACTGAGACATAATAATTTCAGTGAGTAGGGGGTTATGTGTATACGTATAGGGCTTAAAATAAGGTATTTTTGAGGTAATTATGTATTATATGATGTAATTATGATAATACGTTGTTTATCTTAACACTGATTTATTTCAGTACCCATCATTTGAAATAATGGATTAATTCCCCAAATTAGATTGCAGAAGTAATAAGAATGTTTCTTTAATGGAATTGATTGGTTAGTTAATACTATATGTGCATTTAAAATTCTTTAATTTCTCACTGAATTTAATTTGTTGTTTACATGCAGAGGCTTCCTCCAGTACTTAGTCTTCAAGAACTGGAAGAGTACAGAGACAAATTAAAACAACAGCAAGCTGCTGTAAGTAAAGTTGTTTCTTCTGTACCCTCAGGCAATTTGTTGTTTTGTCTATAAGTCTAGACAGAAGTGTAACTGAAACAGTTTTGGTTTCTTGAACACATTAGATATTTAAGCATTTTTTCTTTTTATATTATGTTGTGTGCTTTTATAGTGGAAAATTATATCAGTAAATCATATAATCATGCAAAATCATGGAAGTAAATGTTGGTGATAGGTGTTATAATGAGGAGCAAATGTGCAAACTGTTTCTTTAGAAACCTGATTTTCTGAATGTTCAGCTTTTACGTATTGCAAGAAAAGTTATGTTCAACACAGTGCTGAATAGTGCTGTAGTGTCTTTTATTGATGCATTTCTGGCAACATGAAAGAGAAAATGTTTTAAAAACTCTTTCCTTAGAGTTGCTGTTTTCTCTTCTTTTTCATTTGCCAATTTGTTAATTGTCTGCAAGGGTTTCTATTGAATGCTGCTTCAGCGTTATTACATAATAAAACAAATGAAATGTAACAATGAATAATAACTGTAATTTATGGGGGTAGATTGGAGTTGCAGCTTCTGAAAGGTACTTGTTACATTTCAAGCTTTTTTATTTTCTGTTCACACATTAATTATCAATTCATTGCTCTTTTAAAGATGAATAATATGGTACAGGAAATGGATGTATTAACTGTGGCATTTGGAGAGTGTCTGCAAGTAAAATAACAGTAATAATCCTAACTCGTGTCTTTAAATGAATTAAATATACAGAAGGAGAATATTGGATTGTTAGCAATACATAGAGAACAAGTTCTTTCTGTCTAAGACTGATTTTCCCAGAATAAACCTCTGAAATTTTGTAAAGTATTACTGAGAAGTTGAGCAAATGACTATTCCATGTTTCTCACCAAGAGGTATAAGGAAAGAAGTTGAAAGTGGGTGGTGGTTTTTGGTTTTGTGTTGTTTAGGGTTTGTTTTGTATGTTTTTTAAGTTTAAGAGAGCATCTAGTTTTGCAAGGAAATATACTCAAGACTGAGAGACAACTTCATTGAGATATGCTGGATAATCCTAATAGCTGTTACCAATATCTTGGCCATTCTGCTGCAGCTAGGGGAGTAGTTTCAGTACACAGCTGCTGTTGAAATGTGAACTGTAAAGTGCTTGCAGCTAATGAATAATAGGGGTGAGAACTGAGCAGGAGGTTTCCAGTAAATATTGCCCAGATGTGTCTGTCTTTTAGAAAACAAACAATAACTCTCAAAGCCAAAACTTTTGACAAGAAACATGTGCCCAATTCTTTCCCTACCATCCCTCCCAGTCAGGGTTGGGCTTTTCTTGTGTCTTCCTTAATCTAGTCTAAATGTGATTCTGCTATAGGAAAGAACTGTTGCTTGGGTTGGTTTTCCTCCTTGGGCATGTGCCAAGTTGCTAAAATTTCTTGTATGCTATATATCACATGTCCTTGTGTCATATTTCCAGGTGGAGCATGAGCGCCTGTTGCATATTTTCTTCTCCTGTCTCAATTATTGTCCATTTTTCTTGTAATCTTACATGATTGTGAATAGATTATTAGATAGAGGACTCAAGAAGTCTGTTGACAGTTCACACAATACCTCTGCTTTTGGAGGGTGGGGGGTGGGGGCGGAAAAAGTGCCCTTTTCACTGCAGTACCTGTAGCTATAGCTGGCATAGGAATTTACAATAGTGGTTTAAAGAGAGTTCCAACTTCTAAATTTCTGTAACACAAAGCACTCAAATGAGTGCGAATTATAGGTAATAGAGCTCTGATCTTCCCCTTCTCATTGACTATAACTGTCTACTTTTGCACAGCTGATCTTGGTCATGCCTTTGTTTTCGGGGTCACTATAGGTTCTCTATTTTCTGTGGTTTTCCCTTACAGTTTTCCATTCCATTGGATGTATTCCAGCTCACTCAAGAGTTCTTTAATATGTGTATCATGAGAGCTTTAATTTGTCTAGTCATGCTGGTACAGACTATTTGAATTAGGATACTTTTTTGTTGTATATCTGTTCGATTTCATTTTCATTAGTAGACTGATATGCTCAGCTGTATCTTTTTTTTATCAATAGATGAAATATTTTTTTCATTATGTGATTAGGAAAGAGAAAATTGTTTTGGAGAAAATTCTTTGGTCCCCTCAAAGAACATTGTAGTTTGCATGCATTGATAATTGCAGTCACAATCATTGCTAGCAATTGCAATTCTGGATTCCAAAAGTTAAGAATTAAAAAACAAATCAATACAATTGAATGGAAGTTGCTAAAAGGGGTGCGACAATTTGGAAATGAATGGAAGTAACCTGGGGTAATATCACTCATCCAAAAGAAAGGAAAGAGAATAGGATGGAAGCTCAGAGAAGTAGTATCACTAAGTTCAGGGAAAGAAAAAAAAAATATGGCTGTGGCAGATGCTTGACAGTGTTGAGGTTATTAGTCAAGGGTAACTGAGAACTTGCAAAACAAAAAAAAACCAACCCTGATGTAAAAGCTGAAAATGAAACACATCTTTTATTCATGTGTACTGCTTGATGAATCCCTTTAACAAGTGAAGAATCAAACCGTTAGATTTGTACTAGGGCAGTGCATGACTGGCAGGTATATCCCTGTCCTAAAGGATTTGCAGGTACGGGGCTAGTGGGAAGAACAGGTTGGAAATGGGACGTGAAGATTTCACAGCATGTAGACTGTGCAGTGAACAAAACTTATTTTGAACCCCAAGGTGAGGTAGGCTTGTGTAGCTTTTGGCCTAATAAAATCCCTTCCTGTCCCCACCCCACTCTGGAGTCCTTCTTTTGTTGTTCTGCAGAAGAAAGCTTTATTACTTATAGAACATCCAAGAGGTTTTAAAATTGTTTTATGATTTTGGCCATTTTTTAATATGGAAGGAAGAAAGCATAGCTAGATATATGCCCCTTGTTCAGATTGCCAGCTGATGATCTTGGAGTACTTTGAAGACCATTTGTGTGCAGGTGCTTTTCCAGAGGATAGGAACTGGCCTGGTGGAGCCACTGGAAGTTTGTTACAGGAATGCTAATTGAAGGTCCCAATTTTCTGCTGTGTTTGACTAAGCAGTCAAATATATAAAAACCTCCTCATCTCTCTTTCTCAGTTGTGCATTGTGGGCTGGCTGACTGTCATAGCCAGTTTTTATTTTGTTTTCATTTCTGGGAGTATTGTTTTCCAAGAAGAATATAGAGCAATACTGATAATTTCTTCATCATGTTTGAACTGTTTCTTAAATATTTGTAGTCCCTGTTGAAAAATAAAACAAAACACACTATTCTCAAGTTTGCGTTTATGAATTACTATTGGATATTTTTTTTAAGCTTGTGTGTTTGTGCACAAGAGACTTATCAAGGTAGCAATGCCTGTTTTTAAATTCAGTACAGACAGCAGCTCTCAGTAGCGTTCCACTTCCTGCTAGTTCAGAACAATGAAGAAAATTTTAAAATATGCATGTTCTGTGTGCTAAAGAAAGGGTATAATGCGCACAGGGTGAATATTAATTTTGATGCAAATTTTATTTAATACAATATCAGTCTGAAAAGTAGGTTTCCTTACGGCTTTCTTAGGTATCCGTGGTAGATGGCTAACTTAAATTTGTAGTCTAGCTGTACCACAAGCAGAATGTAAGCAGTTGTAGTGTCCCATATTATTTCTATTTCCTATTCTAGCTTGTTCATTAACAAACAGAGAGGTAAGGGATTAATTTAGAAATGCCCACTAACTCCTGGATGGAACTGTAAACATTTTTCTTATCTTGCTTATAAGGAAAGCAGATTTATCATTTTTAGGATTTTATACCTTGTTGTGGCATATTTATTTTTTAATAAATTTGAAAACTACAGAAGTAAACGATACAGAATCACAAACTTGTAGAATTTTAGTATAGGGATGGCCTACTTAATTGAGATTGCTATGTATCACATGTAATATTCTTCTTTTTAAGGTATCTAAGAAAGTTGCAGACTTGATTCTTGAAAAACAGCCTGCATATGTTCAGGTAAGACAACTGACAGTCACTTTTCAAGAGTAAACCACTCCATTTTGTTCTGTTAAAATGCTGCACCTGTTTCACTGGGGATTAAATCCAGCAATTTGTTAGTAGAGATGCTAGTGCCTGGTTGGAACTAGCTGTCTCTGTATAGTAAACCTGTATCCGTAGAGTGCAAAGAACCAAGGCCATATTGAGCTAGAGGCCCTTAGGATGATAAAGGCTTCAGCATATGACCATTTTAAGAAGGCTTTCTGAAAATATGAGTTCACAGGCTTGACTAACACCTGTAAAGGACTTGAACAGGAGCTTTTTTAGTGCCTGCATTTAGGAATGGTTTCAGATCTTTTTCTGTAAGAGAAAAAGGCAATGACCTTTCTTAAGAGCACTTAACCCAGAAGCCTGCCTCTAATCTCAGGCAGTCATGAGAAGAA
The DNA here is from genome assembly GCA_013400195.1 of Aramus guarauna. Lineage (NCBI taxonomy): Eukaryota > Metazoa > Chordata > Aves > Gruiformes > Aramidae > Aramus > Aramus guarauna. The sequence continues at coordinate 582,359 of VXBL01006513.1, read as the reverse complement.
AGCATCTAAAAAAAGACTGAGCTGGAAAAAGAGCCTCAATATGTTGAAGATGTCTGAGAGCAAAACAAAGCAAATCCGCTTTACCTGCTTGCAGTAGAATATTGGCATGGCTTCTGTCCTTGCCCCTAAAACATATTTGGAACAGCTGTCATAATGATTCTCTAAAGAGAAAGTGTTTTTTTTTCTACCTGTTTATTTTTAATAGTGCTGCTGTACATTTTGTCAGCTCTGCCTGATTTTATCCAATCTTTCCAGGAAATGACAATGAGAATTCTGCAAAGTGAAAACTTGGGATTGTTATCAAAGTCATCTGAGAATTATCCTGTGGTGGATAATTCTGTGTATGTACAGCACTTTGCTTAAGCATTGTCATACCAGTGATTATGGCAATTTGCATTTTGGCCAAGAAGCTGGAGAGAGTGTGGGAGGGCAATGGTGGCTGTGTGTGGTGGTGGAGGTATTTCCCTTTTTTTCTTTTTATTTTCTCTCTCCTGTTTCCTTTCCTTGTTAACTTTCTTCCTGTTACATCTCTCCCTTCTTTGCCTCCTTCTCCTCAGCTGACAGACTTTGGCTGCAGGCTAGGGCTTGTACCTCCTGGGTGTTAACCCATGGTAGGTGTCATGGAGCTGGAATTACTTTCCTTTTTCGTCCAGAGGGCACAACTTCCTCTTCTGGTTGCTTGCACTTGTGGCCCACACATCCAGCCTTAGTGACCTTGTGAGTCTCCTGTCTGTGCTCTGGCATTTTGCGCAGTAGAAGGAGTGCTGCTGTTTAAAGAAAAATAGGGGGTGAGCATTACTTGCGTCATCTCATGCAACAGCTGGTGGAAGAAAAAAACCTGTAAGGGTGATATTATTTCAATTTTAGTTAAAGGAGTCACGTGGGAGTCTACTGCAGAAGGAGGCTGGGTAGGTGCTACAGTGATTGAATCTTCATAAGAGTAGAAGGAGGCAGAAACAGTAATTGTATGGTCTCAAATCCTTCTGGTATAGTTTTGTTGTTGTGCATGTAATTGATGTTGTTGAGCGAGCGCTGCTTTTCTGAATCCAGCAGCTTCCCTTTGAAAACCCTGTCTCAGTATATAGTAGTACTGTGGAGAATGTGCTTCTTGCATTTTGCTGTGTGATGTTAATATTCTTATCCCAGCAACACCTTAGGAAAGTGCATGTGTTTTATACCAAGAAGTTCTTTCAGATGTTCCAAAAGGACAGTTAAAAATCCATCGTGCCAGTAAGAATCTTTTAAAAAAAATTCTCAAATGCATATTTGCCCGATTAAGTCAATAATCCTTCAGTGTTACTTGTGGCCACAGGCTTGCCCAGACTTATTCTTGTCAGTAGACTTACTTATCAGAGATTTCTGGTGCGCATCATAGAACTCACCTTCTCATTGACTCATGAAATGAACCTTCTGATGTGCGTGGGTACTTTGTAATGGCAGCTCCCATTGGGTATCCAATTACAGTAACAGGTCATTAGAAGAAGCAAAAATGCGGTTGACTCTTTGTTTCCTGGACATGTTGTTTCCACTGTGCAAAAGAAAGTGTGGGGAAGTCATGGTTTGCATCCCATTCCTAGGATGAACTACTGGTCTAACAGGCACTACTGTGGGCTGACAGAGGCATGGCATAGACACAAGGCAAGGGATTTAGAGTTTTCCCTTCGCCTTAGAAGGAAAGGCATGCTTTAGGAACAACCAAAGGGTGGAAGATTGTCTTTGAGAAGAGGAAAAATATATTCAGCCCTAAATGCTGGATGGAAGACTCTCTCTCTGGGGATCATTAGGCTGCGCGCTCTCCCCGTGCCTCTCCTTCCAGTCATGTTCAAAGGATGCATTTTACAGAATCTTTGCATGAGGCAAGACTGGGATGGAGTCGCTCCTTGTTGTATGTGTTTCCTTGTGAAAAAGGGAACAATGGCCTTTTGAATAGCTCTGACATTTGCAAAGTAAGTTTTTAGTGAGAAGTAGGTACTGAGGAAAGTAATCTTTGAATTGGGTTTCTCAAGATATTATGCGTATCAGTGACTAAGCTTTCATTTTTGCAAAAGCAGCATTGTTAATGTGAAGGAGGAACTGCTTTTGGTGAAAAATGCAGCTCAGTGATTTGTCAGAATTACTTGTGTCTTTGGAGACTGACCAGGAGCTGATCTTAAACTGAACTAAACTTTAAACTTGTTTTTGCTTATCTTTAGAATTAGATTAGTTTTCAAAGTGAAAGTCTCCCTTCTCCCCATGGAAAGCACTTGATATGTTTTGAAATGATGAGCAGTATTTAAAAAAAAAATAAATAAATTTTTTCTTTAGCATGTGTAGAGCATTCACTTTTCTGCAGTGCTGTTCCTAACAAAAGAAATCCTAATAGGTGTATTAAAAAATTTTTTTAAAGGAGTTGAGATTTTGCTAGGTACTTCATGAAGTCAAAATCAAGCTAAATTCAGTCACCTGTGCTGAAGAGTTTTCAACTGAAATTCAACAGGATACAATTAACATTCATTATGAAGTGATATCTATCAAATTGGTAGAACACAAGTGCTTCTGACCAAGAAAATGCTGTGTGAAACATGATTTTTTTTTGTTTGTTTTTTTGCTGCTCTCTGGCATATTAATGCAAGTGAAACCCTGTGCTTCTGTCCCTGAAGCTTTGGTCATTCTGCTTGTGGTGCATTGATGGTATAGAGGTTCTTAGGCTAAATGTACACTATATAAATGTAGAGAGTCCTACTGCAATGAAAATGGATTGATTTCAAGTATCTTCAAAAGAGAATTGTATTTTACAAGATAGCTTATATTAATGTTCCATTCCAGTGCTTAGCATACATACAATGTGAAACAAATAATATATAAAGTAACCCTACAGAGTCATTATAACATCTCAGGAGAAACCTACTAATAATGACTAGTCTTTGCAGGTGTGTAGCATGACTTTAACTTGTATGTTTATTTAACCTGTTGTCTCTCTGTAGGAACTTGAACGTGTTACATCATTGCAGACTGGTCTTCAGTTGGCAGCTGTTATTTGCACAAATGGAAGAAGGTATCTTGCTTAAATAATGGCAGAGATTGAAAGGGGGGAAAAAGTATTTAAGAAGAAATCTGTAAACCCAGGAAGTTGCCTTGGTGATGGTATTTCCTATTTATGTGCTGAATGGAATTAGCAATAGAAGTTAAAGATACTGAAACAAATAGCAGCTGCTTTCTCTCTTGCAGCTCTCACTTTTCTCAATTGGGAGTTCTCTTTAATAGAGGAACATTTTGAGATACACCATGGATTCACAGACAAGTTCCACAGAAGGGAAAAACATACCTTCTTAATAGTCTGCTGGTGTCATCTCAATTTCTGGATTTCCCTAACAATGACGACAATCTTATTTTCTAGTATGTATTTTAATGGACATGTTAGAATTTATTAGAAATAAGTTTTATTTTGCATATTATTGAAGATTATGTTTGCTTTTAACTTTTGCAGACACCTGAATATAGCAAAGGAAGGCTTCACACAAACTAGTTTGGGGCTTCTTGCAAATCAAAGGAAACGGCAGTTGCTTATTGGACTCCTGAAGTCTCTGAGAACAATAAAAACACTAGTATGTACAGTTGTTTTTGTTCAGTGGTAAAATATTTTTCTTCATTTCTGTGTAGTTATCACTGTTTTGTTTTTTTTTATTTTTAGCAAAGAACTGATGTGCGTTTGAGTGAGATGTTGGAGGTAAGTCCCTGCCAGACTATTATAATTTGCGGCTATTCTAAGTCTACTTTTGTCAGGCGGCATCTTTTTTCCCTTCTTTCCTTCCTCTTGCAAACAGGCTATGGATGTGTGCATGTGGTGAAATTATATTTTTATTCTCTTTTTAACTGTTGTGAGAAATACTTCATATCAAATCAGGTATCCTTTGTGACAGGGTGGGGCGTATTATCTGTCAAAGACTCAATCCTGCCTTAGATCTGGGCACTGAGGCTTGAATTAGATCAGTAAGAGTACTGTGGAGTCTTCATCCCCCTCCTTATGTTCAACTTCTTTTCTGGACTTAGCTTGATATTTGGAAGCAAAAAGAAGGTGAGATTTAGCTGATCGTTGATATGCTGGGTCTGGATAAAGTACTTCTACTGATATATTACTCTACAAATTTATGCAAGGACTCCCTACTTAGTATTGTATTTGGAAGTATAGTAGCTTCTCTCCTTATTCATTGGGTTGGCATGCAGGCCATGACACTGAAAATTCTACTGATACAGTATATATACTTCCTAAAAAATCAGTGGTACGATACAAAGCAAAAATCAAATCTTGTCTTAAGGTGATTAAATAGTATGAAATACAGCTTAAGGATTTTATTGACAACTATATTTTAATCATGTAGTGTAACAATTTTGTCATGCTAGCTTGCCAAATATTTACAGCTAATACTGGATGGAACATCATTATGATAATCCCTAGTTACTAAATTTGGAAATTGAGTCTTAATAATTGTAACTCTTAAGATTCTTTGAGTTTAATTCCGTCTTCAGTAATACACCTTGTCTCAGCACACTTTCTTATTCTTTACCAAGCAAGAATGTATTCATTTGCAGGCTGCATAAACGTTGACATTTGCTCAGTAAGCCCTGTGCAATGATTAGATTTTCACCTCTGTGCTGTATTTTATTGCACAGGAAATCAGCTCTTTGCTGTCTACTGGTAAGAGTTGTCTTGAGACAGAGGTGTGGGTGTTGCATTTGCACACAGACCCTAATGTCTGATTGTCATAATTTGCCAGTGATTTTTAAACATTAAGGGCTGGAACTGCCCTTTCTGACTAAGTGCAGTTTTTAAGCTGTGCTCAGTGACTGTTCCCAAAAGGTATCCCAGATGTTGGCCAATTTATTGTCTTTACTTGAAGAAGAGGTTAGTAGCTCGGAGTATACATGAGAGCTATTAGTAGCCATTCACAGAAGGAACATTTAGATAGGGTTCCCAGTTAAAAAAAGACCAGATGCGAAGCTATAATAACTTAGAGGGGGAAGCTGCATCTGAAATGTATAAGCAATATACGTTATACAAGCAGGCTTTCTGCTTTGAGCTCTGTTAGACTTAATGGAGCAAGTACCAGGTTTCCAATGGGGAAAGATGCAGAGAGCTGTAAATGCAGCAATCATTTTTGACCAATGTACTATTCTGTTTTCATCTAATGGATAATGTGTAGGGGGCTTTTCTGTGGTTTTTAGCTAAACCTGATCTGCATTAGAATGCTGCTGTTAAAACCAATTTCATTTCAGAAACTACTTTATGATAATAGCCAAATATAAATTGCCCTTGCGTTTTTACTCTTCAATCAACGACTTTGAAATTCCAGTAACAGCTTTGCATTTGAGCTCTGTGAAGCACGTAATATAATGGATGTAATTAGGATTAAAAAAGGAAGCTCTTAGCTATTAAAGAGGGTTTTCCTTGCTCCAAGAACCTTCTGGCATCATATCTAATAGAATACAAAAATAGTAGTTATACCCAAGGCACTGCCCATGTTCTGTCAGCAAGATCCTGGGGTTTTACATTTTTATGTGTGTTCTGGTTTTGGTTTTGTCCTGGCATCTTCATGTACTTCCTGATTGATCTGTCTGCCTATTGGATATTTTTCTTATAAATCAGGACAATACTTCCATATATTTTTTCTAAAGTATGTTCTTTTTGTCCTGGGGCCTTGTGTGAGCCAGTTGTCTTTAAATTCATTTCTAATTAGTTATAGAATGTGTCAAATTAAATAGTATTTATTTGGGCGTAGTGTTGGAGTGCCTCCCTTGTCTCTTTTTAGGTTTTGTAAACTATGGCAACAGCCTGCCAGTGCCTGAACTTACCTCTTTCCTTGCAGGATAGATCGTATTGTATTAAGAAAAGATTTGAAAGTTAACTGGGAAAATGTTAGTTGTTTTGTAATAAAAAATTTATGATATATTTTGTATGAAGGCATAAGTAAACAAAACAGCAAGTCATCTGCATAAGGTAATGTAATACATAGTGTTTTCAGATGTTGCTAACATGCTGTCTGTTTCTAATTCTAAACTGCTTGTACATTCAATTCTGCAATAGACCCTCACACATTTCCTTTAACTTTACTGCATAGATGTAAAAGACAAAATATTTTGTTCTTAATGTTTATACATAAGCATGCAAGCAAAAATGGATGTTGCAGAGTTTGCTTCAAAAGCCAAATTAGCTTTCGATTGTGTTTTGTCCTAAGGAAGAGGACTATCCAGGAGCTATTCAGCTGTGCTTGGAATGCCAGAAAGCTGCCAGCACTTTCAAACATTACAGTTGTATAAGGTAAGGTGACATTGTGCAGATTTCAGCTTCTGTATGATCTGTTTCTAAATGGTATAAACCAGTGATCGTTAATTTTCATTCAATAAAGCAGCTTTGATTTGAAATGCAATTTTCTGCTTAGAAAAGTAAAATTCAGGCATTTATAATAGCATAAGCATCCTCAGTAGTTTCCCCCTCCCTGTACCGCTACTAACCAGTCTTCACATTCATAACACTATATAATCTATGTTTGGACTATGTCATTGCTTTGTAACTGTTGTAGTATGTTGGCAGGTGAAGTTTCAACTAAAACTGAATTTAACTGTGCTCCAACCTGCAGCCTAGAGATACCTGAGCTAATTTTTTAATAAGCAAGTTTATATTCTGCGATTAATTTACCTATAGCAGGATGGTTTGTGGAGGGTAACTTACCTAGATTCTTGGCAATGAAATTAGCAAGTGCAGGTCTTCATGCTGTCGTGGAGAAATTGCTTTCAGAACTGGAAGTAATTCAAATATCTGCAGTTCCTAGCTTAGAAAGACTTGACGTTTCCATTGCTTTTTAGAAAGAAAAAAAATAATTGAGTAAACATTAAGTTCAAAGTCATAATAGATATGACAATAAAGGAGTAGAATGAAGTGAATTTTGATGTTTCATCCACTAAGATCATTAGATTAGATTTTCTTTTTTGGGTTATTTTTAATCAGAATTTTTAATTTGTCGGTAAATTTCTGACATTGTATGATCTCCTGTCAGAATGCTGTCTGACTTAGAAAGACCAAAATCTATGAAAACACATGCTTTGCTTCCCTCTGTCCTCTAAATGTACGCTTTCTTGCAACATCAGAGTAATTACCCGTAATCCTCGATTTCAGTTTAGGATCTGCTTTTGAGGCATGATTGTTTCAGGATCTGAAGATGTACCAAAAAAGTGTATGAAGTTAGAAGTTGTACCTGGAAATAAGCCCATCTCTATTCTGAAGTCAAATTTCAAAGCTGCTTATTGCTTTCTTTTTAGTTCCATAAAACTTGTGTGTGGATATAAATTGACTGTACAGCCAACATTTACCTACATATATTAAAATTTTGAATCCCTTCTTTATATAGGAGTGAGTGAAAACTGTTTTTTATTTATTTGAATGAGGAAAAATGGCTGTGATTTCCCTCAGTCCTTGACAATTCAGTTGTTGAGAAGCAAGATGACTCCTGAACAACTTCTGCTCTGCTTGCCTCCGCCTTCTGTAGAGAGATAGGTCTTGTTTTGTTCCATGCCTGTCTCTCATCTATACTGTTCAGTAACATCTCCTTAGTTTTATTGCTCTTTCAGATGCTTTGTGGCTCCAAACATTAATCTGATTTATTCTGCATATCTCCTGCACTTTTTTCTTTTTGAGAAATTAGCAACATCTGTTCAGCTTGAAAAGGCAGCTTGATTTCTTAAATCTGACAGCGCTCATCTGGAAAATATTGCTCTTTCGAGATTTAGGTTAAATAACACAGTTTCTTTGACTTACCTTCTGTTTTATGTAAATGATATGAAAGTTTCTGTTCAATGTTGAATCATTTCAAGCTTTTATTGCAGCTTCAAAGTTTATCTCCACTATGTAATGTCCAGTATAGCAAAATTCGAACTTAAATTAACAGTTTATGTTTTTGCCATTTGGAATATTTAACTGCAAAAGTCATGCTATTCTAAATCTGATAGCATATGTGACAAATAGCTATAAAGATTTACTTTGCTATTGCACTCAAAAGGATATCCTTGCATCCAAGAGGACAGTTTGTTGAAAGAAAGCATGATGACAGAAAAACTCAGTACTGCTACTTTATTCTGGGAGGGTTTTTTGAGCCTGTTTTTGTTTGCATTGTGAGAGCAGAAGGACATTTTAGCTGTAAATCCTAGCCCAGTGCATACATTTCAGTTTCTGTGCACTGTTCTGCTTTCAGAAGTCTGAGAGAATATGTATTGTATGGAATAATGCCTCACTAGCAGGGGATTGGGCTAAATGAATAAATAGATCTTTTGCATTTCTGTTTAGGACTGCAGTAAAAAACAGCTAGTCAAGAAAACAGACATGCTGGCACTTATAATGTGCTTCTATGAGGCATCACCTCTGTATCTTACCATGAAATTTTCACAGTATCCCTTTGATTGTCTGCTGTCCACGTGACAAGAATCGGTGCCTTCCTTTGTACAATCATTCTTCACGTTTTTCTTGCTAGATGGTGGTAGGAATTGGGTGTAGCTTTTAAACAGCAGGGGATTTAAACCCTTCTATGAAGCATATAACTTTTTTATTTTGGTGTATACATAATCTGAAGAGGCAAGCGCTTCAGCTCCCCTGCTAAGACTTCTTTGGTTTTAAGAGTGGCTGCTCATCCACCTTTGAAATAATAGACTGGATGTCTATTATTTTTGTTCTCCATTGTTGTCGTCTTAGGGAATGCTTGCATTATGTGATTCAGTTTTGTTTAAAAATGTGAATCAAAGTCTTTTGCCTTCTGCTTTCTGAACAGTTCTGATGTGAGTAGACTCCCTTGGAAAAACCTGTAGGAAAATATAGTGTCAGATAATAGGATGACTCTGTCTATTGCATTTGGGTTGAAATGTTACTGCTGTTCTGTTGCAGTAATGTGCCTTGCAAAAATGCACTAATTTAGATTTCTGTCGATGGGGATGCAAAAAAAAGACTTCTAATTTTTTTTAAATTAATTAAATGAATGTCTTGAATTAAATTCTCAATCATGGTAAATGGGCTTTCATAATAATCATGTAGCCATTATGTCCAAGCACTACCTTTATAATTCTGTTTCAGAAAATACATACAGATTTAGCTGGGCACTGCATTTCTACATTTTCACTTCAGTACTTGATCAAAGTTACTTTTCTTATGAAATTTTGTGATTGCACCTTCTTTTGCTAGAATAGTCAGTGTAAATGTAGGTTGTATTCTTGCAAACACCTCCATATATCATAGCTTGGTTGAATAAATAAACTGTGAATGTGTGTCTTTAAAATTGGTGCTTGAGCCCTCACTTGAATGGGAAGAGAGCACTGTCAGACGAGTTGCATGGGTAAGAAAAACGTGACAGTTTTACCTTGGTTGTGTTTCATGTGGAAAAAGATCTTTTGAATTCCTCCCCATCCTCCTCTCCCAAAAGGAAATGATAGAATCATAGAATCATACAATGGTTTGGGTTGAAAAGGATCTCAAAGATCATTTAGTTCTAACCCCCCTGGTGCTGGGACACCCCAGGGACACCCTCCACTAGACCAGGCTGCGCAAAGCCCCATCCAACCTGGTCTTGAGCACTTCCAGGGATGGGGCATCCACAACCTCTCTGGGCAACCTGTTCCAGTGCCTCACCACTCTAACAATAAAGAATTTCTTTCTAACATGTAATCTAAATCTACCCTCCTTCAGTTTGAACCCATTGCCCTTTGTCCTGTCACTACAGTCCTTGATAAACAGTTGCTTTCCATCTACCCTGTAGGCCCCTTCAGGTACTGGAAGGCCGCAATTAGATCTCCCCTGAGTCTCCTCTTCTCCAGGCTGAACAATCCCGACTCTCTCAGCCTGTCCTCGTAGGAGAGGTGCTCCAGCCCCCTGATCATCTTTGTGGCCCTCCTCTGGACTCTCACCAACAGCTCCATGTCTTTCTTGTAGTGAGGCCCCCAGAGCTGGATGCAGTACTCCAGGTGGGGTCTCACCAGAGCGGAGTAGAGTGGCAGAATCACCTCCCTCGACCTGCTGCTCACACTTCTTTTGATACAGCCCAGGACACGGTTGGCTTCCTGGGCTGCAAGCGCACATTGCCAGCTCATATTGAGCCTTTCATCCACCACTACCTCCCAGTCCTTTTCCTCAGGGCTGCTCTCGATCCATTCCAATAAATGTATACCGTTCTATAGTGGCTCCAATCTTGGGGCATTTGCTGGGAATTGTGATATGAGGGCTCAGGTCCCTGAGCTGCCCAAGCCTCCTGTGTCACCAGGTGATTGCAAGCTGAGGCTTGCCTGGAATTAAAAATAGTGGAAACAAGGAATTGTGTTCATGAGGATCTGTGCTGGTATACAGGTGTAATTAGTCAAATGTGATCATCTACAATAATCAAGGAATTGGTTTCTGGAGCCCGGGAAGTTTTTCAGCCCTACATTGTGGTGGTTGAGCAAGTTCCTCATGTGTGTGTGCATGCAAGTTGCCTGACTGAGGTGAAAAATCCATGCGTATTTGTAATTTCATAAGAAGAGCTAGATCAGCAGGAGAATGTTCATATTTATTTGAAAGGAATTACAATCTTGTGTTTATATAGTACTTGCTACCACTAGTGGCTTTGTGAATTTTCGTAGGACTTAGAGCAGTACAATTGCTTAATTTGTTCAGTGTGTGCAGAGACTACCTGTGCGTTGCATCATTTTTCACTAATGTTAGCAGCTTCTATATTTTAGACCAGTTAATTTTAACATGTAAACCAACTGTGTGTTTATACACAGGGAGTGATGGTCTATGCTGTACCTAGTTCTAAAGACAGAAAGGAGTGATTGTCTACACAGAGCAAGGTTCTTACTCTTGCTCTAATGTCGTCTTGCTCGCTGAAAGAACTAAGTAACAGGAAATTATCATAAAGTCTAGCAGGAGAGCTAGTAACATGAAATTGTTGTCAAGGCTTTTCTGTTTGCAGGCTTGTTGCATGTGGAGAAACAACAAAAAAATATTGGCTACAATTATCTTGCTGATTTCTTGGTTGCTTTGACCCTTCCAAACAAAAACATAGTAGTCATTTTGGCATCTTCTTTTTCTGGCTGGCGTTCTGAAATATTTAAAGCTGATTGTTGGAAAGAAGCAGTTGTGCCTTTCTTTGTCCTAAATAGTTTCTCTTGTAGTAGCTATTTTTGTTAATATTGCTATACCAAATGTATCTCAGAGAAGTGAAATGATGGTCTTAAAAAGATTTTTCTGAAAGTTGTGTAAGCTTAAGTTCTTTTTTCCCTATAGTGTTTCTATAACGGATTCCTGAGCAGCAAGTAAAAGTGAAAATACCATGGTTTGCAAAGACTTGATAGCCCTGACCTTTCTGCTTACATTCTGCTGCAGACCAGAGTGCCAAATCAAAACATTTAGAGCACGAGTTTCTTGGGGGTTGGGAATGTCTTTGAATGCTTGGCTAAATCCTAGCAGGATGGGGTCTTGTTTGGGCCTTCTTAAAACTGTTGCATTGTAAACCTTGAATAATATGCTGTTGCAACAAATATTTTAATTTGAAGTGTTAGGAATACTGCAAATGCCTGTGGTAATTGCCTGTCAGTAGTAACAGTAAGGTGGTGATAGTACTCTGATACAGTAACAGCAGGTTAATGATTTGTGATAAATTACTATATTGTGGCTCAGTAGCAGGCAAATATGTTTTTTGGAAACAAGAAACAGTATGAAATGTTAATATGATCAGTAATTTGATTTTGAATAGTTTTTCTCTTTCATTAATAGTGAGTTGAATTCAAAACTGCAGGACACCTTGGAACAAATAGAGGTAAGAATATATAGATGTTTAGTATAAGATAGCATTTAACCTCTAGGTACTAGAGCTTTCTAATGTGATTTCTAACTTGACAAGCTTTTTGTAAGAAATCTGGTAATGTAGCCATGTGTAATGTATATGTAGTGCATGTAATGCATATCAGGAAATGGAATTAGCTATCCTGGCAGCTCTCCGCAGCTCTGGTTACGTGCTTTTTAGAAAGCCAGATTAGTGCATGTATTATCATACCTCATTATTTAACTCCCTGTACAATTAGAACTTTGTTAAATTTCCTTCATTTATGCATTTGTACTTTCACTTTCTTGCAAAGCTTTTCTTTGTTCTTTTACTCAGTCACTGATACGTGCTCTGTTCAGAACATGGCTGGTTCAAAAGAGCTAATGAAATAGCTGTATTCTTCTCACACTCACACAGGCCAGTCATTAAACCTGTCTTTTTCTCCTTTAAGATCACTGAGCTTTCATTCCTATTGCCTTTTTTTATGTGCCATTTATTCCTTGTGAGCAAACATTGAAGTTGCTTAAAAGGAGATATGCATCTTTCCTTCCTTCCAGTAACAGCGTTGCAGAGCAGATTCTGCTCTTAATAAAATCTGGTAAAATGTACCATGTTGGTTGGTGATAGCAATTCTCAGCTAGCCAAATAATCATACTCAAGATTTTTATTTACTATTTGTGAATTTATAGAAATATCTTATTTCCCTCCCGTGAAAGTACCTTATTTTTTACTGGAATTATGTCTATACATGTGGGAGAGTGTAAGTCATCCTGGGGTTCATAGAGTGTTCCTGTGAAATACATGCGTTAATTAATATAGAATCATATTCTGTTAATTAATATTTTAATAGTCTTCTCAATAGTTGAGTGCCTCTACATAGGTCCGTTCCTTTTTTCATTTTTTTTTTTCTTCTTGTAATTTGGGTTTTAACATTGACCTTACTTTTATACTATGTTACAAGGTGTCTTTAGTGGAAGGAACCATTGAAAAATGTAGCTGGCAAGATTAATGTGCTCTGTGTTTGAGAGGGCAGTTTGGTATTGTGGTGGTTTGATCCTGACTGGAGGCCAGGTACCCACCAGAGCTGCTCTATCACTCCCCCTCCTTCACTGTTTCTCTCTTTGTACAGCTGTTCTTCATGATATAAGAGAAGGAAACAATTTTTTTTTTTTAATCAGTATCTGGCTGAAATTCAAATTGCTGAGTAACGCTTTAAAGANATTTTTTTTTTTCTTCTTGTAATTTGGGTTTTAACATTGACCTTACTTTTATACTATGTTACAAGGTGTCTTTAGTGGAAGGAACCATTGAAAAATGTAGCTGGCAAGATTAATGTGCTCTGTGTTTGAGAGGGCAGTTTGGTATTGTGGTGGTTTGATCCTGACTGGAGGCCAGGTACCCACCAGAGCTGCTCTATCACTCCCCCTCCTTCACTGTTTCTCTCTTTGTACAGCTGTTCTTCATGATATAAGAGAAGGAAACAATTTTTTTTTTTTAATCAGTATCTGGCTGAAATTCAAATTGCTGAGTAACGCTTTAAAGAATCTTTAAGTTGCTTGTTTTTTTTACCATTTTGCTCAGGAAAATGTCCAGTATCTGATTGTATTCTAGTCCCCTTTTTTCTGCTTAAAGAAAATATTGATCTGCTTAAAACCATGCCAACAAAATACCTCCTACCCCCCAAAAAACCTCTGGATTAAAATCCATAAATGTTTTGTGGCCAATGAAGTAATTAATGAAAATTTTCTCGCCGAGTAAGTAAAAGTACATAGGCACTAAACCATCTGCTGTGGTTTCTAATTGCAAGAGCAACACTACGTTGCCTTAAATAATAGGAATTGAAATGGCTTTAGTGACTAGCAAGGAGAGAAAATATCTGCTAGCTGTGTATGTTATCAAATGTTACTGATTCTTGTTTTCTTTTCTTGTGTTGTTGATTGAAAATAACTAGAGTTAGGCTGTGTATCTCTGACTATATTACAACATCTGAGAATTATGTTATTAAGCTACATGGTCCAATTCTTGGTTAGTCATTAAGTATGTGATCCTATTTTAGGTTTGTTTTTTTTTCATTCAGTACACATAATAGATGAACTTCATTTATTGCACAGCTGTTGTGTATGCTCAGACACAGCTCTGATGGCAGAACTAGTAATGGTGTTTGTGTGTGCTTTCTTTTCTTCACCTATGGTACTGATCACTGCGCTGATGTAGTAGTCCATAAATGACTTATTTCACAATGAACTTTGAAGTCAGATAGTCTTAATTCCATTTAAGAGATGGCGGTCAGAGAGTTAAGAAGTCTATAATTGAATTGCTTGAGCTGAAACACCTGTGGAGCATTTTCATTTTCCCCCCTCAGATAGAGGTTTTTCTTAGGAGTGGTGCTAGACCAAGTTAGAAATCCCAGCTTACTCACATTGTGGTGCTAGACCTACTCAAAGTAAACATCACTTTGAATTTGACTTCAACAAAGTAGTGTACTGCTTAGTATGCTTGTTCTTGGAAATGGTGGGAACTATTTGGCTGGCAGAAATTTCAGACTGTACTACTGCAGGCTGCAAGAAGTAACATTTGAACACCTCAAAACAGTCCAGTAATGTACAGTCTTGGCTATTGTGCAAGCATAATTATTAGATTGTTTAAATAAGCATCTTTTCTGCACTTGCTGTTGTTTAAGAAATGTATTATTTGGCCTGTTTTTATTAAATGTTTAACACATTTTTTCTTCATTTATATAGGAACAATTGGATGTAGCACTCTCCAAAATATGCAAGAACTTTGATATCGGTCATTATACAAAGGTTCAGCAGGCTTACAGGCTGCTTGGAAAAACACAGGTTAGTACTCATCTTCTGAGTAAGTCACAAAGAACAGTGGTGTAACAGTGTGAAGCTTTGAGTACAGTGATGAAATTTATTTTCCTAATGCTGAAGAATCTTGTTGAGTATACAAAGAGTTTTATAATGCTCAGATAATTTAACAGTGATTGCTAAAGGTAAACTCTGTATTACTGTAACATGTAGCTTTTTGGACACGGTACAACTGTAACAGTTCCATGTTTCAGCTCTGTTTATAATGCTATTACTTATATTTGGGCATGCGAGTACTATTTTTCATAGCTAGGTCCCTGTTACTGAGTTTTGCACAGCCTGTACCTTGTACATGTGCGTTTCCATTTTATATTGTACTCGAATGCGACAAGAATGAAGATGTGAGGAGATTTTTTTTCTGGCAACAGAATGACACGACACAAAGCATGTCAAACTCACACTGTGGACATGTCCTAAAAGTTATATCTCTATGTGCCTAGAGCCTTTTATATGTAAATAGGAGTAGGTCTAAATTCTCCAATAGGATGTAGTTCTTTTCTGTTGGTGCACTCACTGCCTTGAGGCTTAGGATGGTTTCTCTGGGAAGGTGGTGAACCCATTTCCTTTGGAAGCAGATATGTCTGGGAGCTAGTACCAAGCTCCTGTGAAGTGAAAGGGGGTAAGGAAAGAAGAAAGTCCAGGAGGCATCTTTCGTCAGGGATCGGTGTTCATAACATAGTGAGGCTGAACATGGTGGTGCCAGTGCAGTGATGGTGGTTTGCTTAGAGAAGAGATTCCTCCAGAAAGCTTTAGTTGCTAAAGATCATGTCAAAGTGCTTGTCCCCTGATGAAGACAGGAATGAGAACCCCATTTGTTCTTTATTATGCTTGGGTTTTTTATGTTGTTTACCTAATCAGAAGTGTGGCTGACATTAGAATGCCTTTTTTGGGGGTTGTTTTTTCAGTTTTTGTTTGGTTTTTGTTTCTTCTTAATTAGAACCTTTCTAGGAAAGTAGGGTTCTTCTGTGGCCTGACTGTGATAACAGTGTAGCTGCGATAGG
Organism: Aramus guarauna; assembly: GCA_013400195.1. Classification (NCBI taxonomy): domain Eukaryota; kingdom Metazoa; phylum Chordata; class Aves; order Gruiformes; family Aramidae; genus Aramus; species Aramus guarauna. The sequence goes on along the minus strand of VXBL01006513.1, from coordinate 566,675 downwards.
ATAGAAACGAATTTCTCTTCCCATACTTTGACAATGTGCAGAATTATTGGAGCACCTTAAGACTGCAACTTAAAGTCAGGGGAGAAGATTAATTAGACTTTTCCTTTGTTAGTGCACTGTATGCAATTTCTTTGTTTCCTGAACAAAAGTAGATAATAGCACATTCACTGCTCCAAAGTCTAGTACATGCTATGTTGAGAAAGGCAGACTTTTTGTTGGAGAGGAATGACATTTCTGAACAAAACAGAAGTGTTACTTGTTACTGCACGGTTTTGTCTGCTCTGTTCTCGTGATAGACTGACTTGTTTTTGACATTCTTTTTATTACTATTAAAGTATGTATTTTGAACTTGTTCTGAAAAGAATTTAGTTGCATCGTTGTTGAAATAACTCCCATCTTGACCTCTCCTCATTAAACAAAATGACAAGAAACTTCAGTGTCTTCAGTACTTCTCATGTTTTCATTTGTCATTGTGTTTTCTTTGACTAATTGGAGTTAGGACTAGCTGCAGAAGATCAATTATTTGTGATAGGATTGAAGCAGAATTGTTCATTTCTTGAGTTCTCAGTTCTTGTCAGTAGCTAAGAATGTCAAATAGCAAGTAGCAAAACTGAGCATTTTCAAATCTGCAGGATCTGATAACTTCATTCTGGCATATCAAATATTTTTTTTAAAATTCTTATTATACCATATATACTGATTATTAGCATATCTTGAAACAGTGAGAAAATTCAGTGTGTCAAATGGACTAATGTTATGTTCAGTTTATTAACAAAGGATCAGGGAAACAGTCTGACGTGAAACTTGGGCATGATTATGGCAAAATTTATATGTTATATAGTCATCACTGTTCAGTACATATACGGATTTTTTTTTTCTGAAAAAGTAAGTTTTATTAAACAAATACGATATTTTGGTTTTATTGCAAAGAGGGTTTTTGTAAGAAATTTATTGACGCGATGAGCATGCCTTTCTGTAACACTTAATCCTACTTCATATTCTTCAAGGAAGAACTCAGTTTGGCATGTGGATGGATTGAAGACTTTGTGGTTTTAGTTTTGTTAATTGCATAGGAAATATTTTTATTTTAGCTGAAAGTGTTTCCAGTGGCAAAGGTAGCTCTGATCTCAACTCATGTCTTTTTGACACATTCATCAATGATTGGAAGGGTGAAAGAATGAATGAGTGAATTCTATAAATAAATATATACAGGTAAAATTAATATTTATTAGTGGTAATGTCAAAAAAATGGTGAATTGTAGAGGGAGGGTGGCAGGGGAAACTGATTTTACTGGTAATACCTGAACTCTTCTATGTTACCGTATTGTCATATTGCCAAGTCCTATGTTACATGTTTTTGAAACAAAGATTGGAGGCCACGCTTACAATCTCCGGTGTTCAGTACTGAAAAAGACTTACATTAAAAGACTATGGCATATGACGAATTGAATTTTACAATTTGATTTTATGTTATTCCTTTTCTTTCAGACAGCAATGGACCAATTACATATGCACTTCACTCAAGCCATTCATAACACTGTGTTTCAAGTTGTCCTTGGATACGTGGAACTGTGTGCAGGAAACACGGACACCAAGTTTCAGAAGTTACAGTACAAAGACCTCTGCACAGTATGTAATTCTTGCTTATATGCAAATTTTTTCATCTGAAATTTTCCACTGTTGTACGTGTACCTTATGTAAATAGGGACTCAGTGGTTAAAATAACCCCTGCAGCTACTATAGTTTCTTAATACAACTCATAAGCTAATTGAGAGATTGGTTATTCACAACTTACTGCTGATTTTGATTGCACTAAATCTTAGCACTTTGGAGTTAATGTACACACCACCTAAATAAATGTAAAGAAGTAAATTGTAGGATACAAAGAGGAGATCAAGATTTCAAAACTCCCATGTCTTCAGTGTAATATGCTAGTTACTGGAATCACTATTAGCTTTGAACTTTATTTCAGTGTGTTCCAGCTGAGGTCACAATTTCAGTAATATTGCATTTCAGTAAGGATTCTTGTAAGGATGTTAACTTAATTGGAGTCTTCCCATTACCCTAATATTGTATCAGATTGATTGCACTTTTGGTATCAAGATAATGAACAGCTGTAATATCGAGATGGAAAAGCCTGATGACGGGCAGATCATGGACTGGGCATAACCCTGTATTTTCCTCTAGTACAGATTTTAGATGCAGTTTCTTGCATGTGTATACCTTCATTTATTTATTTATTTGTTTACTAGTATTACACTTACTGTATTTTGAAACTATTTTTAGTTCACTCTAATTCTTTCACTTGTGATCTTATTGTTACACCCTGAGAAATTTTCTTAAACTTCGGTGGTGGGGAGAGTGAGTGTGAGGTATTTCAGGTGGTTGTAACATTGATTTAAAACTTGAAATTATGTTTCTATCTGGAATGTTCTTCATTTGTTTGTTTCAGTCACAGACTAAACCCTCATCATACTTCATCAGCTCAAGGACCCACCCCATCAGTTGCAATTTATTAAATCAAAGTACAGTCACATGGAGATTAAAGTTCATATTCTGATCCACTTTCTGCTCTTTCACTTCTCAGATCTCCTGGGATTGTGTTGCTTCAACTAGTAAACAACACATCTGCATTGAAAACCATTTCATTGTGAAGAGATGCCTTTGACTTAAAACACTTACATAATTAAGAGCCTTCATATGAATGAAAATGGATTATGAAAAATCAATTTATTTTGAGTAATTGACAGAGGTATTAATGAACAGAATGAGTAAGGTTCCAAATAGGTTATATTTGCATTTCACTGAGATGAATTGTAGTTGAAGCAAGCCAGTAAACCCTGATCTCTGTTCTCCAGACTGCAGACCTTTTGTACTTCTGCTTTAAGTGTTCAGAGGGTGTTTTTGTTTTCATTTCTTAGTTTTTAATGCACTTTTCTTCTGAGTTTTGGGTTTTTTTTCTTTATATTTCTATATGCCCTTCAGTATTATTTCTCATTCTTTGCTAATATTTATGATACTAAGCCCATTTATTGATGTTTACAAACAGTACTACTGAGCTCCTCCTAGCATCTTCTAAAAAACAGTTTGTGTGCTGCTGTTAATCCTTTCCCTTGACAGTGCAAAAGGATCTTTCAGATCACTGGAAATATCATATTTTGTAATACACAGAAAGAGAGTGGTTTTAACTCTGTGGTTACAAAGTTTTTCCCCCATTATTTCTGTTTGGTTTTTCTTCTGCAGAATCCTTGTGAGATGCTTCTTTAGTTATGTGACCTTGCCAATAGCTGGCATCTGGCAATCTGTATAAAGATGCCCAAACTTTAGGACTGTAATGTACTTTGAATACTGTAGTAATTTCCTTCAAATTTATTGATTTTTTAAATTATTATTATTTTTCATTACTCTCTTGGTAACAATTAGGTATTTAGGGACAGGCTGCCGATGGGAAATTTTAGCCTCTGTTAAAAACTGTACTGTTCAGTGTTGGTTGTTACTGTTGCAGTGCATTTGTGAAAATCAAAGAGCTGAATAAGCTGGACTACCATCGCAATTCCATTTCTAACTAGCAACAAATGTTCATGTCTTGCATTCAGTTGTCATTGTTTAAGACTAAAATATGAGTCATCTTTCTTCATTTCTGGTTCCAGTGAGAACCCTCTTCAACCTGGCTACACTGTTAAGCCAGGATGCTCTTAACATATAAGTGGTTGTGGAGTGCTTACTCTAATTAAACAATGGAAGTCATGCAATAGGAAAGTCTTCCTTTTTCTGCAGATTTCCTGTTGTGTGTTTCTAAAAATCTCTCCAAATGAACTCATTTAGCTGATTTCCATTTTACATGGGTAGTGGGGGACTATGGTGGGGTTTTTTCCTTTGTTTAAATTTTTTTTTTTTTTTTTTTGCTTGTTTGTTTCTTTTCTGGAAGTAAGGTACTGGATTTTATAATAATGTGAGGTTTTTAAAAGGATAATGTTTTCAGTAAGTAGCCATTTATGTAAGCTATGTGCCTGTGCACTCTGAGTCACTATTTCCTTGTTGAACATTTCTTTTCCTAGTGATATGCCATGCTCTAACTCTTACATCCTTTCTCCTTTTGAATACTACTGAAGCAGGGGAGATTTTGGTTATTTCATCTTCAAGTTTTTATTTTCTTTATTCTAGCATAAGTTCAAGGACATTAAATTATTTATTTCCTTAGTCTAAATGGAAGCCACCAGGAAGCCAATATGTCTTCAAGATAGTTATCTGCACTAGCAAAGTTTAGATTTTATAGCTACTAAAAGCCCTGAAATACAGGAAGAATAACATTTTCGGATGAATTGGCAGAGTAAATTGCTGAAACAGCTGTTGAAATGGCAGGGCAACTTATTGTTTAAATGATAAACTTATTACCCTATTTTGTTCCATTCTTAGCAAAGGTCTATAATATATGAGATTACTGACTGCATTATTGAGGCACTTTAATGTATATTAACTCTCCCATTAAATGGTGTTTTAGCAAAACAAGTAGTATTCTCAATTGTTACTTCTTTTATGCACCAAGAATTTGACTTTTTTTGTTAGTGTGTCCAGAATGCCTAATTTATAGCCTTGAGGCAGCTCTGGTTTGATAGGGACCAGAATAATAATTCATTTAAAAAACAAGCAAATTGAAAAGACATAATGATTAATATGAGGCCTCCAGATACTTTTACTAACTAACAGTTCTTGTGAGTCCTTAATCATAAGCAGAGTGTAGGAGAATATGGCTTGGGTGATACATGCTACTACCAGGAGCATTATTTAAGCTTAGAAAGCAAGAGAACATGATTAAATATAAAGTAAAGACATATAGCTTATAATCATTTTTTTTTACCTGAAAGCTGAAAAATGAGAGGCGTAAGTGATGCATCTAGGTGTGGGAAGAAATCTGTCCAATCCCACGTTTATTATCCAACAAATGTAATTATAGAATCATAGAATGGTTTGGGTTGGAAAGGACCTCAAAGATCATCTAGTTCCAACCCCCCTTGCCATGGGCAGGGCCACCCTCCACTAGACGAGGTTGCCAAAGCCCCATCCAACCTGGCCTTGAACACTTCCAGGGATGGGGCATCCACAGCCTCTCTGGGCAACCTGTTCCAGTGCCTCACCATTCTAACAATAAAGAATTTCTTTCTAACATCTAATCTAAATCTACCCTCCTTCAGTTTAAACCCATTACCTCTTGTCCTGTCACTACAGTCCTTGATAAACAGTTGCTTTCCATCTATCCTGTAGGCCCCTTCAGGTACTGGATGGCCGCAATTAGATCTCCCCCGAGTCTCCTCTTCTCCAGGCTGAACAATCCCAACTCTCTGAGCCTGTCCTCATAGGAGAGGTGCTCCAGCCCTCTGATCATCTCTGTGGCCCTCCTCTGGACTCTCTCCAACAGCTCCATGTCTTTCTTGTAGTGAGGCCCCCAGAGCTGGATGCAGTACTCCAGGTGGGATCTCACCAGAGCGGAGTAGAGGGGCAGAATCACCTCCCTCGACCTGCTGCTCACACTTCTTTTGATACAGCCCAGGACA